>JAOTIZ010000202.1:38001758-38014757 GCA_027123425.1 Erythroxylum panamense
AAAGGATAAGAGATAACACAAACAATAAAATATTTACAGTAGCAGAAGTTTAAACTTAGCAGAGGATAAGTTAACTTCCTGATACGTTATTACTTAATAGTTAAAAAGATTAATAACATATAAAATTAACTATTTAGAATGTTGCTAATCATATTATATTAAAATTTTCAAAATAAGTTTAATATCTATTATTTATTATTGATATCACTTTGTAATTAGTTCATTCCTTAGAAAACTATAGTTTGAACAAAGGCCGTGTGGGCTAAGGTTGGCATTTGTATATGCAATGTCGATGAATGGGCCTGGCGTCTACAACTAAGCTAAGGTTGCCCTGTCGCCTTTATGGGGCAAAAACCGAGAAATGAATGTTGAATGAAGGGAAATTAGTTGTTTTCAACATTTTTTGTGTGTGTCTCTCTCTTTCAGTGTTAGGAGGCTGGTGTTAAGGTGAAATTTGTGTTATTTCTGTAGCTTTACTGGTTACCAGGATAGGGATGATTGTGGAGTGTTGATCAGCTTCGCCTCACAAAGATGGAAGGACTCCTTAAGAGTTGGATCATGGTTCGTTTCGTCAAAAGAAGTTAGACAAGCCCTGAACCATGCAGAACTCATTACATAATCTCAGTGTTACAATTTATAATAAAAGGAATTAAGAACGAGCAGAGCAGAGCAGGGTACGCATTTGCAATTTGACTAAATTAAAAGCAGACTTAGATAAGTACCCCAGCCAGTGAAGAAACAAATGTTCGAGTTATTCCACTAAGTTTTTATTTAATGGCTATTTTTTCAATTCCTGTAACCGCTTAATTTGATTATGCGTGCCTCTTGTTTTTACAACAGAATCCCAGCAAAATCCTACAACTTTTTATCCAGAAAGGCGAAACTTTTGTTTAACAACCCAAGAAAGAAGCTGCTCAGATGAGGAGGGAAAATGAAGCCTGACGAGCATGAGCTATACATGCCGGTGAGTGAAAAGTAAAACCCTTTACCCTTTTGTTTGTAGATTCTTTTTTATTCAACCATTATAGACAGTCTATGTTGGTGCTCAGGTTGTTACCAACCTGCAATGAAACGAAAGTTTCCAAGTTCCTACATTTGATTCAAAGCAGTCGCCAGTTGTTTTCAACAGCTGCAAATTCTCTGCAATTTGATTCATGGGAACACAGGGACGAGGAAAAGGATGTTGATTTTAATCTTCTGTTTCGGTCCTGCACTAAACTCCATCATGTTAAGAGACTTCAAGCTCGTCTTTTGGTTTCTGGGAGAGCTGAAAGTTTCTTTCTTTCGAGGCTTGTTAATCTATATGCACATTTCGGTGATGTCTCCTTCGCAGAGAAAGCTTTTAATCATATACCCAACAAAGATATCTATGCCTGGAATTCTATGGTGTCGGCCTATGTTGGCAATGGCCGTTTTTGCAAAACTGTTGCTTTTTTCTATGAACTTTTGTATGCATCTGGGCTTCGCCCTGATTTTTACACTATTCCTCCGGTGCTTAAAGCTTGTAAAGATATAGTAGATGGGAAGAAGGTGCATTGCTCAATTTTAAAGATGGGATTTGAATGGGATGTTTATGTGGGTGCTTCGTTGATTAATATGTATTCACGTTTTGGGTCTTTAGAAGCTGCTCGGATGTTGTTTGATCATATGCCAGTCAGAGATAGGGCTTCGTGGAATGCAATGATTTCTGCGTATTGTCAGAATAGGAACGGTGCAGAGGCGTTGAGAGTTGTGGAAATTATGCGAGTGGAAGGGATCCGCATGGATGCTGTTACCATTGCCAGTGTTCTTCCTATTTGTGCACAATTGGATGATATTGTTACTGGGAAGCTAATGCATTTGTATGCTATAAAGTGTGGATTGGAATTTGCACTGTTTGTGTCCAATGCATTAATTGGCATGTATGCAAAACTTAGTACTTTGGAGCATGCTAGGAGAGTTTTTGATCAAGTGATGGAAAGGGATATTGTGTCGTGGAATTCAATTATTTCTGCATATGAGCAAAATGAGGATCCAATTACTGCACGTTCTTTTTTTGACAAGATGCAACAAGCTGGAATTGGTCCTGATTTCTATACACTCATCAGTTTGTCATCTATCGTGGCCAAGTTCTATGATTACAGACATGCAAGGTCGCTTCATGGGTTTATCATGAGGAGGGGTTGGTGTGCAAAAGAGGTTGTCATCGGGAATGCCATTGTAGATATGTATGCCAAAATAGGAGATTTAGATTCTGCTCGTGCAGCTTTTGAAGGGCTACACATTAAAGATGTGGTTTCATGGAATACCATGATCAGCGGTTACGCTCAGAATGGTCTTGCAAGCAAGGCAATTGAATTGTATAGCGTGATGGAAGATTGCGAAGGGATGATTCCAAACCAGGGAACTTGGGTCAGCATTCTACCAGCTTATTCTCATGTGGGTGCCTTGCAACAAGGGACGAGAACTCATGGGAAGGTTTTGAAAAATGGCCTTTACTTGGATGTCTACATAGGCACCTGCCTGGTTGATTTGTATGGAAAATGTGGTAAATTAGATGATGCTCTCTCACTCTTCCATGAGGTGCCTAGAGAAAGCTCCATCCCTTGGAATGCCATGATATCCTGTCTTGGAGTTCATGGGGATGGTGAGAAAGCTCTTAAGCTCTTCAGAGAAATGTTAGCCGAGGGAGTGCAGCCAGATCGTGTTACTTTTGTATCCTTATTGTCAGCCTGTAGCCATTCAGGTCTGGTGAGTGATGGTCAATGGTGCTTTGAGACAATGCAAGAAAAGTATGGTATTAAACCTAATATGCAGCACTATAGCTGTATGGTAGATTTACTTGGTAGAGCTGGGCATTTGAATAAGGCATACAGTTTGATAAAGAGTATGCCATTGCAGCCTGATGCTGCTGTATGGGGTGCTCTTCTTGCTGCTTGCAGATTACACAGGAACAGCGAGTTAGGTAAATATGCTTCAGATCACCTATTCGAGGTAGAGTCTGAGAATGTTGGTTATTATGTGCTGCTGTCAAATATTTATGCTCACATTGGGAATAGGGATGGAGTGACTAAGGTGAGAACTTCTGTTAGAGATAAAGGGTTGAAGAAGACACCTGGTTGGAGTTCAATTGAAGTGAACAACAATGTGGATGTCTTCTATAGTGGGAATCAAACTCATCCAAAAAGCAATGAGATATACGAAGAGTTGAGGGCTTTGACTGAAAAGATAAAAATCCTTGGTTATGTTACTGACTTTAGTTATGCTTTGCAAGACGTTGAGGAGGATGAGAAGGAGCACATTCTCATGGGTCACAGTGAAAGATTGGCAATTGCGTATGGAATCATTTGCACCCCTCCTCGGACTCCTATTCGGATATTCAAGAACTTGAGAGTCTGTGGAGATTGCCATAATGCAACTAAGTTTATATCTAAACTTACAGAGAGGGAGATTACAGTGAGGGATTCCAACCGATTTCATCACTTCAAAGATGGAATTTGCTCTTGTGGGGATTATTGGTGAACTCATAAATTTGATTTTGTAACTGATCCACCATATGCATTGCTAGATGTTACATCCAGTTACGCTGGATCTAGAACTGCAGATGGAAACCAAAAGATCCAACCTTTTGGGGAAGTGACTCTGAGCTGGAGCCAACTTGAATTGCATTGAGTAAGCATGACACCAAGCCAAAATCCAAGTGCTAGGTTTGTTTTCACAGTATTGTTGCCATCTTCCCGAGCTGCGGTTAGGGGGTTAAAGTTGGTCAACCGGAAAAAACAGCCGTCAGGGACATGTCAAGCCAACGAGGTTTCCAGAAAGTTGGAATACAAAAATGTTGGCAGAATCTCAGTCCTCGTCAGTCTCTCCTGACTCCACCCTGTCTCTCAGACAGGTCATGAGCTTAGCTGGACGCGTCTTACTAACGAAAAGCACATCCCTTGTGGCCCAGGGTTTCCTTATGCACGTCATTTTGCGTCGACTCTCATGTCTTGATGACGAAGAAAACTCTTATTCAGATAAAAAGAATTTATCGATATCTTGCATTGTTGTATATGTTAGAATCTAAAAGCCCTGCAATAATGCATCAATTTCATTATACACTAGGCGAGTCTTGTACAACAGGCTCGATCAAGAGAACATCAATAGAAAATTTGAATACAGAATTTTTTGGTTCCATACTTTCCTAATTTACCAACTATCAATAGAAAATTTGAATACATAACTTTTTGGTTCCATACTTTCCTAATTTACCAACTTGACCGCTCTTTAGAGGGCATCAACTTGATTGCTTTAAGATTTATTAGAAAGTTAGAATTGATGATTAAAAAATTTAATTATTTTAATTTTTTAGTTTAATTTTAAACTTTTTAATTTGATTTATTTTAATAACTTTTATTATTAAAATGATTCAACTTATTAATTAATCAGTCATAATTTATTAATTAATAAAATAAACTTTTATAAATTAAAATAAATTAATTATTTTTATTTAACAATATTTTTTAATTAAACTTTAAATTCTTTTATAGTTAAGAAAATATCTTTTAATCATATTTTAAATTCTTTAATTTTATTCAATCTTTAATCGATTTTATGACGATGTAATACGGATTGAATCTTTAAACCTTAAATATCTTATCTTACCGGTTAAATTAAAATCAAACAAATTAAATTTGAACCTAAATTAAAATCAAGAAACGGCTAAAAATTAAATATAACATGGCGTGTAACGTTAGAACCAAATCATAAGCAAATTTTATTTCCCAATCCACTGGTTACCAATAATTGAAAAGAATAGGTGGACCCCACATTGCCTTAGAAACACACCCAAGGCAACCCGAAAAGTCTTGTAGTCTCGAGACCTTTAAAACACCAATTCAAACTAAACGTAATAGTCCCCTTCCGGCTTTTCTCCAGGACAAGGAGTTGTCCTGTTGAGTAGTGCAGAAACAATCGCACAACTCCAGTTCCCGCCGCCGACCGGGGAAGGAGTGTAACGGAGCGGATGTCGAAGTCGGGTCATCCTCCAAGGCCTCTCTACAAGCAGCTTTCATGGTCTCCCGACACTGAGCGGGAGGAGACCTGGCTCCGGCTGAAAGGGAACAGCAAGACTCGGCGTCTCCGCCGCGTCAAGAGTGTCACCGACGAGGATTTGGAGGAGTTGAAAGCGTGCATTGAATTGGGTTTCGGGTTCGAGCCGGAGTCTCCGGATCTCGACCCGAAGTTGTCTGATACGTTGCCTGCGCTGGGGTTTTACTGCGCTGTTAACAAGCAGTACAGTAACAGTTTGTCGCGGTCGTCTTCGGCGTCTTCCCTTAGCTCTGACGGAAGCGCTTCTTGCCCTATAGTTGATCCTGGTGAGCCGTGGTTTTGAGAACAATGTGTCGATTGTTTTTAGCCGTTGGATTGATATCAATCTAATGGTTGTTATTTGATTGTAGGTGATGCGCCAGAGATGGTTAAGACTAAGCTGAGACAGTGGGCTCAGGTGGTTGCTTGTTCTGTCCGACAATGCTCAGTGGATCACACATGACATCACTTGTTTGGCCCATGTTAGTGTCCAAGTTCTTTTCATTCCAAAGCAATGTTCATCCAAATACAGAAATCGTATGTTCCATTTCATATCAATTCTAGAATCTAGAGATTTTCTCTAATTTAATTTTTTATTGTAAATGATAAATTAATTGATTTAGTAATAAATTTATATGGATTTTATTTGATTATTACCTTTTTTAAAAAGAAGTTGAATGATGGGAAATTTGAAAGATTGATGATTATATACTGTAGTTCAAATTTTGGACCGGAAGTTAAATCGATAAGATGATATAAAAATTAAATGAAATTTAAAATTTTAAAATATGATTAAAAGAGACCGCTCTTGTTTATAGAAGAAATTAAAGTAAAAATTAAATAATTTATTTCAGTTTATAAGAATTTATTAATTTACAAAAATTAATTGATTGATAATAAATTGATTAATTTTTAATAACAAAAATTATTAAAGTAAATCAAATCGAAAAATTTGATAGTTTAAAATTTTTATGGTTTAATTGACCGAATCAGTTGAATTTTTTAATAATTGAAAGCATTATATAAAAAATTAGGTAATTATTCTTATTTAAATGGAATAATAGACTATTTAGATATTCTTTTTAGTTGATCTAAAACAAAATTTCAATTTTCTTTTGGTAATTAATTGAAAATTTTTAAATGGAATTCTGTTTTTTAATTATTATTTAAATAAACAATAATTGAAAAAAATGCAAATTGGTAAAAAAAAAAGTTGAAGAAAATATCTGGCTACCATTGGCCAGAGATGTAATCGGCCTGTGCTGACGTGGCATTCATTGAAACAACGGACACGTATAAAGCGTCTTCCATGTGGAGCATTATATTGGCTCCCCAACCCCAAACACACGCACCCTTTACTTTCTCAGATTTTCTCTGCGACAAACAAGCCCACGCGATTTCCACGTGGCAGGTCTCCGATCGGGAGAGAATCCACGGCGGATTATGGCGGACCTGGCCATGGATCTCGTGAAAGTGGCCGTTTCCGGGTGCCGGAGCCGGTTGGATGCTTCGGGCTCAGACTCGTCTGCCATTAGTGTGGGTTGTCCCAAGACTTTCTCGCTTCGGAAAGCGAATGCGGTAATCTACTAACTGTCTCTCTCTCTCTCTGTTTCTTTAACAGCATTTGCGGTTTTTTTAAAGAATTTCTCTCTGTTTTGGTGGAAGTTTATGGCCTTTTTTGGTTCTGTGCAGTGAATTGTGAAATTGGTTGTTTGGGTAGTTTGATATATTGAGATTGGAAGTGTTCATTGCAATTGTAATGTGTATGTGTATGAATGATCCAAAGATGTAAGTTTGTTCATGAGTATGACTGTATGGTTGCATAGGAATTGTAGGACTTTTAAAAGCTGGTTTTTATAGGAAGTTCTTAATTGAGCGAAGTTCTGTAAATGAGATTTTTGTGGGGGATGGGGGAGAGTGAAAGAAGGAGGTGATCTATGAAGAAAATTAGTTCAGGTGTTGATATTTACGCTACTTAGTATTTACCTTCGCTGGCTTGTTTTGAGCCATTGAATTATGATATTGCTTAGAGGGATTGCATTCTAGTCTTGTTTTCAAAAGAACGAAACTTCAACTTTGTTGAGGACTGCATGGATTAGACTCGATTTTTAACTAAAAACCTTGAGCTATTAGATTGTGCACCTTTTCTTATAGTTATCCATTTATCATATGGAGCTTATTTAGCCTTTTAAGAAAACTCCCCTGTAAAAACTGTTTCAAGTGTTTTGTAATTTGTTGGAATTCAGAAGTTATCTCAAGATTTATGGGAAAGCATTAAGTCATGTATGTTTTATGGAAGATGCGTTTTCTAAAGTTAAATAATCTGATGTAAAAGGACTAACATATTTATTTGAGCTCGAATGAGTATTGATCTGATTTTCCATTCATGGGGCCATTTGATTACAGGGACCATCTACAGAGTGGACAGATGAGAAGCATAATCTGTATCTTAATTCATTGGAAGAATCTTTTGTTAAAGAGTTGCAGCAATCCATTGCTTTTCGTGTTTTCCCACATGAGATAATGAGGGGAGCACGTTCATATCAGCAGCTGCCCTCAGAAAACTGTACTTGTTCACCACAGGTTAGGGATTTACTCTCTGTATATGGAGATTAATACATGCCTGGCACCAAAGATCTGATTCCACATCCCTCCATCCCCTTCCTTGCCATAAATCAGAATTACAAGAAGATCTCCAGGACTTAAAGGAATACAAGAAACACCATCAACTTGTCTCACCCTTTTTTAAATCATTTTACTCATGTTCATCTTATTATTTTTCAGTTGGGTTTACGACATGGTCGCTGCACGAAAGACAAAAATGAGCCTTTGTTGGAAAGCACAGCTGATTCTAATATTCTTCAGAGAAACTCGAGAATATGTTGTTTTACGTCTGCTTGCAAATGGCATAATGAAGCATCTCTTGTTGCCGAACGAAAATCTAGTTGTTGTAGCAAGGTATGTCATGAAGCAGAGACTTCTGGTGTTACTCATGGATTCGCAAGAAGCTCAGAATTTCAGCCCACATGTTGTCTATGCAATCTTGTTGCTGGTGGCGTCATAGGTAACATTATATCTCCTGTCCGCTAATTCAACCTTTTCTTTGTTGCTTTGTTTCTCAATGAGAGCTTTGTAGTACTGACTTCTGGAAGCTGTGTTGACAAAGTGAATACCGATTGTCAGTGTTCTGCCTGTTTCTCTTATATATGCACTTTCACTCATGTGTAGACAAATTATAGTATAAAGGCTCTACTGGAAGTTAATCCTGGTGGAAGAGGAAGTTTTAACCTTCTCAATCGCTGGCCAACAAGGCTCAGTGGTTGACAGGGTAAAACAGTTGCAAATAAGCTCTTTTCTTTCTTGCTTTTAAACTGGATGCATGGGTAGTTTTTCTCTTTTGCGAAAAGGTCTGCAATTAGGTCTTTTATCCATTTATTAATCTCAATTGTACTTTCTTTCAGAGGTTTCAGATCAGAATTTTGTGGATGAAGGAAATGGAGAGATGTTGTGTTCTGTGTCCACGCCCAAAAGGTTAAAAACTGTTGAAGCTGATGCTTTAAGTGATGATCAAAATATATGCAATGTGAGTTCTGTATTAGCCTCTTCTATTTCGACATACAAGTAGATCATACAAAACTCTGTGTTGGGATATTCGGTATGTTTTTTACATCAATTCTATTAGTTCCTTCAGGTTGTGCCGTTTGGAAAATCTACTACAATTAGTGTTTCAACTGTCAGTGGAGCTTTCTCTGACAGATAAAACCAGCTGCCTCCAGAATTGCCGAGCGACCCGGATAGCTTGGTTAGCTCAAAATGTAATCCGCAATGTTAGTTGAGGGAGAAGCAAGTTCCAGTTGGAATTGCAACTTCAAAGGCGACGCTTGACTGTAGTTCAGGAAAACATTGGCTAAGGGTTTATCCATTCCCTATATGAAGAATTATACTGAGCTGAACAACATTTACAGACCATAAGTTGCTTGTGCAGATGGATATTTGACGGAAAACTATTCTGGAAGACAATACCCACATCTCACAAAAACCAATTTACTATTGATGTACATTCTATGCATTATAGTAAATAGCATGCTAGGTTACCATGTAAGTTCTACTTTTATTTTCTTTTTGATTTATACAATTTTGTACCCTTGTAAACCTTTAATAATTTAGAAGATAGAGAAGAATACACCCCATTATTTTACTCTGCTGTGGATCCACATTCAACCTGGGCTAAATCTAGTATGATCTAGCTCTTTATCTTTACTGGGTTGAACTCCTATTAGTTAGGACATGTTCTGGCTCAAAGACCACATAGTTTGCCATCAGAAGGGGACAAACATGAATAAAGAGGGACTAATTTGCCTTGGCTGGTATAAGAACACATATTGTATGTATTGATTTCCCTGCTCCAATATGATTTGATCATCTACTATTTATCTGTTTTCTGAATTGAAGTTTGGCCTGAAGAAATCTCTAAGGCAAGTCTTGTCTCTGCCACATGTCACTGTTTCTGCAACATTATTTGAAGATGAAGAACATACTGTGTGTTTGCAACATTGTATGGAGTTGAATAAGAATATGCTCTTAGGCTTATCAAACACTAAATTCATCACGATGTTACTCTTTACTAAATTTGGGTTCAAATACTAATCAAAGGTTGGATGATTTCTTAGTCGAAATCATTATATCCTCCATCCAAAACATCTCTTCTGACAAGCCAGATGAATCTACTATAAAAGGGAAATGCAGTGACATAAAAACTGTTCAAGAAAAGAGATAGATGCAACATTCACATTCTTAAGAATTTATGAATATTATAATTCATATATAATGACTCATATACACCCATGAAGGGTATAATAGTCAATGTTCTTGAAATAACTATAAAAGGCAGTTATATGAAGAACGAAACGTCATATACGTCATATGTATAGACATCTAAGTGTATATTTTTAATAAGTGGTTTTTCTTCAATCAAGAGTATAGAAGGTAACAAGAAGATATCTACAATTAAAGTTGGTAATAAAGTTCTTTAACCGGTAGAATTACAATAAGAATCTAAGTATGTAATTCTTTATTTTATATGTATATGAAACAATCCTGTTTAATATAATCTACGTGATAATGTTCTATAGATTGTGAAATTTCTAACATTGCTATCAAAACAAGGTTACGTTAGTTTTTTTTTAATGCATGTTAACATCAAGATATAAGAATCTATATTAAACGTTGGCTATTAATTATCTGTGAATAATTATATGAACCTGTCATCAAGTTTTTGCAATGTTATTAGAACTTAACTTGTCTTCTTTTTATATATGGTTGGGTTGGTCGTGCTAGGCCTGAGCTCAATAGAAACGACTCATGGGTTCATTGGTCCACCCCGCAAGGATCGGCCTAATTCCTATTGACTATGATAGGCCCACGCCCTAGTCCACGTATCCACGGCCCACTCGCAGGTGGAAGTCTCCCATGCATACGTAAAGACTTAAACCTAGCAACCATCCCATATATAAGGTATAGTTTCGTCATGATACGGGTACGTGATCAGAACCCTAGTTTCTATATTCATAGCTATCAAACCCTCACCAAAAAGACTAAATTGAGCGTCGGAGGGGCCTGCCGGTGAACAACCCCGGTGTGTCTTGCTTTGTTTTGCAGGAACTTATGTTAGAGACAGTCAAGTTCATGGATCTAAAAGGCAACGTACAGCCTCGTCAGAATCTGACTGAACCAATTGGAGCCCACCGTGGGGCCCGACTTCAGAGTACCACGTCCAAAAACACGCAGATCAGTCAGGCGGCAGCAGCCAATCCTGATATAGCCGCCGTCGCGACACTGGCGCTGCAACGGTTGGGTTTGCAGTTACCTGCCACTCTGCCGCCAACACACCATGATTCTCGCACGCAGTCTTCGCACCCTAGTGATCAACCACAACCTCAAAACCTAGATCAAGAATAACAGAGCGTAGCCTTGGAGGATAATCCTGAGTCCAATATGCATCCGAATCTCCAGCACCCCCTAGATGCAAATCCTCCAGCGCCTGTGCGTAACTCCCTTACCCGAAAGCAGATCGAGGAAGCGGCTAATCTGTTGATTCATCAAATTTTACAGTCTCAGCCGGAACAACAACAGCCGTCCGCACGGCAGACTAGTATGATGACCGATCGCCATCCTGCTGAAGCCCTAGAAAAAATTGCGGATGATCGGATCAATGCTGCCATGAGCTTCCGCCCGGATCGTCCAACAACTCAATAAAGCTCTCCCTTCACCCCGGCGATCTTGGATAGCCTCCCGGCGGTCGGTACCAAAATACCGACGCCTGAAAAGTACACTGGAAAAACCGATCCCCTAGACTATTTGCAGCACTTCCAGTCGATGATGAACCTACACTGCGTCCCCGATGCCATTCAGTGTAAGGCGTTTTGCACTGCCTTTCAAGAAGGAGCCTGACAATGGTTCAATAGTTTACCCCCGTGTTGCATTACTTACTTTGAGGATTTTAGGCTGCTCTTCCTCAATCAATTCGTCACAAGTAAGCGACCACAGAAGACCGCAATGGAAGTGATACAGTTGACCCAAGAAAGGAACAAAAGCTTGCGGGAGTTCATTACTTGGTTCAATAATGAAGCGGTCGAAGTCCCCGACCTCACTTGCTCGTCTATGTTGGCAGCACTGATGAGCAACACAAGAGATGAGGAGTTTAAGAAGTCGCTGGCACTTGATCAGCCCCGATCTATCCAGGAAATAAGAAACAGGGCGGATAAGTACATCCAGCTCGAAGAAGTGCTGAAAAATACGAAGCGTAGGGCGGATGATCGTTCGCCAAATGACAGAGCAGATGGTTCACACAAGCGGCAGAAGGGTAAGTCGAGCTGGAGAAAGCCGACCGATCGACAGGGACATCGACAAGAGTCCTTCACCCCGCTCAACAGGCGATATGCGGAAGTATTGGCGGCTATGAGAGCAGATGGGGAACCCCTCCGAGAACCCAATAAGTTGAAGACTCACCCCAGCGAGAGGGACCCTAATTTATATTGCCGTTTCCACATAGATATCGGCCATGACACAGAGGACTGCTGGAATTTGAAAAGAGAAATCGAATTCCTTATCTGAATGTGAATGCTGGGTCGATTCTTGAAGCACGGACAAAGTGCTAATCGAGATAACGAGTATAAGACCGGTCGGCCTGACAACAGGCGACAGCCTTGGAAGCAGAATGATAGGAATGATGGAGGGAGGCAGAATACGCACAATGACGATCAACGCGAAGCGAGGGGGTGATCCAGGGCAAGAAACTACAGGAACACCGGACAACAAGACGACCGACCTGTTAGGGTCATTAACATGATCTTCGGTGGAAATGCAGCAAGGGGTCCACCGCTAAAGAAAGAAAGAGGTATGCTAGGTAGGTCGGCGAAGACTTGTTGGCCAAAAGAAAGAGACAGAACGATGGGATGATATCGTTCGACGAGTCTGACCTTGACAGTGTTAGTTGTCCTCATGATGACGCGCTCGTAGTAAATCTGAACATGGACGGCAATGAGGTGAAGCGGGTAATGATTGACATGGGCAGCTCGGTCGATTTATTGTATTATGATGCCTTCAAGCAGATGGGGATGCCAGAGGATCGACTACTACCTATAGAAGGACCTATCAAAGGGGTAACTGGAGCGTCAGCCTACCCGTTTGCCCAAGTCTATTTGAAAGTGAAATTCGGACAGAAGCCGTGTCAAATAGAGAAGGATGTCGAGTTCCTGGTTGTGAAGTTTTAAGGGGCGTACAATGCGATAGTTGGACGAGCCACTCAAAATGCCCTTAGAGCAGTTGTCTCTACCTACTACCAGGGTGTAACATCCCGTTACTGTTAGCGAGGGCATTCTGGTAATACTGGGACTGACTGATAGGCTGTACTGTATTTACCGACTGAGCATGCTACTGGCCTCTAGT
>JAOTIZ010000202.1:38014857-38040105 GCA_027123425.1 Erythroxylum panamense
GCAAGAGGAAGAAGAGCCAAGGAATGTAAATGAGGCTCTTACTGGCCCTGCTAAAGAAGAATGGATGAAAGCAATGATAGAAAAAATGACTTCTTTAAGCTCAAATCAAGTATGTTACGTAGTTAACCTCCCTGAATGGCGTAAAGCAACTGCAAACAAGTGGGTTCTCAAAATAAAGCGAAAAGTTAATGGCATTATCAAAAGATATAAGGGACACTTTATGGCAAAAGGATATACACAACAGGAGGGAATTGATTACGAGAAAATTTTTTCACCTATTGTGAAGTTTGCTTCAATCCGTCTTATTCTGGCTATAGTAGCCAGTATGGATCTAGAACTACATCAAACGGATATAAAAATTGCTTTTCTCAAAGGAGAATTAGAGAAAGAAATCTATTTGGAACAACCTAAAGGTTTTATCAAGGCAAGTTAAGAAAATAAAGTATGTTGGTTATTGAAGTCAATTTATGGCCTGAAGCAGTCTTCAATACAATGATACATTCGTTTTCATTATGTAATCATTTCGTATAAATTTCAAATGATCGATGCAGACTATTGTGTGTATGTTAAGAGATACAAAGATAAATTCTCAATTTTATCTTTATACGTGGATGATATATTGATTGCTTGTAATGATTGTGTATTTCTTACGTAAATCAAAGATTGCTTATCATCTGAATTTGAAATGAAAGACACGGGTGAAGTGCCATACATTCTTGGAGTCAAGATTTCAAGAGATCATTCGAAGAGATAGTTATCGTTTTCACAAGTGTTGTGCATTCAAAGAAGTCTTGAACGATTCTGTATGCAGGATTGCAAACCAATTTATAATCCTATTGCTAAAAATGAAGGCCTTAGTAGGAGAAATTGCCTATCAACATCACAAGAAAGGGAACAAATGAAAAATGTTCCCTACTCTAGTACAGTTGGAAGTCTTATGTACGCAATAATGTGTAAAAAATCGTATATTTGTTACACTGTTGGGATGGTGAGCAGATATCAATCAAATCCAGGCCAAGCACATTGGAAAGCAGCAAAGAGAATATTGAGGTATCTACTATGCATTATGTTATCAAGGAAATGATCTATATATACAAAGGTATATAGATGCAGACTGGGGAGGAGATTCAGATGAAAAAAAATCTATCTCAGGATATATATTCTTACAAAACCATGGAGCAATATCATGGAAAAGTAAGAAACAATCTAGTGTTACATTATCTACAATAGAAGCTGAATTTATAGCATTCTCAACTACAGTAGGAAACAATCTAGTGTTACATTATCCACAATAGAAGTTGAATTTATAGCATTCTCATCTATAGTATAAGAGGCTGTGTAGCTTCATCGATTCTTAGTGCATTTGGGAGTTATTAAAAGTGAAATTAATCCAGTGACCATCAACTGTGATAGTCAAGATGCAATCGCTTATACAAAAGACCCCAAATTTCATTGTAAGACAGCACATAGATACTAGGTATAATTATGTGAAAGATATAGTTGCCCGAAGAGAAGTAAACAAGAGATATATATTTGCGCGAGATATGATAGCAGACTCAATGACAAAAACAATTTTCAGAGATGTATACATTGGGCATGTAAAGCCCTTCGGACTACATCAATGTTGAAATATACTGATAAACATTTCTCTATGTATATTCACTCATTATAATGTCATATTTTGGATATAATGTATGATCAAAGATTATAAATTATGTATCATTTGATTCATGAATTTATGTGTTTGTGTACAAATATATTTTAGGATGAATCACATGTATATGAGACATATTATAGATTGGCCCTCTTACATGAAAAATCACTTCTGGTGTTTATGCTCGCTAGAGATGAGGCATGTTTAAAGTTTATTATCTAGGTGATAATTGAGAGCGAGAATTTTAAACCATAAATATCACAAGGAAAGTGGTTCAATGTGAATTGTTAATCACTATATCTGTCTTGCGTTGACAAATGTGAGTTCTAAATAAATTTTTGAGTAGATAATTGAACTCAAGTTAAACATTGAGTATGTTTGAATTATCATCTGTACGGTATTTCTTAAATGAAAGATGTTCAAGTTAAACAAAGTGGGTAAATACTGTAGCATATGACTCGTACCATGTGTGCACAACAGACTACAAAAGGGGATTAATGTAAGCCGCAAGATCTCATCTTACATTGTGTGAGACCTTTGAGGTTGAGAAGAACCTCATCATATACCCTTATGATTATTATTTCATTATTGAGAATTGAATTTAAGGTTTGCTACTTTAGGTTATTGCCAAAAGATCATGTAAGATGCGATCATATGGAATAATTCTAAGAAAGCATATTAACTTTAATTCAAAAGATAATTGAGAACATATGAAGATCATTTATTTTAGATTATTGACTCGCATGAAAAATATTCATAGATGACCATCGTCTCTTTAGTAGAGAACTTGAATACAGTCATGGCTCAAAAAACTAAAAAGATAAAACAAAAGTACAAATGCGAGATATGACCTAGGTATAACATACAATGTCTACTCAAGGACTTATAATTCCCATGATCAATTTATTAATCGAGATATCATATACTCTTAACAGATATATGACAATATGCTCTCATTGTATGCTGATCATATCGGTTATTGAATATGAAGAATGAAACGTTATATGTACAGACATCTGAGTATATGTTTTTAATATGTGGTTCTTCTTCGATCAAGAGTATAGAAGGTAACAAGAAGATCTCAGCAATTAAAGTTGGTAACAAAAGTTATGTGATTCTTTGTTTTATATGCCTATGTGTTTAAATGTTTTGTGTGAAATTTCCAAAAATATCTTAATGAAAGTTTAATCATTTTAGACCAAATTGCATAGTGATATATATTTGTTAGGCATAGCCATCTGCCTTGGATTGATCCGTGACAGAGAGGCATAGGCATCTTTAAAACGTCGTCCCAACCATTCTGAAAGACAAACATCAGAGGTTTAATGCATCAAGAAAGCACAAAACGTTATCTGTTCTTCCAAATTTAAAACCTCAACAATTTATAGCCTCGTTTAATAACAGCTTCTTTCTACCTTAAAAAGATCATCTTTAAACATCAGTTTGGCACTTCCACATCTCCATTTAGTTCTCCCTCACCTGATGTCTCTAGGAAAAAGTTTTATATGCAGAGGGGGTTTAACGAAAAATTCGAAAGCGGGAAGAAAGATTATTACTTGATGGGTGTTTTCTCAAATTCAAGAGGGTCACGACCTGTTGCAAATGCAGAAAGTTTGCCCTTATCAGATGTGTTGTCTCCTCCTTCGTTGGTTTCTGTTCCTAAGCGGAAGTGGTCGAATGTTTTGCCCCTTTTTGTCGCTTTTTTGGTTTTAGCAGAGATAGCATTTCTGGGTCGTCTTGACATGGCCAAAAATGCAGCTTTGGTTGATTCATGGGCTGATAGTTGGTTTGATAGGTCGCTTCCGTCTCGTGATTTGGGTGTGAAAAGGGACTATTTGGGAGTTGGACTCGAACGTGTTCACCACAAAGAGAAACATCTGGAAACAGAGAGCTGCGAGGACTGGTTAGAGAGAGAGGACGCTGTTGTTTATTCCAGGGACTTTGATAAATATCCTATCTTGGTTATTGGCGGCGAGAAGGTTTGTTCTATTCATCTTCTTTTTTTATGATTATCAGTTAGTTTGTGTTTAATCCGTTATTTTTTGGCTTGGCTACTTGGTTTCCAGGATTTTTTTTTTTCTGAATTCTCGTAAAAAACCATTGCTCTTTGTCCACTTCTCGAAGGTTAAATTGCAATCTTGATTTACGGGATACTGCATACAGCATGGCTTAGTTATTGTTCCATTCCTCATCTAAGTTGACCAGCATTACCAGTTTTGGGGGGAGAAAGGTTTACTATTGCTTGAATTTATCATATATGACTCTGAAAGTACCATACAGAAAC
Source organism: Erythroxylum panamense (assembly GCA_027123425.1). Classification (NCBI taxonomy): domain Eukaryota; kingdom Viridiplantae; phylum Streptophyta; class Magnoliopsida; order Malpighiales; family Erythroxylaceae; genus Erythroxylum; species Erythroxylum panamense. Next base: position 38,018,796 of record JAOTIZ010000202.1, read on the forward strand.
GTAGTATTACATGGATTGATTTCTTAGTTGTGAGTAAGCTTTATGAATTGATTCATGGGTGAGATTTTAACCTGGTTTAGAATTTATGGCATTTCACTAGTTATGATGGCGTGTTTTATTCAGCTAACTGAAATCAACTCTTTCATAGCCCTTGTTCCTCAACTTGTGAAGTAATTTTTGTCCAAGAATAACAAACAAAAACTAAACGGTATCAACTATCAATTTTGAAATGAAGGGATTGGGGGATTTATGTATAATAATCTTGCTTATACAGAGAAGAAAGGCTTTTGGGGCTTCAGGTTGAGTAATCTTACTCGTCTTGGACAATATTGGTTTACGGTGTAATTCTTGAAAATCAATGCCTGAAAGTGCAATGCAAACGCATGTTTATATTGCTTAGCTTGTGTGGACCTGCTGCCTGCTTTTGTATTTCTAAGATATTTTTCTTTTCCTAGTTTAGGGGTTCCTAAACGTCATTGTCCAGATTCTGAATTTAAATATCAATATTTTGATGTTTTCACTTCATTACAGGAGTGGAAGACTTGCAATGTGGGATGCGAATTTGAGTTTAATCGCAGTAGGAATCCTGATGCTGCATTTGGGTTACCTCTGCAATATGGAACTATGACTGTGCACCGATCAATGGAATCAGCTCAGTACTATAAAGAGAACAATATTGACACGGCACGACGGTGGGTAAGCACAATCTTGAATAAATACAATGCATTGTAAAAAATACAAGTTAAAAACTCTCAATGACTAATAATCAGTTAAGACAATTGAAGTTGTTCCTGACTTTCTTATGTTGTTGCTTCTGCTGTTTTTCCTACTCCATTTAGGTGAATCATCTATATTAAACTTTCATTTCCTTATAGTGTATAAGGTTCTGACTTCAATGGAGCAGTATCTTAAGTAGGAAAGAGCTCTATAGTTTATATTTTTAAATAAGCTTACTTTTATTTGTTAATCAAACGGAGAGCTTGGTTTTACTGATATAGTTGAGGAATGTTAGAGATTGGATTTGAACTATCTATGCAATAAAACCAAAAATGATAACTTGAATATGAAGGTTAGCAATTAAGTTGGTGTTTACTGTAATCAATTGTTAGTCTCATCCAATAATTGGGAACGTACTAGTCTGGTCAATTGCAAATTGTTTTGCAATTTCTGACTCAGGAAAGAATTGAATGAACTCATTTCATCTCTACCAAATTTGAGTATAATGTCCGGTGGATTTGAATTATTCACATATATTGTGATCTCCTAAAACTGCATGTCTTACAATTTGAGATACCTATGGAGCTAAATCTTTCTGTTATTTTATCTATTAGCTTCCTCAAAACCTAGAGAAAGACTGATCTATTGCGTTTTTTAGGAGGGGTTATGATGTCGTAATGACAACTAGTCTCTCATCAGATGTTCCAGTAGGATACTTTTCATGGGCTGAGTATGATATGATGGCCCCGGTACAACCCAAGACTGAGAAAGCTCTTGCAGCTGCTTTCATTTCCAACTGTGGTGCTCGTAACTTCCGCCTGCAGGTTCTTGATGCACTTGAAAGGTTGAAAGTCAAGATTGATTCTTTTGGTGCTTGCCACCATAACCGTGATGGAAGAGGTGAAAATGCTGATACCATTTTGACATGCAGCATGTGCAAATTTGTTGTGCCTTGTCCATTAAATATTCCTTCAAAGTTCATTGATATGGATTTGTATGCCCATGAGGCTATAAAGTTGTCTTATTAGCCATTAATCTGTGAAAATCTGTGCATTCTTAACCTATAAAAACGTTAGAGAAAGTATTGTTGCAACCTTTGACCATGCTAATTCTGCTGATCTTGAATAGTTGGGAAATGATTGTGTCTGCATTTGTACTCACATCTTGCATGACCATTGAAGTTGTTAAGATTGCAATTGAAATTCAAAATGCAACTAAAGATATTAACCACTTTGGATGAGTCCCAAGGTATAAAAGAACTTTTATACAGGCTGGTGAAGTTTCCAGGTGAATTACGTATGAGCGTCTGTTTCATAACATCTTAATGAATGTTTTCACCTTTCTAGGATTAAAGAACTAGAGATTGCTTTGTGCTGTAACCAAGAAAAGAAAGAAAAGAGGTGGAAGATGCTGTGAGATTCAGGGATCATTTGATTTAGGTACTTTAGGATATCTGTTCAATCAGTTACCTATGTGATGAACTAAATTTATTAATGTGTTTCTGTTTTGATTGTGTTAGCATGTGTCACTAGTCTTTGATTTACTAGTAGCTTGTGGTCTGACAAATCTTTCGCAGTCGACAAACTTGAAACCCTGAAGCGCTATAAATTTAGTTTGGCTTTTGAGAACTCAAATGAAGAGGACTATGTCACTGAAAAGTTCTTCCAATCTCTTGTTGCTGGTATGAGATTTATATTCTCTCTCTATGTCACATTTCTTACATATGGCAATCATGTTCTGTGGTTGGTAAATGAAGAAGTTGCATTTTCTTTTGAATTTATGCACCCTAATGCTTGATTACTAGGTAATTTACTGGCATAAGTAGATAAAAGGAAGGGTCATAAATACTTATTAAGGTTAGTTTAGATATTGGGAAACCTTTTCAAGTGATGCATTTTTTACCTTGTCTTGAATGTTCTTTTTGTAGGAACCATTCCCGTGGTCGTTGGAGCTCCTAATATTCAAGAGTTTGCTCCTGCCCCTGGATCAATTTTGCATATTAAAGAGTTAGAAGATGTTAAGTCAGTTGCAAAGACCATGAATTACCTTGCAGGAAATCCTGAGGCCTACAATCAGTCTTTGAAGTAAAATTCTGTCTCTTCTCTTAAAATTATGCTCATGCGCACGTGGTTTACTTACTATTTATTTCTGATTGTTGATAGTTCCCTTATATGTCTATTACTTAGATGGAAGTATGAGGGTCCATCTGATTCTTTCAAGGCACTCTTGGATATGGCAGCAGTACATTCATCATGTCGGCTTTGCATTCACCTGGCGACTATTATTCGACAAAAAGAGGAAAGTAACCCAGGGTTTAAGAAACGCCCATGCAAGTGCACCACAGGCTTGGAGACTGTGTTTCATTTATACGTAAGAGAAAGAGGGAGGTTCGAGATGGAGTCCATATTTTTGAGGTATTTAATTGGCTTTACGAATGCTTTTCTGACATATTATTGAGGTTGCTGAATTTTAGATATTGAGTTTCATAAATGAATCGGAAAACAGCTTCTCTATTAGTTAGGAGTAAGATTACGTACTACTGGCCTTTTCCAGACTCCACGTAGGACTTTCACTAGGTTGTTGTTAAGTTTCATAAACGACAAATACATATTCTTTACAATGCAAATCCCAGAATATTTAGGTATGACATATTCCTGGCTAATTTGGTTGGAATATTAATTCTTCCCTTTTCCCTCGTTTTCTTATGCTTCAACTGGCTAATTTGGTTGGAATATTAATTCTTCCCTTTTCCCTCGTTTTCTTATGCTTCAAACTGGTTTAGTCCTCTTTTATTCTGTTTCAAGTAGGTTTTCTGGTAATGGAGCTATGGTTAATGATCTTGTGTGGCTTGTGGGTAGATAGTCAATACTTGAATGCTTCTGCCAACCTATTTAATAGAAATATCCGTTAAATTGTCAAGTGCAGGTCCGGAGATCTTACCATCAAGGCCCTAGAGCGTGAGGTGCTTAAGAAGTTCAAGTCTGTGAAACACATACCTATCTGGAAGGAGGAAAGACCTGAAAGCATAAGAGGAGGAGATGAACTTAAAGTGTACAGGATATACCCCATAGGCATGACACAGAGGCAAGCATTGTATACTTTCAATATTACTGATGCTCATTTGAAGAATCATGTGGAAATCAACCCGTGCGCGAAGTTAGAAGTGATATTTGTGTAAAATCACGTAGAGATGGGATTTCCATTTTCAACATCTCTTGCAAAAAAGATCAATGAAGATGACTATTAAGTTCAATCTTGTGTGGCCGTTCTACGTTTGGTTACATTGGTCTTAGGGAAAGAAATAGATAAAAGAGAAACACGTATAGGTTCAGCAAGTTGATATTGCTTTCTCATTGATTCATGGAGGAATAGGGTTTAAGCTCATTGTTGTCTTAAACCTCAAGTATGAGTTTATCAGCTAATTTGGGAAGCAGGGTATATGCATGCACAAGAATTCAACCATGTAAAGTGACTCATTTCTAAGTTTCAACTAATAAAATTGCTCTTTTGTGATAAAAAGATTACAAGTTCAAGTTATAGAAATAATCCCTTTGTAAAATACAAAAGAAAGGTCGTGTATAATTGATGACTTTTTCCTGAATCCCACAAAGTGAAAAGTTTTGCGCCCTCTACCCAATATTTTGTTTAAGATAAAATTGTTTTTAAATATTAAATATTTAATTCTAAATAATTATCCTTGGTGATTATAAATTATGAAATAGATATTAGTTTGTAAATAATATCTACAAATTCTTAATTATTCATTTTTAATAAAATTAAATACTATTTATTAATAACTATTATAAAAATTAAAATATTTATTTAATATTTAGCTATCATCATTTTTATTTAATTTAAAAATAGAATTCAAAATAAAAAAGTTGGAAATATACAGGCTTTATTTTTTTTTTTGGTTGCTCATGAGGTATTCTAAGAGGGGTCCTAATTATGAGAAGGTACCTTTAAGCTATCCACTCTCAGACTAATCTCTGCTCAAATCGGATAGGTCCCTTACAATAGGCAAAATTACAAAGGCTTTAATATATTATCGTCTCCAAAACATAGATTTGGCATGTCTCCCTGATAAATAAAAATGTGGCCAAGAATGCTGACGTGAAAGGTTTCGCTATACTTGACAAGTGTTATTCTGTCCACAAGCACTTGGTCGACGTTTGGTATCACACTCAACTACAACAATAACATTGTCACTGATGCTACAATCAAAGGAACTTGCCGTGCATGAAATGGGACAATCTATCTTGTTACTCACAAATCTTCAGGAACAGCAACCTTTCATGCAATAACACGAACATGAGGATCAGCCTCGACCCGTTTTTTCAACACTACAAGAACATCTTGTGAACCACGAGACTTCCAAGAACTTGCTGAAGATAAATGAGATTAAGACTCCACCGTAGAAGATGGAGCATGCAAACTCAAACACGTACTTGAGTTTGTAGAAATATGGAATAAAGATTCATGTGACTCGGTCGTAAAGTTTATAGCCACCAATCCAAAAGTCAAAATGATTACATTTTTGCAATCAACTTCTTGTATGTGTCTACAAGTAATTCTGAACTTCTGTTGATCTTAATATTCACTATTGGAATAAACCATCACTGTAAACGGGTTCGGTTCAATTACTTAAAACCAAGAGTCCTGTATGAATCTTCCAAAATCACCAAGCAAGTTCAGTGAGTGCATTACAGAAGTACATTCTCTGTTATTGCAACTTGTACTGGGAAAGCGAAAAGGATGGAAATTAAAAGGTGAAAAAACTCGATAATGAGAGTGAATTGGCTAAAAATTTTTACTCTAGTAGCTCTCAACGTACCGTGCCACAAATGCCAACCTTCCTTTTTTTTCCTTTCATTAGTTTGTTTGCTGTGGTGATTCAATGACCATGAAAGCTGGCAAGGAGAAGAGTTTGATGCATTGCAAAGGTCTGGCCTACCATGAAGGAGCAGAAAAAATGGGGGCAACTGTTGTCACTCCATTGGATCGTATGCTTATGTGAGATGAGTGACTTATCTTTTGCTGTTTCAGTGGCTATCACTTCAAAAGAGGATGAGATCGCCGTATGTTCCAAAAATGGAATCCATAGGGTCAGCTTTTGTAATTTTATAGCGTCCTGTTTCGGCTAGGTTTGGGTGGATTTTGGGAATCATTCTGGGTATATGGAAGCAATCTGTTTGAGCTTTTTCGATGGGATGATTCCAAGATATTGCGTATAGATCTTCCGATGCCACTTCATCACACTTTTACCGTCTTTCTCTTTAACTTTTTTCCAGTTCCCCAGTTGTTTGTCGTGTCTGAAACTGATAAATTATTATCACACATTCAAGAACTTGGTTGACCTTGGTGGTCTCAAATCATTTTAGACTATATTCATAGTTGTATATGTGATGCATGCACACAACATCTGTAGGTGCTTTGCTTAGGTGTACCATTCAACTTTGCTGCTGCATTTGAGGATTGAGGATTCCATTCCATTCTGATAAAATCTGAAAGAGTTGAGATAGCCTTGTTTCTATTCTCTTCCCTTTACTTGGATAGAAACAACTCCAAGTGCTCCTCTTGTGACCTTGTTTTTCAAATCTTCAATTGACTGTTTTCTATCCTGCAAGGTCCTTTCTCAATCCTGATGAGATGAATTTGAATCTATGGTCTGTGTCATCGTACCTTTGAGTCATTTACCATGGTATCTGTTCTGAAGCTACTACAACTAAACCACGTAACTACTAGAATTTCTAGATTTGATGTTGTAACTTTGTAGCTTGTTGAATGGAAAGTGTTCTAATCTCAGAACTGAGTTTTTCTAATTGTTTCTACAAATGTCAAAAACAGTAAACCAAAATCCAAAAAATATTGGTCCACAGAAGCCATGAAAGGAAACGAAAATCCTCCCGGCCCCTTCAAACTTTAGCTGTGGAGGCATCTTACTGATCCACCTGTTGTGTGGAAAAGAGTTGTATTGTTGATATTAAACCATGAGTGATAATGAAGGTGATAGCTACACCACTAGAAGCTGATCAAACAAATAAAGTATAAACGAGCATATCCTACATCCTGGAGACCATCAAATGCGCATGTTAATATGTATTTGCTATCCATAAACGAAACAAACATAACTGCCACTTTTTCCACAGCTTGTGAGTCAGATATTGCTTGTAGTCATCTGTGGAGGAATGCATAACCCCACTTTTGTGCCTTTTGGAGCACATCAAGAAGAGGCGTGAGAAACACACGCTCCCTGAAAATGATGGTCAGTCGTCATCTCAATCTATACTTTTTTTTTTTCTGCATATACGTCTACTATCAGTGTCAGTTGCTGATTAAGGTTAAGTTTGGGATAGAATATGTAGTTCTTCTTTTAATCGTTCATTACACTTGAATCGAGTTGTCAGAATATATATGGAACAGAGGATCCTGCTATGTAGACAAAAGGGTCGTCGAAGCTATGTTTTGCCTGCGCTCTCAAACTCGCATTTATATATAATGGAAATAATAGCAATAATGGTGCGAAAGGTTGTAAGCATTTCCATACTTGTCAAAGCTTACTTTGTTAGAGATGAAATTCAACTATTTCACAGTCGAAGATTGGACAGAAACCAACCAGACAGTAACCCTTCTGACTTGTCAATTGGATTCCATGCAAATTACCAGCAAATGTGTCATATCCTATACAGAGATTATCCGTTGCATGACTTGAGTGGATAAGGTAAAACCCCTTTTAATATGATTTGGCAGATGTTTGGAGCTGGATAATTACTTGTTAATGACCAAGTAGTCGCAAGGTCGCATTATTCTCTTGTGGAAAAAGCGGTGGCCGACCCATATCTCATCAGAATAATGTTGAACTTAATTGCTCAATGCCGTACTCCAGTGGCCTTTCTGTTATCAATCTCTAGAGCAAGATCTTGAAGAAGATTGACTCTTTAACTGTTTATAGATCGTCTAGCTAGTGACCATCTAGGTCCATGTATACATGCTCCACACCCATTTCAATACCCCTATGATTGGAAGTAAGATGCCACTGCTAAGTTCGACTTTTTTTGAGGTCGAGATGCGTTATGGTGGTGATTGATTTGGTACATATTGGCATGCTCTATGATCTGCCCATGAACTTCTTTGGAGAATCATTGCACTAAAGATCCTCGCATGCAATTTTTGCAGTAAGGTCCTCAAAATTCTCGCCAGAGTTGTTGACAAAATTTGAATGTTTCAAAATGTAGAATAGGTTTTGTGTGGCTTTCATCTTGGAAAGGGATCCTTGATAAATCTTTTTGATAATTTGTTGGATAGTACACTATGTCATATACGTGTACAAGTAGTCCAAATATATAACTTTTTTGATATTTTCAGCAACACTATAATTACCATCATCATCATCACACATTATCAACATCATACTCAGTTCGAAAGAAAGCAGCAATACGATATTATCATCAAATAGACATTTTGGTTCCTCCAAATTTTGTCAAACTTTTAGAAGTTTAAGTCAAAATTGTCTTCTTTTCTTGTTGGTGGGCTCTCCAAACCGAAAAAGTAGGTGATGTATAATCCATTAGTTTATATCCTGACAGTTCAACATATCTAATGTTCAAATTAAAGGTAAAATTATAATTATAAGATTTAAATTATATTTAAGTATTATTTCAAATTGTTCCTAATTATAATCTCATCAACATGAAATTTGATGAAATGATAAACTAACATATATTATATTTCTTTCCTTTTAAAAAAGTAATTGATCTTATAAATTAAATTAAGAAAATACTTAAATAAATTTGTGAGTGTTTATTAGAGAATAAGTTTACTGAACTAACTTAACTATAAAGATCGCAAATAAAACATTACCTTTGGGTGTGTGAATATTATTATTATACTAGTTGTATAATTAATCTTTAAACATAAGATTACTAAAGTATATCACATGAGAATTATTATATTTTCATACTACTTACGACCTATTTTATTAAGAATAACTCATTTGGTAGTAATTGGATATAATATGAACTGTACAGAGATAGCCGAATACAATAAAAGATTTATCACCCTGACTTAATTAGGAAGAACATATCTCTGTTCTTGATTAGTAGTAATTTGGACATACTTTGGCTAGAGGGAATTAAAATTGAAAAATATTATTTTTAAATATCAATTACTAATTAGTAAGCAAGAACGAATATGATTTGATTTAAATCAAGCATAGTAATTCCATACTGCATATCCAATTGGAATATTAGATGAAGAAGGTATTAAGGTATATATTACAATCATGCATCGATAGATTAAGTCAAACCACTATGATATTCCTAAGATTTGAATAATCATAACATGTTATCAGACCTCAATTTTGATATATAATTATAAATTAGTAATTGAAGATTTAGATATAAACTAAAATAAAATTTGACTTATCTAATTCTAATTATAAATTATAACATAATTTATAATTATTTCTATCATATTAGAAATTTATTAGAACACACATATAGAGTAATTAAAAAGAAAAAATTAAGTTGGATATAATTATAAAGCTTAAGAATTTTTAGGGATCAAATATAAGATATTTAATTTTATTAAGATTAAATTACAATTACAATTAGTGATATTTTAATTATAATGTATAGTTTAATTTTAGTTAAGACTTTGAAAGAAACCAATAGTCATTTTTTATAAGAGGAAAAAAAACACATTAGAGGTTCTATCACTCTTGTTAGTACCTCCAAAAACATTTGAGCTCTCTTTGCTTATTTTGTGAATATCATTAAAGGCTAGATAATTGAACTATTAGTATTTAACAACTTCATAATAAAAGAAAAAGTGTTGTATGATACACAAATCAACTTTGACTTTAAACTTTTTATTTTTTGATTTTCATTTCAAATTATTCTATTAAAGAAATCTTTTATAAAATTGTAAGAACTTTCCTGTTACGCCCTTGATTTATTCTCAATTAATTTTCCAACATAATCTAGCTAGTTACAGCTAGATGATGATTACCAAAGTAAAGTTACCTAATTGAGTACACTATTATATCCTATAAAATATTTATTCAAATTCAATATTGAATACATGTTTTATATAAATACATTTTCAAAATAGGTAAATTATTTTAGAAAATGATAAAAGATATATTGCAATAATCATTGGCCTTTGTAAACTAGAGAAACCATCTATCTATAAAGGCCAAGAAGGATATACAAGCGTAAATGAAGCTACATTGACCATGATATATACCTATGAAGGCCACCAAATTGATGAGCATGTGTTTGCTCCCTTAAAAGATATGAGGGTATAATAGTTAGTAATAGAGAAATGCAAGCATAATTAAAGAGTTAATCACAATGCATACTTCTTTTAGGGTCTTGTTTGGGAAGAAAATAAACTAAATCTTAAGATTCCTAAATTGACAGAGAGATCACCATAAAAGAGCGATAAGGTGATTTTGATGCATACAAAAAGATTTGGAGATTTAGGGATTGACTTTTCTAATATTTAAATGCATGTAGGGAGAAAAAGGAGGAGGGATTGAGTTTGTGGGCCTCTCATACCAAATAGGATATCTAACTGGTATGAAGGACTTATAAAATATTAAAAAGTGCCACATAAGTTTAAATTATTATAAGTCTAACATATAATTAGGGTTTCTTCAATTTAAGCTTCATATTAAAGTTTTTTTCTAAACATTTAGTTTCTTTTCAATTATTTAAAACATTTACGTTTAAATTAAAATTTAGGAACCAACTCTAAGATGCTCAAACTTTTAATATTTTTTCAATTTAGAGCTCAAACTTTAAAATTTTCAAATGAATGGCCAATATTTTAAAACCTTAATAATTCAGTTCAAAATATTAGTTTTTACTGATGTGGCTAATAAATAGACATCTATGTGATATTTAGTAGACATGTGATATCATCAAAATTAACCTTTTGAACTAAATTGTTAAACTTTTACAAGGTAAGTCACTTGATTAAAAATTTTAAAAATTTGGGCACTAAATTGAAAAAATCTTTAAAGTTTTGACACTTTTGAATATGCTATCCTATTAAATTTTTATGTAAACATTAATGTTTAAATCAAAAAAATTTCCTAAGATCCTATCATTATCTCTAATACTACGATTGCACCTCGTTCATGTTGAAATTTGCTTTGTCATATTTGTTGTAAAGTTTCTTTAGGCCTAAATGGTGTTTTGGGCACTGCCTGATATGGTTTATGTAGTGATTTAAAACTTTTTTGGGACTACTATGTGGATGTTTTTGTCCTTCTCTAAGAATCCTTTTTATTATATAGTTCCATTCACCTTTTCTTGTTAACTTATAAATGGTTTACAACAACCTCTTAGCAAGTGATAGGAATAAAGATTGGGATCTTCTATGTTCTCTTTAATTTTTTAGTTCGTTACCTTTGGAAGGTTGGAGAGATTTCAATAAAATTTTAAATTCAAAGGAAAATTTGGGGGCTATAAAAGAGATAACATAAACATAATAATTTTCATAATGTATTAGATTTCTATTGCTTAATTTATTTTATACATTTTACATATCCTTATACTTGGTCGAATAAGTGTTGTAGATACAAAGATTAGATTGGAACGTGTCTTGACTGCATTTTGGTCTCATCTATTTTTTTTCACTTAGGTCTTTATATGTTTGTTTCTCACCTTATATCAACAATTAGTGACCACATCCATTTTTGCTTGCATTGTAACGATAATCTCCCTATAAGCTTCACTCCTCAAACTTGTCATTTTGAGAAAATGTGGCTTCAAAACCTACCATTTTATATGTATTTATAAAACTTGTGGATCCAAAAATCAAGTCCTCCTAATCTCTCTAATTTATGGCACAAGTTAATAAAAATGAGTGGAGAGGTTATATTACAAAATAAATCTGCAATTGGGCTTAATGTTTAAAGGATGATAAAAGAGATTAAATATTGCCTCTATAAGGCTCAATCATTCTCTTATTAGGGAGGAATTTCTTTTGTTGAATTAGAACTCTTAAGTTCATATGATAAGGAGGAAATCATATTTAGGCATAAGTATAAAGTTATTTGACTAAAATTTGATGTCAAAATCAATTTTTTCATAGATAAGCATACTTCAAGCTCTAACTTAGTACTATTTAAAAACATCAAGATTCCTATAATATTCTTTATTAAGATATGCTAGATCAAATAAGATCTTAACCTATAGTTTTACTATAGTGAAACATATTACCATTAATGAATTTACTTTTATTGATATTAGTAGTTGTATATGAAAAATCAAGCAATATGTAAAAGATCAATATGTAAAGGAGCCAATTGTATCAATTGAACAATCAAAAGATGAAAAAAAATAAGTAAAATGGAGCACATATGTAATTGAATAGAGTTTCAAGACAATTCAAGTCAATTGGACCAAGAATAAGAAAAGTTAGAGCCTTTCCATATGTAACAAATTACCGTTTGTTGAAACCTTACTTTGGTCATATCATCAGTCTAGGATCTCAATATTTCATGAACATATCTTGTTATTTGCAAAATGAACAAATCTTTCCATAATCAAGAAAAAATTTGATTTGAGCTTAAAGAAAACTCTCTTGACACATGAAAAATACTTTTGGGAAACTTTGAAATTGTTTTGAATCAAGTTTTTGGTAAATGAGTGTATTTTGATCTTTGTGAGAGCTTAAGAAGTTCAAAATGTTGTTTTTATGAGGTTTGGTCAACCTATATTGAAGTTAGTTATATTGACCTACATACTAAAGAAAAGATATTTTATATACCATAAGTTTTTTTAGAAACAATAGTATCGTATATTAACTTAACAATATTACACGTTCTTTTGTCATTATTTTAGTCATTGTAACAACTAGTTTATACTTTTCATAGGTATATCTGGTTGTTTTAACTTTTAAGTACAAACACTATATATAAGTTATGGAAAAGATTTTTGAAGCTAGAGAGAGTGTTGAGAAACTTTTGAGAAAATTTCACTTCATTCATATGTATGTGAGCATGATATGAGTTTTTAGTATTCTTGAGTTGTATTTGAGTGATTAAAAGAGAAATTTATTTGTTTAAGATTTCTCTTCACTCATGGTAAAGAAAATATGTAAAGGGTTCCTCTTTACCTTAGGAAAACAAAATCTTGTATAGATAGTTCCTTTTCACCTATTAGAGGAAGACAAATAATAAACTCTTAAGTGGATTGGAGAGTGGAAGTATGTTAAGGATTGTTTAGTCAAACTATTATAAATTATTTTTGTCTCTCTTTTTTTACTCTTTTTTATTATTATTATGATCATTTTATGATTATCATTAATTAAATTATCGTAACCATTCAATAGAGTAAGCATTTAATCCATTAGAATTTTAAATAGGCTAAGAAGCAAATGCATATAGTGCACTCCCCTTTTTTGTACCATCTAGGAACCGCGAGATAAGAGTAGAAATATATCTACTATTGTTTATTATTTCTCGTATGTTTATTCTTCAATTGTGTAGTAGAACATTTCTATGTTTATGAATATTCTCTAAAAAGAGGTCTCTTCTAATAAGAATAACTTTTTTTCTTCCTTTTTCTAAGGATTAAGTTTGGACTCCCTTTTTTCATATCCATCTAGATAAGCCTTTAATTTGGATATATTTTCTCCTTTATTTCTGAACAACTTTTAGATTTTATTGGTGATTACTCTTGTAAAGAAGAATTAGTAAGGTCAATCTCTCTCTCTTTTATGAATCATAGTTTTTTTTTATATTTGATTTCAAAATATCGGTCACTATAGAAAATGATCGATCATTAATTTATCCTATTTTCTGTGTAACATTTCTTATAAAGAGGTTTATAAAAAAAATTACAAATCAATTGATTTCATATTTAGATAAGTTGATTTCCAAAACTAGAGTGGCACCATTTTTGGATAACTAATCTTATATAATATTTTAGTAGCCTTTGAATTTATGTATTATCTTAAAAAGGCTAAAAAAGAAAATATGGTTCATAAACTTGACATCTTAAAGGCCTTAGATACAATTGAATGGACTTTCCCTTTACTTATGTTGTAACAATTGGGTTTAAGTATTGTTTTATAGGTCTTATTAAGATATGCATCTTTCCGTAGTTTATCTATCCTTTTCAACCAATCTCTTTACCTTCCTTTAAATCTTCTAGTAATTTGAGATAATAAGATCTTGTTCTTTATATTTATTTATCTTATATATGGAAGTACTAATTTTAGTTTATTTTTACCTCTATTTTCAATCCCCTTTTTATTTTTTTTAAAGCAATAGAGCCTAATTATGTTTCCTTAAAGGATACATTTTAACTTTTGGATTAATCATCAATTTGCACAGATCTTTGATTAACTTTGGTCTATGTTTAAATTTAAGTAAATATGGCAACTTCATGAACATTTTGGATATTCATTCCTCCTCTACCCATAGAAAGTAGTTTGGCATTTTGACATTAATAGGCAAGTTAAAATTTCATTTTTAGCAATATTTGAGCAATTTTCAAGCAGAAACTTGAGGATGGCATGATTTAGCTGATTCCCTCCCTATGTCTATCTCTAAACTTAGGGATGGTTTGCTCATTTCGAAGGAGTGGTGCAAATAAAAATATATGTAAAAAAAGTTGGCATGTACCTTAATAACTATAAATAATAAAATGAAGTCTATATAAGGAAATTAAATTAAATTCCACAAAGACTAGTAAACTACTAGTTTAGATTTATATACTTTATATAAATGATCGTGTTAGAGTGAATCAATTTAAAGAAAACTAATATTAAAAAAGCAAAGTGAAGGAAACAAGGTAAGAATAAGTAAGTAAAGAGCTTAATTTGTGAGAATTAGCTTAACTAGGACCTCATGTTGACTATTAACATCATCACCTAGCTTAATTGATCCTAATCTTATATACCAATTTATTTGAAAATAGAGTTTTTAAATGTTATTTTTCTATGATCAATTTGAATAACCTTTTGATTAAATAAAATGACTCTTAATGGTATTTTAGTGAATTTAATTAATTATTTAAGATGAGAAATCAACTCTGAAACCTAAAATATAATGTTCATACACATTTAGATTAACGCGAGAATAAGATCAATATGATATTTATCTAATTTGTTCAAAGTTATACAAGGAAATATGGAACATGAATGGCATGATATTCTCTCATCTAAATTATGAAAAAAAAAGCAAATCGACAAAACCAATTACAAAAATTAGGATTTCATATGCTTGTCACCATAACCACAAAATCACATCATAAAGGATTCTCCTAATCCTAACTAACAAAATGTTCAATCAAATTTGATATTTCAACTCCACACTCATATACTAATATTGAGCATCAAAATAGTGATAATTAAATACATATAAATTGTAGTTATCATTTTAATAGAGTAAAAAAAATTGTTAAATAAGCTTTGTTAAATATTTGAGTATGCAATATTAGTTCTTTTTTTATTATATATAAAATAATTAAAAAATTCTTTATAAAGATGTTTCTAAAATTTGAATTTTAGGTAATTAAAAATTATAGAATTATTTTAAACAATTTAATGCCCCATCGTCCATTTCCCACCACAGGATGTTTAATAACATAACAAGAAGTCAACTTTGTATGAATTTCTAGCACCCCATTGGCCCATAAATTTACACGTAATCCCGTGAATTTGCTCTTATGAGGTAGGGCCCAGGGAAGGCTAACCGTACCGCTTTAGTCACTAACGTCGCTCTCTAGATCACAACCACCATGATCTCGAAACGTGTCGCGTCCAGCTAGGCATGATGGCGACTCTGCCCCACCTGAACCTTCTCTCCGAGCTCCCATTGGATAGGGCCCCAAGGTCCCGAATGTTCCTTCGACGTCCCCAATCTCATCCGTACGATGTAACGACTTCTCTAGGGGCAGTTTTATTTCCGAAAAGATCGCAACGGCTGAATGTGTGGGCCGTAATGCACCGTCTCACAGCGTAATGTCCCACAAACCCACATGGAGTGGCGCCGGCTAAGCTAGAACCGCCTCTAAATTTATTTGGCCGCAAGAAAACGAAATGACACAAACTACCCTTCGAAAACTTTCGGATTTCAATTTTAGTCCCTCAAGTATGATGCTCCGTTTCAGGCTGGTCCTCTCACTGTTCTCTTCAAGAAACTTAAATTGGAAATTTCGGTTTTAGGACATTAAATGTGAACTATGTTTGATTCCAGTCCTGTCTGTTCGGGTAGAGTCTTAAAAAGTTCAACAATACACAATCTTACTTCTAACTAATAGAGATTAATATAAATATATCTTACTTTCGTGACAAATCCGCAACGATTGCATATAATCAGTGACGGAGCTAGCTGGGGCTCAGTGGTGTACTGAGCCCTCCAAAATTTATAAAAGTTAAATATTTTGATTTTAATTAATTAATATATATATGCAATGACAGAATTACTTAGAATTTAGTAGAATACTGGGCCCTCCAAGATTTAAAACTTAAATATTTGGGCTCTCCTATTTTAAATTTCTGACTCCGTCACGGCACATAATTGATGATCTTCACTAACTCTTACAAAGCAGAAAATCTTATTGATAATCTTCACTAACTCTTACAAAGAAAATCTTATTTACTGTATTTGCACATGAACATAAGATATATTACTGCAACCCAAGGATTAGGGAAGTGTGGCAGGAAGAGAAGCATGATGAATGATTGTGGGGCTTGAAAATCTGCAAAAGTCAATTCTTTTTTTTCGTTAAAATCAAAGTTAGGTTAGATCGCATTGATCTGATTACAACTTCAATTGTGAAAAGGTGACTCATAGCTGCTAGCGATAACGAAAGCTTCATACGTATTTAAAACAATAAACACACCGATATTAAGATATTAAGAAAATCCATGCTTAAGGTATATATATATGTGAAAACATGTAGTTAAAGGTACAGATGGTCTCATCCCCTGCTCTGTTCTTCCTATTTCCAAGTTATACCATCTGTTTAAGGTCATTAAAATTTTGTGAAGAAGATGGTACACATCGATATCAGGAGCCCTACAGGGAAGAATTATTAAGTTGGTAGCGTCACATGGCATTATTGAGTATACTAGTGTTGCCCTCGTTTCGGGTAAAGGATTAATACATATAGCAGTCTAGAAAATGTGTTAGAAAAAAAAAAAGAGAAAAGGGTTAATACTTAAGTACCTTCTAAACCTTTATATATGAATTGACAGGCACTGTGAACATGGCGACGGGGGACCAGGACCTGGTGGCTAATGTTACGCATGCTAAACTTTTCCTCTTAGGTGCATAGGGAACCACCTATATATAGGCAAAGTTGTGTTCCATACGTAACACTGAAAATTGCCATCTTATTTACCAAAACAAATTACTGTAGACGTAGCATTAAAACGCCTACTTACATGACAAGAATCTTCTGTTTAATATTATAATGTCTTATTCTATTTCGGTGTCTATTTATTAGTATTCACCAAGAACTTGGTTCAGTATGGTCCAAAACTTTGGTGGACACGTTAAATCTGTATCCAAAGTAGCTTCTGAGTGATTCAGTATTTCAAACTAGTTTACTTTCTTTTGCAGGAAACTAATTACTGGCCATCACTCTCATATCTTACTTTGAAGTCAAGTGTAAGTGTGATGTTCGTTTTTCAGGATATCTTTGAATCTTACAGACCCAAATTGAGCAAACCCCTTTGATCACACTTGGTAAAGCCTCCTCACGTAGACACCTATTCTTATATGTCATTATCTATATACTATATTCTGTCTTCCTCATCAGCTCTATATATGCACTCACTGATACGCCTTAACATTGCAACCAGGTAGCTAGCTTCATTGCATTCAGTTTATACTTCTACTCCCGAGTCTTTCAAAACCACAGAGAGGAAGATAGGGGGAGAGAGAGAGAGAGAGAGGAGCAGATAAAATATAGTTGCATGGAGATTGTTTCTCTTTTAATATACATGGGCCTCTTTCTCTCGAGTCTTCTCTCTTATCCTTTCATAATGAATAAGAAGAAGGTGGCCAGAAGAAAAGCTAATCTTCCTCCAGGTTCGATGGGATGGCCTTGTATTGGTGAAACGCACCAACTCTACTCTAAAGACCCCAATGTCTTCTTTGCCACCAAGCAGAAAAGGTTTGGAAACTCTTTGCACCCAGTTCAACGTTAGCTAATGTCTTTTTATGTTCTGGATCCTTAACTAAACCGTACCTTCCTTATTCAGATACGGAGAGATTTTCAAAACCCACATACTCGGCTGCGAATGTGTGATGTTGACTAGCCCTGAGGCTGCGAGGTTTGTGCTGGTAACTCATGCTCACTTGTTCAAGCCCACATATCCCAAAAGCAAAGAGAGACTGATTGGGCCTTCTGCACTCTTCTTTCACCAAGGACAATACCACAGTGACCTCAGGAAGTTGGTACAGAGTTCGCTATCCCCTGATACAATTGGGAAGCTAATCCCTGATATCGAATCCATAGCCATTTCCACCCTGGAATTATTGTGCAATGGTCATACTGTTAACACTTTTCGTGAGCTGAAGCAGGTTCGTGCAGTTAGTTCTCTTGAAAGGAGAAGTTTATAGTAATCACCGGTTAATACTATTGATGCTGTTCATTACATGTTTTACGTTGATCTTTTATTCTTCTTCCAGTTCCTGAGGACTAATTATTGATTTCCTGTATTCTTCTACAGTACTCTTTCGATGCTGGTATTCTTTCTATCTTCGGTAACTTGGATGACACCAACAGAGAGAAGCTGAGTGAGAACTACCGTACAGTAGACAAGGGTTATAATTCTTTCCCGACCAACATTCCAGGAACAGCTTATTACAAAGCTCTCATGGTAAGAACTAAGCAGAAGCACCTTGTCTCCACCATCTAACCACATATTGAGGTCTGTCTTTTTCTAATGAAAAGCAATTTAATGTGACAGGCTAGGAAGAAGCTGAACCAAAACCTGAGTGAGATCATCTCTGAAAGGAAGGAGAAGCGACTAATAGAAGGGGACCTCCTGGGACAGCTTTTGAACTTCAAAAATGATAAAGGACTTGTTTTAAAAGAAGATCAAATCGCTGATAACATTATAGGTGTACTTTTTGCGGCTCAGGACACGACAGCTAGTGTTCTAACGTGGATTCTGAAGTACCTCCTTGACAACCCGAAACTCCTAAAAGCTGTGAAGGTGACAAACTTGGAAGAACAAGATTAGTTTAATTAATGCTTAAGATGGTCTAGTTAATTAATCATGGCGGTTAATAAAATTACAGGCGGAGCAAAAGGCTATTTATGATTCAAATGGTGGAGGGAGGAAGCCCCTGACATGGGCACAGACAAGAAACATGCGACTTACTCATAGGGTGTGGACCATATAGATACATAGAACAGATAATACTTTCTTAATAACGATTAATTAGAATGAGTTAAACTGAAATATAAAGTTGTGAACTTGTAGGTTATATTGGAAAGTTTAAGGATGTCAAGCATCATATCTTTCACCTTCAGGGAAGCAGTAATGGATGTTGAATACAAAGGTTAGGACCTGCAATAAACTGGAAAACTATGGTTCATGAGATTTTAAGTACAGCAGTCTAAACATTATGCTGGAACTTTGTTGTTTCTGTACATAGGGCACCTGATACCCAAGGGTTGGAAGGTCATGCCACTGTTCAGGAACATTCATCACAACCCAGAGCTCTTTTCAGAACCGAACCTTTTCGACCCATCAAGGTTTGAGGTCTGTGGAAAATCAAGACAAAAGCATTGTTTAATCCTTATTAGTTAAAGTATTTCTTCGTTTGAGAATAAGCTTCTAACCCTTTCTCTAATCTAAAATATTTCCTTTTGATGGACATTGCAGGTTGCTCCAAAACCCAACTCCTTCCTGCCATTTGGAAATGGAGTACATGCTTGCCCTGGCAATGAGCTTGCCAAGCTAGAGATGCTCATTCTAATCCACCATCTAGTAACGAAATTCAGGTAAAGTTTTACTTCAATATAGAAAATCTTATGGTATGTAAGTCCTGAATGGTTACTGAAAAGGACCCCTTCTGACAAAATTTTCTCGCTTGTAGGTGGGAAGTGGTAGGATCGCAAGTTGGGATTCAGTATGCCCCATTTCCTGTACCCCAACAAGGCCTCCTAGCTAGATACTGGAAAGAATCTCCAAGCCTGAAGCAAGCTGTCTGCTCTTAAACTGCCTTCCATTTTGATGATTAACTTCAAAAACCTCTTCCATCAAAGTCCTACCCCATTATTTTTGCCATGGGTGTCACTATCCTTCCTAGCACAACATTACCCCACCTTGCCATTAGGCTTTAGGGACTACTTAGCTTTGATATTCTTAACTATGTAGCAAACTGATGTATCTTTCCGGATTTCGATGTATCATAAGCTCTGTTTACCGTCATTGTTGTTGTAGTGGTCTTGAAGTGTCCACGTGTCAGTGTTCTGATTGGTTGACTACAGCCCTTAATTGTAAGGCATCTGCCATTATGAAAGAACACGACTGCTTCAGTAGCCAATCTTGATTTCTGGACAATGAAGCCGTTGAACATTAGGTGTGGCCCCCAGTATGTATGATATTTAGATTCTGTATTAATCATGCAAAGAGAATAGGTTGTTGATATGTGACCTTACTGAAAATACCCGCTGTGTTTAAGTGGACACCCCAATTTCTCCTTGTCTGTCGGAATCCAACACTGTACCTTGATAGGTTTGTAATGACTTGATGCCACGCAACCGAATAATTAATATGGCAAATCGAACTAGTTGACTAGTCGATTAGTCTACAAATGGTTAATGTGAAAAGATATGCCTAACTTAGACTGGAGTGTGATCGTGTTTGAAAACAATGTTTTAAAAATGGGATTAAAAGTTAAAACGGTAAAAATAAAAGGTTTAAAATTTAAAAGATTTATTCGACTATTATAAAATTAGTTAAAAATTAAAAATTAAAAATTTTTAATTATGATTTAAAAAATTATTAAAGTTTATTTTAATTTATTAATTTATAAAAATTGATCGATTAATTAATAAACTAATGATCAGTTTTTAACATCAAATGTTATTTAAAAAATCAAACTAAAAAATTAAAATTTTGAAAATTTTCACAATTGAACTGATCGATCCAAACAAGTTTTGTTATCATAAGTTGTAAATGAATTCCGAATAATTAGTTTGTATGTCCAAATCACTAGTTGCCAGTCCACTAATCTAAAAATGGTTAGTGATAAGCTTTGTGAAAGGATGTGTCTACTCTAAAGTGGAGCATATGCACAATGAAAATGAGTTCCAAAATAAAAAATGACATTTTTTTTGACGAAAAAAATGACATTTTTTATGCTATTTAATAGCATATATATTATTAAAATTTGAGAATGACCCGTGAAATAATCGGTAAAGTTGCTCCTCTAAAATTATACATTCAAGTCACAAAAATTACCTTTTTGTAAATGTATAAAAGAAAGACAACCTATCATGACTCTTTTTAGACCCATCGGCTCATAATTTTTTGGCTTTTTCTCTATTTTGCCCTCGCTACGCTTAATTCTCTCGCATCTCCAGACTCTCGTTTTCTCTCACCG
>JAOTIZ010000202.1:38040205-38053377 GCA_027123425.1 Erythroxylum panamense
ATTGACATACTAAAATATATAATATTCATATTCTTATATTTTTTTAAAGTCATGTCCTTATAAGTCATTTTACACTTGAACATTTAATACTAAACAGCTAATTTTATCAAACATCTTTAACAAACAGCTAATGCAATCCGCTGGTCAAACCAGCTGATTGCCAAACAGGGCCTAGACCTTTTCAAATTTCATGCCTAAGTGAGATTTATACTTAGTATTTTTTAAATTGAAATTATGACAATTTTAAACCTTAGTAGTGTAAGAAGTTAATAGCACATTTTCATTATTACTTTCTCCTTTACTTAAAACCTTATATAGTAGTTAATATAACGTGGAGAACATACTCTAAATCATTGTGATTATTACCGATAATTGAAAAACTCAACCAATTTAGCTGCTTTAATCGTAAAAACTTTGAACTGTTTAACTTTTTGGTTCGGTTTTCACCTTTTCAATTCAATTTTTTAATAACTCTTGCTATTAAAAATATATTAATTATTAATTAATCAATCAATTTTTGTAAATCAATAAGTTCTTATAAACTAAAATAAATCAATTAATTTTCATTTAATAATATTTTTTAATTGAACTTCAATTTTTTTTAGATAAAGATAATCTTTTTCAATCATATTTTAAATTTTTTTAATTTTATTCAATTTTTAACTGTAAACTTTTTTTATTAAAGGGAAACTGCCGAGACAGATTACAAAATAAGTCTAGGAAAACTAGTTCCCAACATATCCTCAAGGAGGAGACGGTGGCATCCTAGAGGTGCGGTATCAAAATAAGTTACACTCATAGCGAAAGTTGTAGCCTGAGTGGCAAGCCAGTTAGCACTTCTGTTGCCCTCTCGGTAAACATGCCGATGAACAACAGTCCAATTGCGGTGAAACAAGAGATTTAAAGTTTAACTGTAAATTTTTAAACTTTAAATCTCTTGTTTAACTTCCAAACTGCTTTGTAAAACATTCGTTATTCCAACTTTAAGTAAGAGTATATCTCTAAATCTAATTCAAATATATGTAAATTTTAATATAATAAAAGATTTATACCTTCTAATTTTAAATTTTTGATGTAAGACTTATGAGTTTTAGGAATTAGAAAAATAAAAAACATAACAAGTCAAAATAAAAAGACTGATGAATGGGGCTCAATGGAAGCCTCCATGGGCCAGAAGATTTCTTCCTGGATGTCCAGCTAGAAAGCCTAACATTAGTAGCTTATTGAAACTAAACTAAAGCAATTATTAATTTTACTTACCCAAAAAAAAACCATAAACAATTAGGGTTGGACATGGGGACTACTTCATCCTACTTATTTAGTATTAAATACTTTTAAATTTTTACATAAATATCAAATATATTAAAGGGTTAATTATAAAAAAATCTCAAACTTGGTCAAATTACAACCTTTACTTTAAAAAATGATAATAAAATATTCAAATTTTTAATTTTTTTAATTATAACCCGACATTGATGATTTCGTTATATTTACTGACGTGACGGTGTTACATGTCCAGGAATCTTAATTAATAAGACACGTTTGTCACTTTTTAAAGTTCAGGCTATAATTATAAAATTGACTAAAGTTTGAGTTTTTTTGCAAGTAACCCTATTTTAAACTATTTATTTATATGTTAAACCTTTTAAGTATATTTTAAAAGTTCAAAAAAATTTGTTTTATTAAAAATAAAATGATGTATAAATTAAAAAATTACATATTTAATATTTATTTTTTATTTGTTGTCATTTTTATTAGAATAAACATTTTAAACTAAACTATATTTTAAATAGATTTTAAACTAATTAATATTTTAAAAAATCAACATTGGATAAATATTATGACCTTTTTTTGTTGCTTCTTGTATCACGTTAATCAATTTTTTTTAATGGAGGAATTTATAGTTGCTATCTTTTATATGCGCACTAAATAAACTTTCGGATTAATACAATAGTCTGTAAATCACACCAACTGAATGCTTTGCACTAAGTAAATCTTGTACGACATAGTCGATCGAGAGAGCATTAGTAGGAGTTATTAATCAAATTGCCAATAATTAATGACCAACTTGCTCAACCTCCAATTAATAATTACAACAACACGACGTATAAATTTCGCTGTTATGCAATTGTCTGGTTAAGATGTAAGAATAAATAGGAAGAATTTATGGAATGTCCCTGAGATTCTTCGATTTTAGAATATTAAAAATATAAAACTATTTAAATTAAAGATTTTAAGATAGACATTTATATAAAATTATTATTAAAATATATAATTTGTTATGTGTATTAATATATAATTTAAAATCCGTATTTAAAGTACATCTTCGTTTTCAATTTTGACTTCCCTCTAATACATAATTTGACAAGGTTAAGTTGTAATTACTAATTAGAGGAGGATTAAGCTTTTGTTCATCATCCTTTTATAAAATCCATCGAAAAGCCACGTGTCATGAAAAGCCACGTCTTTACGCTAATCTAAACCTCAATTGCTGTTTTATGTTCAGACTTCAGAATATTACCGCGCCGAAATTTGGACCTATGATAAGAAACCACAGCCCTTCGATTTGATGACTTCTTTGATGCATCTCATCCGTCGGCAAACATGCCATGCACATAGAAACAAGACATTTGTCCTACTTTTCTGCGTCTTTCTTCTCGGACACATATGCTCCGCAAAGAAGCGCGATATTCGAGTGAATTAGGTCAAGTTTTTAGATCTCTGAAGCTATTTTGCCGGAGAAGTAAGTGAATGCGGAATTTTCCGGTGACGGTTCCAATTGAGAGAAGTTGGAGCCGCCGCTAATCTACATCCAGGAGTTTCTGTTTTTTCTTTTCTTTTTTTTTTTTGGAAAATTATCTCATGGATTCGATCTCGAGCTACAATGGCTCGGTGCACTTGTCGCACTTCCTCATCTCGTTGTATTTTGCTTTCGGCTTCGTAGCTGCTAGGTTTTTACTGGACAAGTTCATCTTCCGAGTATGATTTTCTCTGTTTCGTATTCTTCTTCTTCTTTTTTGATAGGCAGAGTTTACAATGCTTTAGCAAATTAAGGAATTCGTAAATTGAAGTTAGTTGCTAATAAACTGAAGCAAAAACGGAGAGATATGACGTGAAGCATTTTTTTAAATTTCTCTTTTAATTTTAATTTTTTGGTGTACCATAGTTAAGGCCCTTTGAGTTCAGAGAGGTATTAAATTTTTCTTAGAGATTATGTGTAATTAAGTCAAGTGGAATTCAGATTTCAGTTCCTCTGCTTCGTCATATGAGCTCATGTAAGCTTAAAAAATTAGTGGCTTTGTTGCGTCTTCGTTGACTTCAATTTGAAAATTTGATCTTGAAGCAAATTATAATATTCGCGGGGTTATCGCTAGCAATTTTTAGGTTGGCCCTTTGGTGTTATGCACTTTGAAAATTGTTTCAATAGAGTATATTTTGTTTGTTGGGTAAGTATGAATCTTCCTGGATTGCCCAAAAAATGGCTTAGCGAACAAAATTGATTATTGTGAAGGATGAGCATGTTCTATCATCACTATGTCTGATTTCATTTCTATGCTATAGACCGGAAGATATATGTGTAGTGTATGTGCATGTGTCTGTATGTCTGTTTGCTGAATTCTTCCTTCTTTTATTGGCGTCTTTCTGATAAACTTCACACTTGTTCAGAGGCTAGCTGTATGGTTTTCAGATAGAAAAGCCATTAAGTCAAGGATTGACGAGAATACAAGAGCAACCATTGCAAAATGCTCAGAATCAATGTGGAAGCTAGCATATTATGGCGCTGTAGAAGCTTGTATTTTAAACATAACCTTCGATGAGCCGTGGTTCAAAGATACTGGAGAATACTTCAAAGGATGGCCAGATCAGGAACTGAAGTAAGTATTTCATATGCTAGGAATCTGTATATTTAGATCGTTTTGTTTATTTGTTATATGTCTTTTCATGACTACACGGCACACATTTCTCTTAGATGAGTTTGTATTAACAGCCTCTTCTCTCACCTGCATTATTACCTAAGAGAAGAACCTATCTGGGTTATTAGTTGCTTTGTACTGACCTGATCACATTTTCATTTTCAGGCTTCCCTTAAAGCTTTTCTATATGTGCCAATGTGGGTTTTACATCTACAGTATTGTTGCCCTCCTAACATGGGAAACGAGAAGGAAGGATTTCTCAGTGATGATGTCTCATCACATCATAACAGTTATACTGATTGGATACTCGTATATTACACGGTAAACCTCAATCATGATTCAGTCCTCAAATTCTGGGGCAATATGGGCTTAAATTCAAAGTTCTTTACAAAGTCAAGATTTATTCAACTTTTTCATTGATTCTCATCAATGAAAAGTCAAATGTTCTTTCTTCCGTCTGATCTCATCCTTCTCCTTCTTGAAGATGATAGTCTGTGATAAGGCAAAATTATAGGTCTGCTCTGGAGCTGCTATCTATGTTTTTTGGTTGAGATATTACATGTTATAAGCACGTTTTGTGTTTATGTTCTAGGTTCTCCTACTCACTTACCCTTGCGAGCATCTGAAAAGATATCCATTTTTTAACAATTACTTTAGTTAATTTTATAAGAATTAGCTCTTCGCTGGAAACATTTTTTATTGCCGAGTTATATATTCAATTATTGGGTTCTGAACAGGTATTGTGTCAATTTAGCACTTTTCCCTTTAGTTGCTTTTTATGTTGAGATTGTGTGGTTTGATCTCGTCATTCTATTTATAAAATTCAATGTCCAGTTTCAATAAGGCCCTTGCTAGTTAAGACTAAAAAACTTTGAACTTTACTTTTTGAAGTTACAGTTCTACATCTGCCTAAGGATACTAAAGTCAGATGCCATGATGATGTTTCATTTGGTGGCATGACAGCCATGTAAACAGCCAGTTGGCACAAACACTAACATGATGCATAGCATACCACTAAGTCCATGGACATTACATAAGCATCGCCTGACTAGGAAATTTGACTTAGTCTGTACTTCAAATTTGTGTTGATGCTAAAGCCGCTTACTTAGTATACCAAGTATAATAAGGAGATATCATGTGAGGCAGCACAGTGCACTAGGCAGTACCCACATAGCCCACATATGTGGTGTAAGGATTACTTAAACCAGAAACTAGATGTTACAAGTTCCCCCGGAACAGATCATGTCTTCAAAAGTTGCATTTTAGTTGCCCCGAGTGGAAAAACAATGAAGCGCTTTTATAACTGAGCTCAATCATGTCATCCATTATCATTTGCTAGGTATTGCTTCTTTCCTTTTGTTTTTGTTTTTTCCAGAATAGCAAATATTCAGTTTGTAGTCCCCATATCTGGATTGAGATGGCAAAGCATGTATCTCGAGAGCTCTGCAGCCTTCCTCTGTTTTAGCTTCTGTCCCTGTACCTACATAGCCCACATATGTGATGTAAGAATTACTCGAACTAGAAACTAGATGTTACAAGTTTTCCCTGAACAGATCATGTCATTGAAAGTTGCAGTTTACTTATCGTAATTTGAGGACACGATGAAGTGCTCTTATGGCAGAGCTCAATCATGCCATCCATTATTGTTTGCTAGATATTGCTACTTTTATTTTGTCCTTTTTCCCCCTCAAAATATCAAATATTCAGTTTGTAGACCATCATATCTAAGATTGAGATGGCAAAGCATGTATCTTGAGAGCTCTGTAGCCTTACTTTGTTTTTTAGCTTCTGTATGATAGAGTAGTTTCAGGATTGACAAGCTAACTTTACAAATCTTTGTTGGATAACTACAGTTATATAATTCACTTGTTTCCAACTTCAGATTTTTCCGAATTGGGTCTATTGTTCTTGCCCTGCACGATGCAAGTGATGTGTTCCTGGAAACTGCTAAAGTCTTTAAATATTCTGGGAGGGAGTGTGAAGCAAGTATTTTCTTTGGATTATTTGCCTTTTCATGGCTCACACTGCGATTAATATTCTTCCCAGTTTGGGTTATAAAGTCTTCAAGGTTTGTTCTGAATAAATCATTTGATCTCTCTCTATTTAGCACATGACAGCTTTGGTTGGCTTATCCCTGAATGTTCCTGGCATATTTCAGTGTCGATTTGTTGGACGTTCTGAATTTAAGAAAGGCGTATGATAGATCATTGTATTATGTCTTCAATACAATGCTACTTACGTTGCTTGTGTTCCATATTTATTGGTGGGTTCTGATATGCTCAATGATAACGAGACAACTTCGCAATAGAGGACAAGTGGGGGAAGATATAAGATCTGGTAAGTCTGTTAATGTTTCAGTAGTTTCTTAAGAAATCACTTTTCAACCACTTGAATTTAGTAGCCTAGCGGTACCAGGTCACCTTCAGGACTTGAGATAAAAGATTCTAGTTCTTCCGTTCCCTCTTGTGTCAAGACACAGCCTAAAGAACAAAAAAGGGTTATAAAAAATAGTATACATAATTTGACATGAGTCATACAATTCTGTAGCTATGTTGACAAGACTACGTAGGTGTACCATTTTTCTTGTTCTTGGCCCATATTTACTTGCCTTTATCACAGAAGCATGTTACATGCCCTTGAACAATCTTAAAAATCCGTGGAACTACTTGATAAGAAAATTCACCATGAAAAGCAACATGGTTGTTTTTTTTAATCTGGTTGTCTGTCTTGTTTTGATTTGCACCCCCTTCTATTTCAAGTTTGATCTATTTCAGTTTATTATTTCTACTGCAGATTCTGAAGAAGACGAGTAAGTGAAAGATTTTGTTCAACCTTTCTGTTTCATTGCTGGCTTTAAGGCTATGGTATGACTTGTAAATTTTCACCTTGACATATTAACTATTTCCTCTCAGGTGAATTTCGATGCTATTGTAATTCTTTCGCACAAAATTTTTAGTGTAGATATAATGAGACGGTGTAATCTATTTGCAACCCTTTTTGATGTGAAAATTGTACAAGGTTTCTATATACCTGTTCACTCAAGAGGACCTTGCTCCAGCATTAAGCAATATGATTTGTAAATGGTGTTGAAAGTGAAATAGCTTGGATGCAGTCCTGTTGTTTTTGGTTACCTGACAACAACTGTTTTTAGGACTAACTTTGGCTCAATTTAAATCAGGTGGACATGCCATTGTTGAATTTAATAAGAATTTGTGTTAACATATCCATCTCATCAGGAATAATTAACCGTTGGACTCGGTCATAAATTCAATGGCACCTTCACGCTGCTGCTGAGAAATTTCAGATGGTTCAGACTTCTAGAAAGGAAAAATTATTTGTGAACAGTGAACGCATCCGTACAGGTGGAGTACAGCAAATCTCCCACCGTCCTGCCTGTCTCCCCTCATGTTCTGGCATCTTGTAGCGGTGATGTCCACTATCAACTCTGTAACCAAACATCTGCCAGAGACATTGAGAGTGGTGAATCAAAGTAGCACATGTTTCCTCAACAATTTCCAGACATGGCTGAATTGCAGTGTCTGAGAAAGCCCTCCAACCCGACAGAATCTAGTGTCTGAAAATGGCATGGTTGTGCTTTCCTGGAATGTAATACAAGAACCTGCCCACGCGCCAACAACTTTTTACAGACTGGCGCTATCTCATCCCTTTCTTTTCCTATTGATTGATCCTCTTTACTTTTTGAGTCAGCTTATCTGGTTTTTCTCATACGTCGCTATCTCATCGTATTCTACAAATTTATCAATCTTGCCGGTTGAACAATGAAGTTTCTGTGGTCGGCTCATGGCTTCCGAATAACAATTTATCTTTTATTCTTAAACTCTTCCATCATTCAGTATAAACGATCCGCTGAATGAGATTATACCGGCTGACCCGTAATCGTTGTATATGAACTACGTTGAAATCCTGTATTATTGCTAGATAGGATAGATTTATACCGATAGATAGAACTTTTACGAATAGAGTTTTTATCGAAAGACCTTTTTTAAGAATTTAATTGACTGTTTGACTATCTTAAAAAAAAAGACTTATTTGAAAGAGCTTTATATAATAAATTGTTTAGTACATAAAAAATTAAGCACTTTTAATTTTAATTATATTTTATTTTGTAATAAAAATTATTTGTATATCAAAGTACAATATATTAATTATTACATATTTTTAAATCATATGAAATATAAATAAAAATATATCTAACCAAATCTTTTATGGATTATAATATAAGTAAAATTAATATCAAAAATTAATATTAAAATATAAAAAATCAAATAATATTATATAAATCTTAAAATAAACGTGAAGATGTGTTTCTGAGTATTGTGAAAATTATGTGTAAAAACATAAGAATAAAGAGGACTAAAAAATGCTTATTAATTAATTTGAAAAACTTACCTAAAAAAGTATTTTTTTTTAGCTCTAAATTTTAGTTTTTTTAAAAAAATATATTATAACTTCTAAAAAAATCATTTATATGAAAAAAATTACTTTCGAATTTATTCAACTTCTAAAAATTAAAATGAAGGCACTTAAGACTCTTACTCGTACGGTTGTAATTGGTAGACGAAGTTAAACGAAGTTAACTGTGAACGTACCATTTCCCTTCTAGAAGAGAAAATATCTCTTGTCAAAGGTATTGCTGACGTATTAAATATTAGGAGCTTGTGCGGTCCAATCATGGCTTCCAAGGCATATATGCTCTCTTGTTACGATTTAGCTCTTCGCTCATCCAAATTAAGATTTCTCTTATGTGCAAATAATCACCTTTCTTAACTTCTGGATTTAGGGTTCCATGTGTTAGCAGCTTGATGACAATAGAAGGCCATGGATCAGGATACTATAACAGACTATTCTAAATCTAAAATCATGAAGCACGAGTTTTTCTGATTAATCACCTAATGCAAGTGTACTAAAATTCCTAACTTTATGATATTTACGTAAATAAAATTTTGTAAAATTAAACCAAAGTTTAAACCGATTAAACAAAAAATTTAAATTTAAAAAATTCAGTGAATATTAAATCATTATAAAACCGAATGAGCATATTGTATCATCGTGATTTCATTTCTAGCTGTATATTCAATTATTGGGTTTCGAACAGGTATTATGTCCATTGAGCACTCTTCCTTTTAGTTGCTTTGTATGTTGAGATTGTGTGGTTTGATCTCATCATTCTATTTATAAAATTCAATGTCTAGTTAAGACTAAAGTTACTTTTTGAAGTCAGTTCTACATCTGCCTAAGGATACTAAAGTGAGATGCCATGATGATGTTGATGACACTGGTCCCTCTTTACATGGAGGGACGTCAGTATTGAATCAAACATATATAGGTAGTCCCTGTTTTAATAAAAATGCAACAAAACAGACAGAAATATAGAGAGAATATAAAGAGAAAATCAGAGCATTGTTCTAAAATTAAGAAATATATTCCTAAAGGGTTGGTGAGTGATAAAATAGTGATGTTAGTATTTTTAGGTTGGGAAACACCTTGTGAGTCACTATTTTGGTTTTATCTCTGTATATCTACTGTTTGTAATAGTGAAAGAAATATTCTGAGTTTTGTCCGTAGACGTAGCCCAAAGTTAAAGGTGAGCCACGTTAAAAATCTTGTGTTCATTTTGCTCATTTTATTTTTTCTTTTTACAAAATACATCCGATGCGCCCAACAAGTGGTATCAGAGCTGTGTTTTCATCGGAGGTATTTTTTGAAAAGAAGCACTTCATCGGGAAGATAAAATTACAACGAATTTTTTGGCGTGATCCGTTCGAAAAGTTGACGTAAAACGACAAAGGTGATGAATAGTGCTAAATAGTACGTTTACGTTGTTTTAATTAATTTGCAAGGTGACAGCAATAGTAACTGGGTCCCGTGACACTATTTAGTTACTATTTACTGGATCCTGTGATACTATTCAAGTGGGGTCTGACGAGTTACTATTTATTGAGTCCCATAGTACTATTATGGTGGGGTCCGACGATACTATTCCGATCCCGTGGTAAAAATTTAGAAGATATTTTTTGCCAAATTTGACATCCTGGTTCCATATTTGAGGTCGGTTTTCTCAAATTTGGCTTAATTTGGCAAATGGAGATAAAAACGAACAAAATGATCAATTTAAACGGTATTAACTACCGTATATGGCAAACCAAGATGAAGGATCTCTTGATGATTACAAAGATGCATTTGTCGGTATTTTCAACAACTAAACTGGAGGAGATGTCCAACGAAGAATGGGAGTTTGAGCATGAACGAGCATGTGGTTATATTCGACAGTTTGTCGATGATAATGTGTACAATCACATTTGTAACGAGACTCATGCAAGAACGTTGTGGAATAAGCTGGAGCAGTTGTATGCTTCAAAGACCGGTAACAACAAATTATTTTATCTGACAAAATTGATGCAGGTAAAATACCAAGAGGGTACTTCTGTAGCTGATCATTTAAACAATATGGAAGGAATGGTTGATCAGTTATCAAAGATGGGCATAAAGTTTGACGACGAGGTGATTGCTTTGATGGTGCTAGCTTCATTACCAGAGTCTTGGGAGACTTTGAAGGTGTCTTTGACAAATACTGCACCAAATGACGTATTAAATATGGAGTCTGTTAAAAGCAGTATACTAAATGAAGAGATGAGACGTAAATCACAGTATGCAGCCTCTTCATCACATTCGGATGTTCTGCTTACAAAAAATAGAGGAAGGAATCAATCCAGAGATCCAAAGTCTAGAGACAAGAGAAGAGGAAAGTCAAACAGTTATGCAAATGTGAAATGTCATTACTGCAAGAAAAAAGGCCACATCATGAAATTTTGCCGAAAGTTAGAAAAGGAAAAAGGCAAAGATGTGAAGAAAGAAGAAAGTAGTGATGATGAACAAGGTGACATTGTTGATGTATTTAACCTTGTTATTGATACAGAGATTGTCAGCCTGGTGTCGCAAGAAACAAGTAGGATAGTTGACAGTGGAGCTACTGTTCACGTTACATCTCACAAACAATTTTTTTCATCTTACACACATGGGAATTATGGCATTGTTAAGATGGCAAATGGAAATCTGTCAAATGTTGTTTGCAAAGGAGATGTTTCTTTAAAGACAGCGAATGGCTCAAGACTGTTGCTGAAAGATGTCAGGTACATTCTTGATATGCGTTTGAACTTGATTTTTGTAAACAGGCTAGATGATGAAGGTTTTCGAAATACTTTTAGAAACGAAAAATGGAAGCTTACTAAGGGCTCGTTAGCAGTGGCCAGAGGTCAGAAGCACTCAACACTGTATATGATGCAGGCAAAGTTCTCCAATGATGTTGTCAATACAGTAGAGAATGATAATACAGTTGATTTGTGGCATAAAAGACTAGGCCACATTGGTGAGAAAAGGGATGAGTCAGCTTGTAAAAAGGATTATGCTATCTAGTCTAAATCAGATACATCAGAAGAAATGTGCAGACTGTCTAGCAGGGAAACAAAACAAGATTTCTTTCCAGAGTTCTTCTCCATCCAGAATGAAGAATGTTCTAGATCTAATTCACTCATATTTGTGCAGACCATTGCCAAAGTCACTCGGTAACGCACAGTATTTTGTGATTTTTATTGATGATCATTTCAGGAAAACGTGGGCCTATACTCTGAAGACTAAAGATCAGGTGCTAGATAAAGAGATTTGTGTATAAAGGTATTTTTGTATTCGTATGTTTTTACAGTGAAGATGAGAATATATATACATGAGCTTTGTACAGTTTTGCGGTAACAGACAGAGAATGATGCTAACAGAATGAAGTAACAAATTCTGGTATAACAAAATTATGATGTTTCTAGAGAGTTCCTATCACGCCCCCGCAAGATGAACTGTCGAGTTGAGACATTCATCTTGGTTCGAAAGTCTTCAAGTTTGATGCGCGCTAGAGGTTTAGTAAGGGCGTCTGCTATCTGGTCATGAGTTGAAACATGAGAGACCCGAAGATGACGTAGTTGAACCTGCTCCCTGACAAAGTGATAGTCCAACGATAGATGCTTCATCCGAGAATGATAGACCAGGTTGGAACAGACATAGGTAGCTCCGATATTGTCACAGAGGATCGTAGGAGGACCCGGAGAAGGGATGTGAAGTTCTTCGAGTAGATGACGTAGCCATAGGATCTCAGCGGTGGTGTTGGCAACAGCCCGATACTCAGCCTTAGTTGATGATCTGGCAACTGTTCGTTTGCGTTTTGAGGACCAAGAGATCGGATTTCCTCCGAGATAAATCACATAAGCAGAGCTAGAAGTTTTGGAGTCGAAGTTGCCACCCCAATCTACGTCGCTATAAGTAGTTAGTTGAAGATGGTGCGGCCGACGAAGGTGTAGCCCAAAGTCATGGGTGTGTTTCAAATACCAGAGTGTGCGTTTGAGTTGAGTGAAATGGATGTCCGATGGTCTGTGCATGAATTGAGACAGTTTGTTGACGGCATAGCTCAATTCAGGACGGGTAATAGTGACATATTGGAGAGCCCCCAGGATGCTGTGGTGTAAGGTGCTATTGACTGTAGCCGAGCCATCATCAAGTCGGAGAATAGTAGAGGTGCTTAACGAAGACGCACACGGTTTGGCATCATGCATATTGAATCGATGTAAAAGATCATGAATGTAACGCTGTTGAGACAAGAACAACCCATTGATGGTAGGTGATATTTCAATACCCAAAAAATAGTGAGGTGCACCAAGGTTCTTAAGAGAGAACCGGGAGGAGATGGCCGCAATGAACGCCTCAAGATGAGATTTGGAGCTGCCTGTAATAAGCAAATCATCCACATAAACAAGGAAATACATGGTGACATTGTGGAGTTTATAAATGAAAAGGGACGAGTCACTGGCTGTAACATCCCGTCACCGACGGGAAGGTTATTTTGGTAAATTGGGACTGGCTAGATTGTTGCATTGCATATTGTGATATGAGCATCATTTTGGCCTCTAATTTTAGAGGAATGAGTCATTTGGCACGTACGCATATAGGTACATGCATGTATGACATTCCCAGCATTTAATTGTGAATATGATGTGTTCTGTGAATTCAGAGGCAATTGTGTTTGATAGTGTGAATTAGAAATGTTTTAGGAATGATTTTCAGTTGGTAATGATTTCTAGGAAATTTTCTGGAATTTTTCGAAGTAATAGGTCCGGACCAGAAAATTGACCTAATGACGGATTAATTGGATTTTCGGGTCCGAAATTGATTACCAAATGGCACAGAAAGATTAGCGAT
>JAOTIZ010000202.1:38071659-38084149 GCA_027123425.1 Erythroxylum panamense
CCCCGACGTGCCTTTATTGTTTTGCAGGAATCTCCACACCGTGTCCCTCACAGAAGGTTGAAGACGATGGACATCAATGGACATGCACCGTTCGGCCAGATTCCGGCTGAACCACAACTATTGTCAGATCCTGTAAGAAATCCCCACCTCAAAGATAAGTTTCCCATTTGCTGGGGGCATCTCTTATCAGAGCTGAGTCCAGATAAAGAAGCTCACAAATCTGAGTAACAACTAGTCTAGAGAGAAACCAACACAAACAGAGTCTTCAGTGCTGATTATCTGACCATTTTACCAATACAGAAACTCATTTTACTTTCTGTTGCTCTTTTATTTGACTTTCTCCTCGCAGATTTCGTCTTTTTTTCCACTGATTTTCAATCTATTAATCATTCTCCTATACTTTTAATTTGATACAAACATTTGACATACTATCAGACCTTACTTCAGTGCGGAACTTTTGATTGGGAGTGATGATGATACAAACATTTGGCATACTGAAGTGAATATTAACAAGCGAAATAAATGTCCTATTGAAAAGTTTCCATTCAGAAATTATTCCTATCAGAAACCCTTACAGCAATGTTTGGGACGTTTGAAGTCTATGCAGCACCTGAAGTTCTCTTTTGCTCTTCCTTTTTCTCATGCATCTTGCACGTGTTTGTAGGCTCGCCTCGCCTCTTATGATATGTTGTTCAATGGTATATAGGATTGCCTCTTCCGATATACTTGTGAAGGATATATGAAGAAGATAAAAGCCAGGAAGGACATTGACATGATGAGGATTTGTAACCCTGACTCAGGAAAATGTTTTACCTAATTGTGTTATACTTGCTGAGGACTTTGATCAGCTGTAGCTTTCACGCAATCTGTGAAGATTTGCATGTAACTGTAAACAAGCCTCGTCGTTTATAGATAGCGCATCTTCAAAAGGAGAATTTGGATGAGAGAAGCAAGAGAATTAATTAGACATTTGGGAAGAATGTATTCTTTTACATTGTTCTCTTATGTTTGGCAACCACAAGCATCTACCTTATCCTGAGAATCTTTTGTTGCGCACGACATTTTTCCGTCAAGGAATAAAATGCAAACTTTTGCTTTCTTTACAGTTATTCCAACTTCGGATTCGTCATTATCATCATTGTAAGGAAAGGAGATATAAAACTGAAAGACAAGGTGACATGCCTTACATTCTGTTATTGAAGTCGAAGAAACAACGTCTCAAAAGTTTTTTCCCCGAGCAGAG
Source organism: Erythroxylum panamense (assembly GCA_027123425.1). NCBI lineage: Eukaryota > Viridiplantae > Streptophyta > Magnoliopsida > Malpighiales > Erythroxylaceae > Erythroxylum > Erythroxylum panamense. The sequence goes on from JAOTIZ010000202.1 coordinate 38,072,903, forward strand.
AATGTCAAGCGTTAGCTTTTTAGAGTTCCAATACAAACTTTCGAGAAACAAGTACTTGAGAAAACCATCCCGACTGTTATCATCGAGGGACAGACAAAGCTCTCATTTCTCGCCCACTTTCCAGCCAGATTTGAAAGAGATGAAGCAAGTTTTTGATAAGTTTGATTGCAACAAGGATGGCAGGATATCTCCGGAGGAGTACAAGGCTACACTTCGGGCTCTGGGACAGCATAACACGACGACAGATGTCCTGAAGATTTTCCAGGTAGTTGATTTGGATGGAGATGGTTATATTGATTTCGAGGAGTTTGTTGAAGCACAGAAGAAGGGAGGGGGTGTTAGGACAACGGACATACAGAGTGCTTTCCAAACATTTGATGCAAATGGAGATGGGAAGATAACTGCAGAAGAAGTTATGGAGGTCCTAAGGCGGCTTGGTGAGAGCTGTAGCCTGTCGGATTGCCGGAGGATGGTAAAGGCAGTGGATGTTGACGGTGATGGTATGGTAAACATGGATGAGTTTATGACCATGATGACTAGGTCTCTGACGCGTAATGAGGGGTAATGTTTGGGTGAAACCAAGTTTCTTGTTGGATGCCCTGAACAATGTTTACAACATCTATAATATGATGCAACACATGTAAACACTTATTGTATGTAATGCCACCAATAAAGTTCTCTCTCTTGTCCACTATTATGGTGTCAGACGCATCTAGTATAACATGTATGACCAGGTCAAGGCGTAACTAAAAACCATAAAATTCTAACACAAAATTCTAACACGAGAACCTTGAAATAGGAAGTCCATTTTCAGCAGGACTTTTTTGTGCATTGCTTCCAAGAACCACATTATCTTCAATTCAAATATCACCTTTTCTCATACTAGTGCGATCAGACTAGAGAAATTGTAAATCAGAAGAAAAACTTAAAGGAAAGAAAAGACACGCAGGACATATTGACAGAGATCTAATTAAGTTAAAAAAATATATCATCAAGGATTGGATAAAAGCAGTAAACAGATCAAGAATCAGCGATCTCTGTCTCATAACACTTTACACATCACATCTCTAGGCAAGATGCTAACCTCCATTAATACATGTAGAAGTCCACATCAATGCAGACTTCACCAGTAATCACCACAAGAGCACTTGCCATCCTTGAAATGATGAAACCTTTTGTTATCTCTAACAATCAACTCCCTTCCAACAATCCTGGACATGATTTTAATGGCATTGTGACAGTCACCGCACACTCGGAGGTTCTTGATGATCCGCAGGGGTGTCCTAGCTGGAGTACTAATAAGACCATATGCAATTGCCAACCGTTCACTATGGTATAACAAGGCTTGCTCTTTGGCTTCTTGATCAATGTCATGAAGAACATATCTTGTATCTGGTACATAGGTCTGGGTATTTTTCAATGCCTTCAGTTTCTCATCATCCTTGTAAAGTGTGGGGTTCCGAAATTCAGCTATCCTATTCTTTCCCTCAAGCATGCTGATCAAAGAATGTTTCTTACGTGGTGGTGTAGTGATCTTTTTAACAACAGATTTAGAAGGATCAAGAGCTACCATCAATTCCTCAGCTCGGTCTTCAAGGTCAACATCTCCTTGGATCCGAGCACAATTTCTCAAGGCATCCCAAATTTCCACCGTAGGCTCAAACGGCAATCTCTGAATATATTCCTCAGCTTCATGAAGATATCCACATTTTCCAAGAACCTCCACAATGCTGACATAATGCTCTATCCCTGGATTAATTCCAAACTCATCCTTCATGGACTCAAAATGTATAAAACCCTCTTCCACAGCATCTGCACTTGCACAAGCTGACAAAACCATCAAAAATGTTTCCCCGGTTGGTTTCAACCCCAATTTACACATCTGCTCAAATAACTGCAATCCTTCATCTCCCAAATTGTTATCTGCGTACCCCTTTATCATTAAATGCCAAGAATCCATGCTCCTATCCGGCATGTGATCAAAAACTCTCCTCGCATCAATCGTACTCTCACATTTGCCATACATTTGAATCACCTTATTATTCAACGTAAGATCACCCCTAAATGTAGACTGCAAGAAGTAATCATGTACCTTTTTAGCATCCTCAAGTTTCCCACACAACTCGAACAAAGCGTTGAAGCAACCAGCATCTGCTTTTACCCCTTTATCCAAAAATTCAATAGCTTCCTTAACCTTTCCCTCCTGGCAAGCACGTACCAAATCCACAATAGTTGGTCCAGGAGTAGCAACACTGACAGCCTGTGCTTGAGTCTCAAGAGCACCACCACCTTGATTAGGGTCTTGCACTGGTTGACGCCACTGAATAGGGTTTCTCGATTGTGGGTGCCCCTGATTTTGGTGGCTGTTCCATGCATTGGGGTTTGTCGGTCGCCCATAATCCTGGAAATTAGGGTTTGCTTGACTAGGGTTTTGATACTGGGGATAGTTCTGATTCCACTGATTAGGATTTTGTGGATGCTGGTGTCCATATCCGGGACCAGAATAACCCTGTATCTGATTAGGGTATCCTCTATCTGCATAACTTTGGTTCTGGTTCTGGTTTTGATAGTTGTTTTGGGGATTACTATGAGGAGGGTATTGCGGATTGGTAGTCTGTAAGTTCCACTGATTAGGACGGTTTCCATTTGGCAACCATTGGTTAGAATTTTTCAAATCGTTACTCGGGTTTTGATAAGCCCTTGGATCAGAGGGCTGATGGTCATTGGGAACAGCAGACGTGCTTAGGGTTTTGCAGAAAATGAAGCGAGAAAAATGTTCAAAAGACCGTACCTTGACTAGAAGCGAGAGCTCTTGTGGCTTCCGCGAGCGACGTATCGCCAGAGACGCCATTTCTTTGCTCAAACGGTGAAGTAACTAAACCCCCTGGAATAAAACCCTCACCTTAAGTCGGGTTACCTGGTCGGGTCGGAAATATGTTGGGTTGGCCCAGCCCAAGTGATGATCAATTCAGAGTGCATAAGAATGTGGCTTTCCCGATATCCATTGCAAGTGATATTTGGCAACATCCGATATAATCCTAGAACCTTGGATTACATTAAATATATAATACAAATGTGTCATGTAAGATAAGCAAAAGATTATGTTGATGGGCCGGCTTGTAAGCATATATTGGGCGTGCAGTCCAATGTCAGGAGATCAAATCTTATGCTATAATTAACCTATTCTTATCAGCTTCTATTAGATCTCATTCACATATTTATATAAAATTTACACAAATATATAGACAAGAGTAAGAAGCACATGATAAAAATATCCTAACAGAAAGAGGGTACTCCAACCCTGATATTAGGGTTTATGATTCTAAATTTTTATTAAAAATATTCTCTTTAATTTTTATTAAAAATAATAACATAAACTATGTGAAAATAAATACTATAAATAAACTAATCAAATATTTTTTATAAGAAGACTTAACTCAATTTTTAAATATGACATAAATTAATGACTTATTATAATTATTTTAAATTATTGTTTTGAATTGAGTTTAATCATTTCAATTCAATTTGATAATTATGTTAAATTGTTGTACCAACAACATTTAATTATTTTATGTTTATTGTTTATGTCGTGTGTATTTTATTGTTATTTGTAGAAGAAGTTTAAGAGACATTTTTTAATTTTAAAACTCACAAAAGAATTTTTGATAATTTTGAAGATTAAAATGCTTAAATTTGTTAAGCTACATAAAAATTAATATATTTTACTCTAAAAAATTGATTTACTTTTATACTAAAGGGATAAATAGATATTATTATTATTTAAAAGTGTTTTCTACACGTATTAATTATATATTTTAAGCAAATTATTCAATTTATTAAAAATTCCATAATAGAAGATTGAGTATACTTTCTTTTATAATTCTAATATAATTAGATGATTAAAATGATTAAAAACTTAACGATATTTCTAATTTAATCGTAAGAACCTTAAATCGTTTAATTTTTCAGTTCAATTTTTAACTTTTCGATTCATTACTTTATTAACTTTTGTTATTAAAGACTGATAAATTTATTAATTAATTTGTTAAATTTTATTAATTAATAATTTTTTATAAACCGAAATAAATCAATTAATTTTTATTTAATATTTTATTTTTAATTAAATTTTAAATTATTCGAATAATCTCTTTTAATAATATTTTAAATTCATTAATTATATTTGATATTTAACTAATTTTAAAACTGTCTAATATCAATTAAATTTTTTAAACCTTAAAATTTATATTTTACTGGTTTAACTTTTGTCAGATTTTTAATACATTAGATAATAATATTATATAAAGGATAATCATTTCCTACAAAATTTCCACGTCACCGCAAGGTCCGCATCGCGCATAAAAATCATCGATAAAATTGGACGAAAAGATCCACGTGTGCTTGACGTCAATAAGGAAACGACAAACGTAGTGTCGTATTGAAATGTGATAATGTTCGTTATATAATATATTTGCCGGCTTTTGGTTTTGGACTTCTCTTGTACAGTTTTCCACACCATCTTCAACGAAGCACAGACTTGAAGTTTGTAGACGACTATTGAGACATGAAGATCGAACCTGGACTATCGGCCCTTGTCACCGGCGGCGCCTCCGGAATTGGTACTTCCCAAACTGGTTCTTTTTTTTTTTTTCTTTCATTTGGTTTCACATTTACATATCCGTTTTGGCACTCCTTAAATTTTAAATCCGTACTTCAGAAAGATCAAGCTTGGAAGTGTTTCATATAACGCGAATACATGTGTGATTTGTATTTTTTTGGTTTTGAATTTTGATGTTGTGCAGGGAAAGCTCTTTCTGTGGCTCTTGCGGAGAAGGGAGTGTTTGTTACGGTAGTGGATTTATCTGAAGAAAAAGGAACAGAAGTTGCATCACTTGTTGAGAGCAAGAATGCAAAGTTCCATCCTAAGTTGGGTTCTCCAACGGCTCTGTTTATAAGATGTGATGTGTCAAATTCAAGTAAGTATGTATGTGTATATAAACATCCCTTTTTTTTTTTTTGGTTAATCTTCTTTCGTTTACTCTGAGTATCTCTTCCAGAAAGCACCTTTTATGGCCGTACAAAAAAATATTCTTTTCCTGAGTGAATGAGATTAGAAATGAACAACATATACATATTGAGGAATTGTGGACTTGTTCACATAAAATGGACTCTTTTGTAATAGTAAACGTAGAACTTCTTCCATCAAAGGAGAGTCTATAACTTTTGTCGAGCTGTTTTTTGCAATTCATATGCCAACCGATTTGACTCACCCTGTTCTTGCTTGGCTTTGGCTTTGCCATGTGTGCCATTAGTTCGAATTGTGTCATTGAGGGATGGGAAAGTAGATACCTTTCGTCACTCTTTCTAATGTTTCTTCAAATGAGCAGGAGATTTAGCTTCTGCTTTTGAGAAGCATGTGGCAACTTTTGGAGGTCTTGATATTTGTATCAACAGTGCTGGAATTAGTAGTTTTACAAGATTCTATGAAGATCAAGCTGATGCGTGGAAGAACACTATCAATGTGAATCTGGTTGCAGTGATTGATTCTACACGTCTTGCGGTATGCTTTAAAATTTCTTGCTTTTCTTGGTTTGCTCAATGAGAACATGTTTGTAATCAATACTATGTTGTTGCAAACTCCTTCAATATTTTGGTTTTGAACTTGTGTCATAATTGACTTGCATTCAAATTCAATACTTTTCATTTCCTTCTACATACTGAGTTTCAATACTAATTGAAACAGGGAATAATGTTAGTGATGTTACGAATTTGTTCGTTGTACCAATGCTTTTTTTGTTAATTGCTACCAGAATGAATAATTGCAAAAATATTTTAACAGATAAAAACTATGCTAGATGCAAAAAATCCAGGAGTCATCATAAACTTGGGGTCTGCCTCTGGTCTTTACCCCATGATCTTCGACCCTATCTACAGTAGCACTAAAGGCATGTTGTGCTTTTCTCTGCCAGTTTCTTACCTTATCCTTAAATGATCACTTCTTTAGAAGGCACTTCTAAGAGTTTGGACAAAATCTCTTTGAATTTTAGATTCTCACTTGCTTTCTTTTCTTAGGTGGTGTTGTAATGTTCACGAGATCACTAACTCTACTCAAACGTCAAGGTATTAGAGTAAATGTTCTTTGCCCTGAGGTGAGACAGTATGAAAAACATATTTCCACTATTCTAAATTGCTTTTTTGATGGATACCTCAAATGCACACACACAGATAATCTTGCCTTCAAAGTCCATCTTATGGTTCTATCTAATTGTAACTGGTTTGGAGTGTAAACATTTCCTCTAGCTTCAAATGGTTCACCTTGTTCCATTGTATTTGCTAATGTCTGGATGTGTAAAATTTATTTGCATATACTATTGGGTGCAGTTTGTAGAAACTGACATGGGACTAACAGTGAATTCTAAACTTGTTGATTTGCTTGGAGGTTTTATTCCCATGGAAGAAGTGGTTAAAGGTACAGTTTTTATCAACTTACTCCCGCAATGATTGAATAGGGGGTCTAAAAGACAATTAAAATGTTGAACTTTTTCTGAATATCTATGCATTAGTCCTCAAATTTCTTCAGAAGTTTGCTGGGTCATAACAACATTCTGAATAGTCCAGAATTATGCCACTCACAGTATTAAATTTCTGTTATAAAGATGTAGGGTAAAAATCTCTCAGTATTTTCAATAATTGCTAGTACTATTAATACTGGACTGTTTCAACATTGGTATCTTGTCAGGTGCTTTTGAACTTATTAGTGATGAACGTAAAGCTGGTGCTTGCTTATGGATAACAAATCGCAGAGGTTCAGAGTATTGGCCCACTCCAGCAGAAGAAGCTAAGTACTTGGTTGATTCGTCAAAATTTAGAAAAAAATTGTTAGTTAATGCCCCAGTTAACATCCAACTCCCTCAAAGTTACGAGAAGATGTGAGTGAAAATTTTTGAATTTTTAACTTCTTTCATAAAGTAGTAGTTTTTTTTCTGGACTTGTAAATAAGCTCAATCAACTTCAGTTGGATTTAGATTCTGATTTTTCAAGATGGTAACAGCATCCATCCATAAAAGAATTACTTTGTTTATCTTGTTATTCTGTTTTAAATACTTTGTTCTATTTAACTAAGTAGGTATTTGAATCTTCCAATGTTTCATGTTCATCATACATTGCCAACATTCCAGACTTTACCTGATGACGCATCATGCTTGCTGGCTAATACATATTGTTTTCTGCTCTTCAGAATTGTTCATACTTTAAGCCACAACTTCCGACATGCTACACGCATAATACGTGCTCCATTGCCATTGCCTCTTGGACCACATCAAGTTCTTTTGAAAGTCATTTATGCTGGTGTAAACGCTAGTGATGTAAGTTTACAATAGAAATTGAAGTTAGCTTCTTGTTTAATTTGTTTTCTTTATTCAAGTCTCAGCGATATACTTCCTGATCCTGGCCAAACTTGGTGGTATATTCAAACATTTTTCTATTTCTTTTTCTTCAATAGGGTTTCCTTATTGGCTTTGCATAATCTCCAAGCATCAAACCTTTTCCTTTTTAAAGATGACATTATATCTTGCAGACACACTTCCCCATTATGTCTGTGCTTGTACTTGTATTTGTGGGTCGATATATATAAGGGAATTAGAGGATGTGTATCTATTGACCGGGCTTTTATCAATTGCAAACAGGTGAATTTCAGCTCAGGACGTTATTTCTCTGGCAACAGCACTGACCTTGCGTCTCGTCTTCCATTTGATGCTGGTTTTGAGGTGCTTAAAATACATTGGTGAAACTTGATTATGTCCCATACCATATTTTCAATCACGAATTATAGAAACAATCTTTGCAAAACTTCATCCACTTTTATCCATTAATCTTTTGACAGGCTGTAGGAATAATAGCAGCAGTTGGCGAATCTGTACATCACTTGAGAATTGGCACTCCTGCTGCAATTATGACTTATGGCAGTTATGCTGAATTCACAGTGGTATACTATCCTACAAAGTGTTTTTACGCTGCAAAGCAATAATTACCTTATTGTCTGTAGCATGAAAACTCTTTACTTCTTTTTCATAAACGCTCAACTTGTAAGGATCATCAGACCTCACATTTTGTACACAACTTAGGTTTCTTCAAAGCATATTCTCCCTGTGCCAAGACCAGATCCTGAAGTTGTTGCCATGCTGACTTCAGGTTTAACAGCGTCAATTGCTCTAGAAAAGGTGTGGCTATGTTTCGTTTAACTTGTCTTTAATTGGATGTCATTGGTGAACTTGTACTAATCCTCCCATTTAAATTTCTTCTCAACTTTTTACTCAGAGACTGACTGTCTTGCGACTATGTTTATCTGTCATGTAACTTCCAGGCAAGACAAATAGAATCTGGAAGAGTAGTTCTTGTCACTGCCGCTGCTGGAGGAACCGGTCAATTTGCTGTCCAGGTTTATTTTCAGGATGGGCATGTAGCCTTGTTTTGTTTGTTTTTCCCAAATTCATTAGTTTCTTTCCTATTATTATTCTGGTATTGGCTTGCTGTTTTTCCTGTAGTTTTGTTCAGGAACTTTATACTCATTATCCCAACTGGCACACTAGAAAAATATACTGCTAGTTTCCAAATCATCAACAAGTTACCTTCTAGTTGAGAAACACTAAAGGAAGGATATAACTGGAATTGGAGGAAAGCTTTTGTTTTCAATAACACTGGTTTGGATATCTGTATGTTGATATTAATCTTTTTGTGGAATGAGGCATATAACTGCCTGATGAAGCAACATAAGCAACTTATCTGTAAAACTTAAAACTCTCAAATTGCTTACCAAACTCACCACTCTAAAAAATTCAGAAATGAAATTGAATCGGACTGGGATTGGAGCAGCTTTTTCTTACCTTTTTGAGTCTTCTTGTGTGTGGCCATTGAAGTTGATTGGTCTTTGCATATGCTGTAACGTTTAATTATGTTGGCATGTAATGTCATTGTTGGTTTTTATCTTCTACATCACCCAAAACTACCATACTGATGTTCATAACTTGTCGTGGAGGTTATGTCAAAACATTCAGACAGTGATTAATAATTCTCTCTCTCTAACATTTTCATGTGGCTTTTTTATTATTTTTTAGGACTCATGTCTCCGATGTTTGCTATTGATCTATCCTGATATTGACCTGCATTAGTTTGGCTCTCCACTGTTCTCAGCATACAAAAATTATCAATCATCATTTGAACATTCATTTTTACATTGAAACTCATACATTTGGTTGGTTTAACTTGCAGCTTGCCAAGTTAGCAGGAAGTAAGGTAGTTGCAACCTGTGGTGGAAAGGAAAAGGCTATGCTTTTGAAAGAATTGGGAGTCGATCGAGTCATAGATTATAGAGTTGAAGATATTAAAACTGTATGTCCCTATGCCCCAAACTTATAATTTTCCGTTTGCTTGTTAGATTTTATAAAGTTAGAAGTATAGAGTGGAAAGAGTTCTGGACTAGGGTTCAGTCACAAAAATACTAACTAGAAATGAACTAATGACTTCAATTATGATAATTGTTTTATTTGTCAAGCAATAATTATTGTTTTAGATTTTAATTTTTCATCTAATGCTTGAGCTGAAGTTCATGCCATACAATGTTTAGCATAGGCATTTCTCTGGGTAAATTTGTGGCTTCTAGCTTAGTAATGTACCTTTTTATTCATCTCTTTCATGTCAACAAACTTTGATAACGGTGAATCGATTTTTAGGTCTGATTATGCAAATATACAAGGCCTTTTTTCATTGCTTTCAATAGGATAACAGGTGATCATAAGATGGCTGGTGTGCATATTCTCATGTAAAAATTCCTGCTTCTTATTTGATTTTAGTTCTCATATGTACCAGGTTTTAAAGAAGGAGTTTCCAAAAGGTGTAGACATCATCTATGAATCTGTTGGTGGTGACATGTTTGACCTGTGTCTAAATGCTCTTGCAGTCTATGGACATCTTATTGTGATTGGAATGATTTCTAAGGTTGTTTTTCTTAACATCCAACTTGAATCATTTTATAAGTTAATAGTCTACCTTCCGAGAAGTTAAGTCCAACACGCATGGATTGTACTTTTTGGATTGCTATAAGTTAGTTTATTGTAGTTTACGGACTAATTCATTCTTTTCAGTATCAAGGAGAGAAAGGATGGGAACCATCCCACTATACTGGACTCTGTGAGAAGATATTAGCAAAAAGTCAAACTGTGGTATGTAGCTGGTAGAGATACTTTTGCTTTCCTTCCTTTCATTATGTTTATTGTTTATACTTCCATTGGCTACAGGCTGGCTTTTTCCTGGTTCAATATACTCATCTATGGCAACAACACCTGGACAAACTTTTTAATCTTTTCTCCTCTGGAAAGCTGAAGGTAATCCTTTTCAACTCTCATACTTGCATGATCTCTTATCATTTTCCCAATAGTCTGTTTAATCCAGCACTTAAAACTATCAGCAGCTAACATCTATTACTTGCAATTCCTCTCATCAGCAACTTTTCCAGATAAGAGATGACCTCATGCCATTATATCTCATATTCTAACAGGTTTCTATCGACCCAAAAAGATTTGTTGGTGTTGGTGCTGTAGCTGATGCTGTCGAGTATCTTCACTCGGGAAAAAGTGTTGGCAAGGTTTGTTGCATGCTTTTGTATTGCTTATATATGTATAGACAACTTGATTCTAATTGTTCTTCCACTGCAATCACAAAATGTTCAGGTGGTAGTTTGCATTGATCCAACCTTCAGCCAACAAAAGGCGAACTTATGAGCACATGTTGGGATACCTTGTCAACAGCTACACTTACTTTGAACAGATAATAATAACCATGGAAGATTGTTTGTACCACACTGAAACGAAACTTGCAGAACAACTCTGTATCCCTTCTGAATTACACTTGCAGAACAACTCAAATATTTGTTCCTGTAATTTCATTTCTAATTTGGTTTAAGCTGGATTTTCAATTTCTATAATCCAAACGTATTTTTGTGAATTCAGATATAGTGTTACTAAGACAGGCTAGATTCTGGTTGGTAGTGTTAAACCTCCATATTAGACTAAAGGTTAACCAAGTGACATAGTCTAAATGATTATTCTCACTTGACATTAATAATGAATTATATTAAAATAATTTAATATAAATTTAGTAAAGGTCCATTTTTAGTATTTCTAGTACTATAATTTTGTTGATGGTAAGCCTTGGAGCAATTTAACCTTTGCTATATATATATATATATACATACAT
>JAOTIZ010000202.1:38127906-38176331 GCA_027123425.1 Erythroxylum panamense
GTTAGAAATTGATTAAAATGGAAGTTGTTAATGTATGTTTTGTGATTGTGTGAAATTGGAAATTGTTATAAATTGATTAAAATGAAAGTTGTTAATGTATGTTTTGTGATTGTTAGAAATTGGAAATTGTTAGAAATTAATTAAAATGGCAGTTGTTAATATATGTTTTGTGATTGTGTGAAATTAGAAATTGTTGAAAATTGATAAAAATGGAAATTGTAAATGTATGTTTTGTGATTGTGAAAAATTGGAACTTGTTGGAAATGGAATTTGTTGATGTATGTTTTGTGATTGTTGAAAATTGGAAATTGTTAGAAATTGATAAAAATGGAAATTGTTAATGTATGTTTTGTGATTGTGTGAAATTGGAAATTAATAAAAAGTGAAATTGTTGATGTATGTTTTGTGATTGTTGGAAATTGGAAATTATTAGAAATTGATAAAAATGGAAGTTGTTAATGTATGTTTTGTGATTATGTGAAATTGGAAATTGTTATAAATTGATAAAAATGGAAATTGTTGATGTATGCTTTGTGATTGTTGGAAATTAGAAATTGTTAAAAATTGATAAAAATGGAAATTGTTTATGTATGTTTTGTGATCGTTAGGATTGAAAATTGTTGGTTATTATTGGAATGGAAATGAAATTATGAATGTTTTGTGATTGTTGGAATTGGAAATTGTTGGAAATTATTATGAATGGAAAAATAATAATGTATGTTTTGTGATTGTTAGAATTGAAAATTGTTGGAAATAGAAGAAAATGGAAATGAAATTATAATTGTTTTGTAATTGTTGAAATTGTTTGTTGTTGGATTATGTTTTGTGTTACTTATTATATATGTTGAATATTTTGAATTGTTAGCTATTGACTTATATAGAATGAGTTATACTATATAAGATGGATATGCATATTATCATTGTGTACTGAAATTATGTGTTATTTGTTTTTGTGTATAGATAAATAGAAGGAACTTCAAATACTCTCGATCAACCTACTTCAGGAAGATACAGTGATCCAGCTTGGGCTCACGCTGGTATGCTTCTCGGTCAAAAGAATCATACCATTTGCTTGTTTTGTAACAAGCATTTGAAAGGTGGAGAAATTACCCGATTGAAAAGGCATTTAGCTGGGGTTAAAGGACATGTGGAAGCGTGTAAAAAAGTAAGTCATGATATGAAGTGACAGATGAAAACATTGTTTGATGAACATCAATTTGAGAAAGACATAAGGGAATGATTGAATTTTGAAATTGGTAGTGGAAATTCGTTTTCTGGTTTCCGTGGTGATTATGGAAATGTTGAAGGTAGAAGTGGTTGTGGTATTGGTACTAGTAGTGTTCCATCTCAGGATCATGAAGAATCTGATGTGAGGAAGAGAAGAAGGCAGGTGACTAGTTTCTTTACACCACGAACAACTCCTAGAGCCCAACCTTCAATTCGTAGTGCAATGCAATCAAGAGATGCGACTCTCAATGTTGATATGGCAGTAGCTAGATGGTGGTATGATATAGGTTCGTCATTCAATACTTCTCAGTCTTATTATTATTAACTTATGATAGATGTAATAGCCTCTTATGATCCAAGATACAAAGGGCCATCGATTGATGATTTAAGAGGTAAACTTTTGAGTTTGTGATATTTTTGAAATTAGAAATTAATTGGCTAAAAGAAGAGTGAGATGGGGTACTTATGGATGTTCAATTATGTGTGATGGTTGGACAAATAGGAGATAAGAGCCTATTATAAATTTTTGGTTTATTCTTCAAATGGCTCTATGTTTTTAAAATCTATTGATGCATCTGGCCTTATTAGAAATGCTGAAACTTTTTTTGGGATATTTGATGAAGTTGTGAATGAAATAGGGCTGAATAATATTGTTCAGTTTATTATTAACAATGATTCCGCTTATAAAGCGGCAGAAAAAAGGTTGCATAATACCTACAATTAATTTTTTTGAACTCCTTATGTTGCCTATTGCATTGACTTAATGTTGGAGAATATAGGAAATCTTATGTACTTTTCTGTTATTGATGAGACTATGTAGAAGGCTAAAAATGTGACAAATTTCATTTATAATCATGCATGGGTTTTGAATTTGACGAGAAGGGAATTTACCAATGGTAGGAATTTGTGTTGCCCTATTGTGACAAGATTTGCAAAAAAATTCTTATCACTTCAGTCTTTTGTTTCGATGAAGGAGTTAAAGCAAATGTTTACAAATGATAAGTGGGCATCTCAACATGCTAGGTCTAATGTTGGAATGAAGGTTTGTAGTATTATACTGGAAGATAGACAATTTTGGTCTCAATGTCAATTTGTTATCTGAATTTGTGAGTCTTTGGTGAGGGTGCTTCAGTTGGCTGATAGTGAAGAAAAGCTAACAATGGGTTATATTTTTTATACTATGGAGAGAGCAATAGAAGCAATCAAGGCCAATCTGAAAAATAGGCCTTCTTTATATATACAAGGCCAAGTTGAAGTTAATAGAGGAATGCTTTTCACAATTACAACAATTGTTCCTCATGACGCGATGCAAGATCTTTTAAGTTCACAAATGGAGCTTTATAAGTTGTCTTATGGGGATTTTAGAATGCTGATTGCTATTGGACAAAGAGGATAACTTTCTCCAAGTATTACTTATTTCTTATTTCTTATTTCTTATTTGTTGAAAATTAATTATCACTTTATTTTGTTTATAACATTACTTTTGTTATCTTATAACTTGCAGTTTCTTAGTTGACATCAATTCGGAAATAGCATTTCAGAATTGAAAAGGTTTGCGATTCGGATTTTAAGTCAATGTGTGAGTGCAACTGGGTGTGAACGAAACTTGAGCACATTTGAATTTATCCACTCAAAGAAAATGAATAGATTGGAGCATAAGAGGTTGAATGACTTGGTTTATGTTTGTTAAAATTTAAAGCTTCGAGAAAGGTATGTTATTTTCATTATTATCATTATTAATTTTGGTATAATTTCTTATAATTTTCTAATAATTAAAGTTAATTGTTTACTAGGAGTCTTAATAATACAAATAGTTCAAATGATCTAATTGCCATTGATAATATTAATGTTTTAGCGGATTCGATTTCTGAAGAACCCAATTTGGTTGATGTAAATGATTTAGATTTGGAAGATAATATTGAATAAGAAAGCATTGACATGTCATTTGGTCCATTATATTTGAATGATAATGATGATGAAACTCATCTTAATGATGAGGATTTTGTACAAAATAATCACTGTGGTCAGTGCAGTTCTAGCAGTTATACTCCCATTAACGATTGAATTTCAAATTTTTATTTTTCCTTTTCTTTTAATTTACTTGTATTTGATGTTTATGTTAAATTGTATATATGTAATGTAACTGTAATATTTTTATTTCAGATTTAACTTCTACTTGATTGGTTCTTCGTCATCAACTTTTTTTGTAATATTTATTGTTCTTTTTATCTGATGTTTTAAATCTTTTGATGTAATATCATTTATTAAAATGATGAAATTGTATTATTGTAATATTTTAAATACTTTGTATTAGTCTTAATTTTATAATTGTATAATGATTGTTTTTATTTATATTAATTGTGGTTATTATTTATATCTAAATTATTTAATAATTATTGTTATTTCATATTAATTGTCATTATTATTTATTATTAAGATTTTTGAAAGCATGTTGATGTAAACAGTAAATTAGTAAAGTATACAGTATAACTGTACAATATACCAATATGGACTATTTTGCAATTTTTAAAAATTTTATGGATTATTTTATAAATTTAAAAATTACTCGAAATGATATCCGGTACCGGTATAATTTCGTTCAAGAACTCAACTCGGTACTGAGCCTGATATGGTATTCATGACTTTGACCGTAGGTGAGAGATGAATCGGATTGGGTGGAGGAAATTTCGGAGGATGAGAGCAGCTAATGCACTGTGTCACGATCTGCATGTACGTCGGAGCCAACTACTCTTGACAATTAAGAAGAAACATATAAAAGAGGTATTGCATATGCAAGTTTTAAATAATCAGTTAAATTATATATTAATTGTATTATTATCGTGAAAATAAAGCCAAAAAATTAAAATGAAGATTACTTTACATTAAAAAAATCATAACAAAAGAGAGTGTAAAAGAAAAGGCATTTTACAAATTTTCAAAAGGACTATTACTTTTTTAAAAATATTTAAATATAAATATTATAATTAATAAAAACTTAAAATTTTTTATTATTTGATATTTAAAGAATGTTATTTTTAATATTTTCAAAAAAATTAAAAGGCTTCATTTTGCATTGTAATGTTTAAAAATAAAGAAAACTAAATGAATAATAATTATAAATAATTTAACAAGAAATAAGATTTTTTAAATGAATAGTTATTATAAATAGTTTAATAAGATAGTATAAGGATTCCTAATTGAATAATGATTATAAATAATTAAACAACATAATTTACGGGATCAAATCAAATGAATAATGACAAGATAATATATGGACTCCTACTTGAATAATAATTATAAATAGTTAAACTAGATGACTTAAGGAATCCTATATGAATAGTAACTCTAATTAATCCTAATTACGGTAGAATTAGTATCATTACGATTATAAATACTCATCCAAGTTATTTTTATGGGTACGAGTCAGCATGGAGATTTCCAAACTTCGAGCTCTCGGACAAGGAACTCTGGGCACGGTTTATCTCGCTTTAGTGAACTACCAAGCAGTTGCCATCAAGTCTTCGGAGCTTTGGAAGTGGCCTGTGTTATCCAAAGAATATGATATGTTGAAGAAGTTGGACGGATGCAATGAGGTTATTCAATGTTTTGGTACCTTCAACGACTATGAAGGTGGCACGGAGTACTGCAATCTACTGCTCGAGTATGCTTCCGAAGGTTCTTTGGATAATCATATTAAGAAGCATCAAGATGGTCGTCTGCCAGAAAATATGGTTCGACAATACACATTAATGCTGCTGAGGGGATTGTCTGCTATTCACCGAAAGGGTATAGTTCACTGTGATCTCAAGCCTGCTAACATTCTTCTATTTCCCAACGAGGATGGTCCTTGTCAACTCAAGATTGCAGATTTTGGGAATGCTAGAATGGTTGAATATGGCAATTCTGGGAAGTTGAAGATTGTAGGGACACCACTTTACATGTCCCCAGAATCTGTAGCGGTCGGTGAAATTACGCCAGCGTTAGATATTTGGTCTCTTGGATGCATAATAATAGAGATGGTGACAGGGAAGAGGGCGTTACAGTCACGTGATCTGAAGGATATGTTAACGTACCTTGTTTTCTCCAATGAAGTACCAAGTATACCTGAAAACATGTCTGCAAGTGGTCGGCATTTTTTACAGAAGTGTTTCATAAGGAATCCGAAAGAGCGATGGACTGCTGATATGCTCTTGAACCATCCTTACATGTTCGAGATTGCCTATCCATTATTGCTGCATAAAGTCGTCCAAAAATCATTTTTTTCGACAGAGCCTATTAACTGCCATCTGCCAACTCTTCCGTCGCCTGCACCTGAATATGCTTGCTGCCTTGATTTTTCGCACCACATGCCAAATTCGTCTCGCATAGTTGGTTATAGTTTGTGGTCATCTCCAAGATTCAAAGATTGAAGATCACTTTGTATTGAAATAATGTGAAACATTGTCTTTTAATTTCTTTAGAAGGTTAGCTGGAGGATTATAAATTGTATCTGACAAAACTGTAAATGCAAAATTGAAAAATAATATGAAATAGTAACCTTTTTTTTTTCAAGTGATTAAATGCTTGTGTTACAACCTAGTGAATTGAAATTGTTATTATGATATCTTGTAACATTTAATTATTCATACAATCGATTCAGTAGATCTCTTCATCTGAAGCATAGAATCGATTCAGTATATCTCTTCTTCTGTAGCCGTATCCCCTGCAATTTAACGCCACTAGAATTTGGAGTATACACAAGCACAAGAAAATGAAATTACAGGAAAGTGTTCAAAATTGAAGAGAAGTTGACCTTCTGAATCTCATCAAAGGTTCCAAAGAGACCTGAAACAAAAGATTGAAGGTTAATCAGACATGTCGAATCCGTTTGAAAACTAAACCTGATTAAATTATTTAGGACTGCACTAATTCCACGTAGGTGATTACCACTTGTTTGATACTCAAATTGGAACTTGTTTCAACATTAACAATGATTAACATGTATCAGCCAGTGCAATACTATGTCTAGCCATCAGAGGAAGTACAAAACCAGACCCAGACAAACAAAAACAAAAAGAACAAAACTTCACATGTGGACGACTCGCATACAGTGACACTCAGAGTCAGAGACACGCAAAGAGACAGAGGAAGAAAGAAACTGACTTCCTTGTAGCTAACAGGTTCCTTGTCTGCAAAACGACTGAACCTTCTCATTGGAGTCAACTCCATACGCGAAATGTTGACTCTGGCTTTCACCTGCTTCGCCTGATTCCATGTAAAACATTCGATCAATTTTCACGCACCCCCACAAAGCAAGAACAAAAAAAATCTTCACAGAGCACGGGCTAATCGGAATTTAACTTACTGGAGAAATTTTGGGGCTTGCAGAATTGAGATCAATGGAAAGTTTTTTCAACTTGAGCTCTTCCATTCTCTTCTTATTTCTTCCAATCTGTTTTTCCAGATTTCCTAGAACTTTAGCTGAGATGTAGCCTTCTATCTTCTCCTGCTTTCAAAAACATCAGTGCTTTATCTTCAAAGTTCGAATCTTTTGCCAGTGTCAGCGTGTTTACGGTTCACCAAAAAAAAGGGTTGGTGTAGGAGGTGAAGATGCAGATGGGGTTAGACTGTAATAATATCACATGCATCTCATACAAGTAACATTTACGTAAGACACATGGATATTATTCATTTTTATAGCAACAGAAGCATAACCGAGATAACTTACTTCCAGCAATTGCTCCACCGATGATCCAGCAACGTCTCTAAATTTTGAATCTTCTAGCCTCCCCTTTTGCGCGATACGGTGGTGCACTGCTTTGTGCTATGTGAGGATAGGGATCCAAAACTAGTTTTTTAAACCGTTGCAACCCCTCTGCCCATCACAGAGGAGGAAATTCGAAAGCATAGGCAGACGTGACGAAGGATTAATGCATTAAACAGACATAATCTCAATAGTAGGAAGAGTAGGTAGATTAAAAAAATCTTACATTTTCTCATTTGGTCCATTTAATCCTATTGGCGAAAAAAGTGCAGTATAGAGACAAAATAAAAGAAATAAATAAAGAAAGCAGAGCAAATTTTAAACTGAACTTCAATTGACCCTTTCGTTTATTTCAACACTTAATTACACATTACAGCAACATCAATTACCCATATATATATATAGGCATATATTTTCAACAACTGAAATATAAATATCAGTCTACAAAAACTAATTATTAACATTATATTTGACTACAATAAAATAAGGAATTTGACCACAGGACTCGGTCAATAACAAAATATAAGTTTCACCATTCCTCAACAACCTCGAAATTATTCCTCAACACTCCCCATTGATTCAAAGTCACACACGCCCAACAAAGCTTTAAAATAGTAGAATCTTTCTTTTGGCAAACTCTTTGTTAGAACATCAGCTAGCCACTCGTGTGTTGCAATATTCCAATGAGATTTCTTCCTTTGCTACCAGATCATGAATGAGATGAAAACGAATTTCAATGTGTTTCGTTCTACCATGAAATGTTGGATTCTTCGCCATGGAGATGGTTACTTTATTGTCACAAAGTATCTTTGTTTCTCCCTTCTTTTCATGCTGAAGATCTACTAACATTCTCCTTATCCAAATTGCTTAACAAGCTACTGAAGTTGCTGCAATGTATTCTGCTTCTGAGGTTGACAGTGATGTTGTAGCTTGCTTCTTTGAACTCCAAGAGATCACTCCTGAACCAAGAGTAAGAACATTTGCAGATACACTTCAACTATCATCTAATGAACTCGCCCAATCACTATCTGTGTATCCACACAACCTGAAATCAGAGACTTTAGAGTACCATATGCCATACTCCATAGTTCCAACAACGTAACGCAAGATTCTTTTTGCTACTCCATAATGAATTTTTGAAGGTCGTTACATATACCTAGAAACAATACCAATATGAAATGCAATATCAGGTCTAATATGAGTCAAATATATTAAACCTCCAACCAAGCTACTGAACGTCTTAGCATTTGCCATATCTTCACCATCTTCTTGCTACAATTTTTCATTAATATTTATGGGTGTAGCTGTAGGCTTATAATTAAGCATGTCAAATTTATTAAGCAAATCCCTAGCATATTTCCTTTGTGAAAGAAAAGTACCATCTGCAGCTTGATAAACTTCAAGACCAGGAAAATAACGTAATAGCCCATATCCAACATCTTGAATTCATTCATCATTTGAGATTTAAACTCATTCACAAGAGAAGTAGAAGAACTAGTGTAAATCATATCATCAACGTAAAGACAAACAATGATGAAATCTTTTTTACCTTCTTTTTTCACATATAAAGTTGGCTCATTTTCATTTCTCATGTACCCATTTTTTTGAAAATGTCCATCAATCCTACTGTACCAAGCTCCTGGAACTTGCTTGAAATCATACAACGCCTTTCTCAATTTATACATCTTTATCTTGCTGACTTGACATTAAATTGGTAAACTAAACACTGTAATTGTGCAGCTAATGCTAAAACAAGCCTTATCGTTTCAAATCGAGCTACCGAAGAGAAAGTTTCTTCAAAATTAACACCATATTTTTGCGCACAACCTTTTGCCACGAGACAAGCTTTGTGCTTTTGTATGCTTCCATTTGCAGCAAACTTAGTCTTGAACACCCACTTTAATCCAATTACATTTTTGTCTTCCGGTAAGTCCACCATCTCCTATATTCCATTTTTCTCAATCGATCTCATCTCCTCTATCATTGCTCTTTTCCATTCTTCATTTTTGACTGCTTCTTCATAATATAATAGATCTGCAATGGCAAGAGATAGGTATATATGTCATTACATGTATATATGTCCTTAGTATATTTGGGATTTGGCATTTTAGCTCTTATTGATCTTCTCAATGGAATTGGATCTACTGAAAAATCTTCAAGAATTGAAGATGAGGGGATGTTGTTTATTGTTGAAGTTGACGAATTTTCTGACTCCAATGGGGAGCTAACAGAGGAATTTGTTGGAAGTTGCTCTTCTTTTCCGTCTAGAGAAACTTCAGTAGGATCACTAATTACTTGTTGCACCTAATTTTCACTCGAATTCCAACTTACATTTTCATCAAATATCACATCCTGTCTGATTAAAATCTTGTAACTCAGAGGGTTATAAACTCTATATGCTTTAGATTGAGTACAATAATTGATAAAAATTCATTTTTTAAAAGATTTTTCATTAAGATTTTGACAAGCTTGAGAGTTTACCAAAGCATAAGAGACACATCCAAAGACTCGTAAGTGACTTACAATTGGTCTCCTTCCATACCAAGCTTTGTATGGAGTCTTATTCATGACAACCCTCGTTAGCGAGAGATTTAACAGATAAACAGATGTTGCTACAGCTTCAGCCTAAAATTGATTTGAAAGTCCTTGTCCTTGTAACTTGCTTCTTGCCATTTCTACAACAGTTCGATTCTTCTGCTTAGCGACACCAATTTTCTCTAGAGTATAGGGAGTTGTTAACTCCTTTTGAATGCCATTCTATTCACAAAATTGATTAAATTCTTTGGATACAAATTCTCCACCTCTATCTGTGCGAAGAACTTTGATATGAAAATCACTTTGCTTTTCCACCATAGCTTTAAACTGTTGGAACTTCACAAAAGCTTCTGATTTGTTTTTCAAAAAATACAGTCAACTCATATGACTATAACCATCAGTAAACAACAAGAAATAACGACTTCCACCCAAGGAATTGGTTTGCATTGATCCACATAAATCAACATGAATTAATTCTAAACAGTTAGAAGTTGTCCATGCATGTCCAATAGGAGAAGACTTCCTGGTTTATTTCCTGTAAATGCACCCCTCACTTAAATCAATAGAGCAAACTTTAGGTATTCCAAGGACCATACCTTTATCGCTTAGCAATTTCAAGCCCTTCATATTAAGGTGCCCATACCTTAGATACCATAGCTTTGAGTCATCCTTTGCACTTACAATAAGAGCAAAACTCTCCATGAGAGAAACATCTAACGGGAACATTTTGTTTGGGGTCATACTAATATTCACTGTTCTGCCTAATTTCTTATTTTAATGACACATGAATCATCATCAAATAAAGTAGAGTATCCACCAGCCATTAATTGCCCAACACTCAGCAGATTATAGTTTAAATCAGGTACAAAATGAACATCGTGCATAAGTTTTATCTTACCATTAGTAGTATCAATTCTCACCGTGCCTTTTCCTTCCACCTGTATATCTTTTTCGGTGCCAAGTTGCACCTTTGTCTTTTTTGTTTCATCAAGCTCTTGGAATAAGGATTTGGTTCTTGTCATATGGTTCAAACAATCATTGTCGACGAACCATAAATTGCTTGGCTTGTGATTAGCATCAATACAAGCCATAAAAAACCTGTTGTCTTCCTTAATAGTGTCTGCTGTAAAATTCATTTTTTGATCTTTATACCAACAATCATCTTGTACATGCCCAAATATGTTACAAATGGAACATCTTTTTGGTGTAAAATTAGTCTGATTTTTGTACCAACAATCTGCTTGTATATGCCCGTATCTTTTCCAATTATAGCATTGAATGGTAGCTTTTATGTTTCCTTGCTCATTGAACAGTCTTTGCCCTTCGTTTATACCTCTACCTCTGCTGGAACCCCGACCACAACCTTCAAATCTTCCTCTTCCTTGACCTCTATGATCATTTGTCTCCTTCACTTCAAATGATTTTTCCTCATTCCTTTCAAGTGATCGATTGATTGGTGACTTATGTTCTTAAAGCAACCCCATTAATTCATCAACTGAAAGAATCGGCAAATTTTTGACTTCCTCTATGGCCACTACCACATGGTCAAACCTTGGCATCATGTTTTGTAAGACTTTCGCAATAATTGTTTCATTAGAGATTTGTTCACCATAAGAGCACATTTGGCTTACTATTGACATTCCTTTTGACAGAAAATCAGCTACTGATTCATCATTTTTCATAATTAAAGTTTCAAAGTCACGTCTTAGTGATTGCAATTTTATGACAATGACTCTTGCATCACCTTGAAATTCTTCCTATAGAATGATCCAAGCCTTCTTTGTTTTAGTTGCTACTGTGATTCATGGAAATTTTGTCTCATGAACTGCTTGTTTGAGAATAAACAAGGCTTTAGCATCCCTCTTCTTAGTTTCTCTCAGCATCTTCTCTGTTTCTTCATAAGTTCTAATATATCAATATATCCATATTCCACTAAAACCCATAAATCTTGTGATATGAGCAGTGTTTTGACTTTGATACTTCACCACTTGTATTTCTTACCATTGAAGATTAGTAGAATTGGTTGTGTAGAAGAAAATCCAGCAACAAAAGAAAACCCAAGTGTTGCCATAATCTCATATATCACTCACATGTTTCCTAAAGTACCCAAAAGACCCAGGCTCTGATACCAAACTTGTTGGCGAAAAAAGTACAGTACAGAGACAAAATATAAAAATAAATAGAGAAAGTAGAGCAAATTTTAAACTGAACTTCAAGTGATCATTTCTTTTATTTCAACACTTAATTACACATTACAGCAACATCAATTACCTATATATATAGGCATATAACTTCAACAACTGAAACATAAATATCGGTCTATAAAAACTGATTATTAGCATTATATTTAACTACCATAAAATAAGGAATTTAACCACAGGACTTGGTCAATAACAAATCCACATTTCATCATTCCTTAACAACCTTTGAATCATTCCTCATCAAATCAAACACCAAATATACCAAGAAACCAAATATCTGAATCAGGGCAATAGGTCCTCTTATAATGAGTATTATCTTCCATGTATTATATGACAAAAAGGTCCCTATAAAACTCAAAGGAAAGTTTTATAAAATGGTTATTCGCCCAACCATGTTATATAGGGCAGAGTGTTAGCCCACTAGATGTAGCCATACGCGTCAGCTGTTGGTAGCAAAAATACGTATGCTTAGGTGGATATGTGACATTATCATGAGGGATAAGGTACCAAATCAGGTAGTGCGGACTAGACTCCAGGTTGCTAGCATTGCAGACAAATTGCGTGAGAAAAGACTTAGGTAGTTTGGGCGTGTGCGCAGGATGCCCTCTGATGCGCCGGTTAGAAGCAGTGAGATAATAAACCTTAGTAGCTACAAGAGGAGGAAAGGAAGGCCGTACAAGACCTAGAGGGAAGTGATCAAGAACGATATGTCGGAGTTGGCTCTCACTAAGGCAGTTGCTAGATTTAGGAAAGTCTGACGTGATAGCATAAGGGTAAACGACAACCATTAGAATCCTCGCATCCTTTACTTATACGATAGGACGTCCTACCCCATGTCCTTTACATCTTTGCAAATAGTTAGTTGTGGTCAAGGCTTCAGGTCTGGAGTAGTTAAGGGCAACCCAAAATTGTAATTTAAATCGTAGGAGGGCCAGGGTAGGAAAGGGGCAACTTCTAATGTGAATAGCGACAACAAGAACCGGTCTTTTACACAGGGTGAGGTTATGGCCGATCTACCCAACCAGCAGGTATGTCCTTTTTTCTGGTAGTGCTTTCAAATCACTAAATTTTTATGCGTGCCAGGTCTTTAGTTCTTGCTTCTGTTTCTGCATTATTTTTCTTACTTGTCACATCTGCATGTGGGTCTATTAGGAAACAACCTCTCTACTATGTAGGGGTAAGGCTGCGTACTATAAGACCTCCCTAAACCCCACCTCACTATGAAATTTTATCATACTGGGTGTGATGATGATGATGATGGTGATGATGATGATGATGATGATGATGATATACAATTTCTTATTACTAGCCCTTAAACTTAATGAATAAACCATATGTTTATTCTAGGTCCAAATTAGATGATATTTCTTAAAACCAATCAAATATATGTGAGCACAAAACGTATGAGAAAATATCAAATTAAATAAGAGTTCCATTGAAGCAACAAATGTACAACAAAAATCACATTATGGAACCAAGTCTCATTTGCATTACATGATCCTTAAACTGCTTAGGTGGCATGCTTTTAGTTAAAGGATCCATAATTATCAAATCAGTGGTACTGTGTTCTAGATAACTTTCCTTTTTCTTAACACGTTCTCTTATGGCTAAATACTTAATGTCGATATGGTTACTTTGACTTTCACTCTTGTTATTTTTAGCTAACTAAATACTTAATGTCGATATTGATTTCCTTGAATCAATGCAGCTAGCAAAGTCTGAATCGGAGTATCCAACTACTTCCAGGTTCTCAGTTCTCCTGTACATAAGCATGCGGTCTTTTCTGCCTTGAAAATATCTCATAACCTTTTTTGCAGCTTTCCAGTGGTCAACAGTTTGATTACTCTTCTACCTAACATTCCAACAGCATATTCGATGTCAGATTGGGTGCAGACCTAAGCATACATAAGGCTTCCAACAATTGAAGCATATGGAATGTTCTTCTTGCGTTCCCATTCAAAAGCATTCTTCAGACATTGATTCAAACTGAATCTATTAATTACCCTTTACTATGGGTGTTACACTTAGTGCACAATCTTTCATCCAAAATATCTCTAAAACTTTGTTGATATAGGTCTCTTGAGACAAACCCAAAATGCCTCGAGATCTTTCTCTATGGATCTAGATGCTAATGACATAAGATACCTCACTCATATCTTTCATATCAAATTCTTTGAGAGAAATTGTTTCACCTCATATAACAAACCCTTATCATTAGTCGCAAGTAAAATGTCATCCACATATAATACAAGAAAACAAATCTTACTCCCACTAACCTTTTGGTATAAACAATGATCCATTATATTCTCTTCAAAGTCAAATGAAGTGATAACCTCATGAAATTTTAAATAACACTACCGAAAAGCTTGTTGTAAACCATAGATGGATTTATTAAGCTTGCAGACTAAATGCTCACCATCATTAGAGGAGAATCCTTCAGATCGTTTCATGTAAACCTCTTCTTGTAGTTCGCCATTGAGGAACGTGGATTTCATATCCATTTGATGTAACTCAAAATCAAAATGAGCTATTAATGCCATGATTACATAAAGAGAATCTTTCTTAGATACAGGAGAATATGTCTCCGTATAGTCGATTCCTTCCCTTTGAGTGAAGCTTTTGACAACAAGTCTTGCTTTATATCTCTCAATGTTGCCTCGTGAGTCTTTCTTTGTCTTAAACACCCATTTACATCCAATGATTTTTTACACTATTTGGTAACTCAATGAGATCCCATACTTGATTAGATGCTATAGAATCTATTTCATCCTTCATAATATTGTACCACAAGCCCGATTCCTTGGAACTTATAGCCTGTGAAAATGTTTTAGGATCATTTTCGGCTCTAATATTGTAATTTGACTCTTGTAGATACACTATATAATCACTAGGTATTGCTGACCTTCTAACCCTAGTAGATCTCCTCGATGTTGTACCATCATCCTCGCGAAGAACCTGTTGAGCACTCAACTTGTTATTCAACTGGTTGCTCAATAATTACTGGTTGCTCCTCATTTATAACTTGATCTACTATATTGGTATTAATAGCTTGTGGAACTTCAATAACTGGTTGTCCAACACCTATTTCAACTTAAGGGGCGTAAATGACAATCAATCTATCACTTGAACCAGAGGGTTAAACTTCATAATGGCCCTTTTCAAAAATTATGTCTTGAAAATGATCACTCCCATTGATCAAGTCATTCTTAAGAAATTTTGCATTTCTCGATTCCACAATTCTAGCGTTGTGAGATAGACAATGGAATCTATACCCCTTAGACCTTTCAGCATATCCAATAAAATTCCCATTAATGGTCCTTGGGTCTAGCTTCTTCTTCTATGGGATGTAAATTCTCACTTTAGAAGGGCATCCCCAAACATATATATGCCGCAAACTCGATTTCCAACCCTTAAATAACTCAAAGGTGTCTTTGAGACAGCCTTGGTTTTGGTTTAATATATACACAACCGTCTTTAAAGCTTCAGTTCATAGGAATTGAGGAAGTTTTATGTTACTCCTCATACTTTTTACCATGTCCATTAAGGTTTGGTTTTTTCTTTCTTCCTCATCATTCTGATCTAGAGAACCAGGCATGGTGTACTGGGTAACAATCTCATGTTCTTGAAGAAACTTCGCAAAAAGACCAGGCGCTTGTCCACTTTTAGTGTATCTACCATAGTAGTCTCCACTTTTATCTTACTTTACGATTTTAATCAGTTTTTTACATTGATTCTCCACTTCAACCTTAAACATTTTAAAGGCATCCAAAGCTTCGTCTTTAGAACGAAGTAAGTAGAGATACATATATTGTGAATAATCGTCTATGATAGTGGCAAAGTATTTCGAACTATTTGCATTCATATCTGGACAACAAATATCTATATGTATGATTTTTAACAAGTTTGTACTCCTCTTGGCACCCCTTTTGGACTTGTTAATTTGTTTACCCTTAATGCAATCCATGCAAGTCTCAAAGTTAGCAAATTCCAAATTACTAAGTACCCTTCATTTACTAATCTCTTAATTCTTTCAATAGAGATGTATTCTAATCTACGGTGCCATAACATAGAGGTTTCTTCATTCATAATACATCGTTTCAATCTAGCAGTGACAGACATCGAACTACATGCATGATCATTTTGTAACTAAATAGAACAATGACCATCAGATAATGTACAATAACCAATAACTTTAGATCCATTACATAAACTGAAACTAGAATCGAAAAAGTTAAAGGGAAAACCAAAAGGTACAAGTCTTGATACAGAAATCAAATTTCTAGAGAAATTTGGAACATAAATGGTCTTTTCCAAACACAAAATAAAGCCATTGCTCAAAACCAACCTACAAATGCCAATGGTTTCCACATGTGAACTCGTCTTACTTCCTGAATAAATGTATAGTTCACTTCCCACCAGTTTCCTTAGGTTTTGCATACCCTACAAGGTATTTGAAGTATGGATTGTAGAACCAGAATCAATCCACCATGTGTTATGATTAAAATTAATCATATTAGATTCACAAAAAACAAATGAAATTTGAGTACCTTTCTTTTCGAGTCATTTCTTAAATTTAGCATAGTCTTTCTTCATGCGTCCCTTTTTCTTGCAGAAGAAACACTTTGACAGTTTCTTTATATCGAATTGAGGAGAAATCTTCCCTTTTCCCTTATTTTTGACATCATCCTGTCTCTTCTTTCCTGAAGTGGTTAAATTGTCCCTTTCACCCTCTTCCATTAATAACCTCTCATCTTCATGTATACACATGATCAACAGTTTATTAATCGACCACTTGTCCTTATGTGGGTTATGAGAGATTTTGAAATGACCATATTGCTGAGGCAGAGTGCACAGAATGTAATGCACTAGGAAAGATTTCGACATTGTAACTCCAATACTTTCAACTGAGCCACTATGTCCCTCATACACATGATATGATCACGTACGCCCTTTATTCCAGTGAGCCTCAAGGTGACGACTAAATAATCAAGGTGTTGACAAGGGCCTTATCAGATGTAGCGAATGGCTCATCAATGACCTTCAATCGATCCCTAACTTTATTATGTTGTTTGACAGAACTACGAATACCAACAGATATTTTGGTCTTTATGAACATTACGGAGAAGTGATTAGATCTCTCCCATTTTTCATAAAGAGCAACAGCGTATGGACTGTTGGTCTTAGTTATACTCGGTGGTTCATCCTTTCTAATAGCATAGTTTATATCCATCTAGCCCAAATGAAGCAGAATTCTCTCCTTCCAGAACTACAGTTGTCACCTCTCAATTCGGGAATATCACACTTAATATCAGAAATATTCAGTCTGAATAACTCCAAATTCAGAAAGAAAAAAAATAGTGCTTGTTATATATAGTTATAGACCAATAACAATTCATAGTTTACCAATATAAATCATACTTTTAACAGATGAATCTAGTGATATAAGACTTGCCTGTGTGCTAAAGTTCTACCCAATTAGATTTATCTAAACCTTTATGACAAAACTATTAAATTATGTTCCTTCTCTTAATTCCTATAGGTAGATTAAGAAATATAATCCGATAGTTCATCCTAATTAATCATACAAATACTTCAAAATTTCATCCTAATTATCATATCACGTATGATTAATTACAAATAATGATTTCATGTTATTTTAAAACTAAATATATAATTGTAATTTATTTGAGATGATGTGGTTATTCCCAATTAATTCACAGCATATTAATCGCTCATAAGTCCTTAAGCTTAAATAAAGCCTAAACATTTGCATCAATTAATAAATAATGCAAATAAATCAAATAATGATGCAAAGATTATTTAATCTAATTTTGCATGTATAATGATCATAAATTTATATACATAATTTTTAATTAATCACATGTAATTTATGAAAATAATTAAACAATTATAATTAGCATGCCAAATAACATACAAATTAAAAATTAATATTTTCATAAAATGTTAATACCAAAATGATTTTATAATTAAAAATCCCAACAAAACGGGTTAGGTCTTAATTAACCCAATAATTATTAATATTAATATAATTAATATTAATAAAAAAAATTAAAAATCAAAAGACGTCGTCTTCAACCTCCAACCAATTCGGGTGTAACCTGGCTGCAACCTGCAACCTAACAGAGCTCCGATGCACCGGGCGCACAGAAGACACCAGACGATGGATGAGGGCCGACAATGGGACGAAAACGACCAGTCAACGTGCGTGAGACATCACAAAATCAACCATGCGATGTTGCATGGAAGGTGACGTCCGAAGCCATCACGTACGGTCATCGTCATCCCTCCTCTCTTCACCATCCAATCACCGTCGGGTGCTTCATGGATTATCAAAACATGACTCTAACATCCATCATGGATTAAAAAAAACGTTGAAATATTCAAGAATCTCAAACTCATATTTACTACAGAAAATCAACAAGAACAGAGCATAACAGAGACATGTTTTTCAACAATTCATAAGCAAGGCAGAGACAGTTCTGCTTTGATACCAAATATAATAATATGATATGCATCTCATAGAAATAACGTTTACGTAAGACACATGGATATTATTCATTTATATAGCAACGGAAGCATAACCGAGATAACATACCTCCAGCCATTGCTCCACCGATGATCCAGCAACGTCTCTTAACTTTGAATCTTATAACCTTTCCTTTTGCACAATACAACGGTGTACTAAATGGTTAATGTATACGTGATGAATGGTTAATGCATTAAATGAACCATAATCTCAATAGTAGGAAGAGTGGGTAAATTTTAAAAAAATCTTACATAGACCATTAGAGACGCGACTCCATTATGTGATAGGATCTTCTGGCATAGAGGAGGGCTGGTTACGGGCAGAGAAGAACTCATCCATCCATTCTCTAGTTTCTCTTGCTCGAAAATGTTTTTTTTCTTTTTCTTCTTTTCGCAGTTTTCAGATAGTGGAAGGCTGTCAGGAGTTGTGAGGCAGAGAGCCAACGTACCAAGTGTGTGTCACAAGTTTTGAATTCAAAATACTTGAATATAAATATTTGATTTTTTATAATTTCATAAATAATGAAAAGTTCAAAATTTTTAGTTGTTTAATATTTCAAATAATGTAAATTTTAATATTAACAAGATAAAATAAGGACTCTTAAATGAATAATAACTTTAAATAGTTTAACAATATAATATAAAGATTATTTAATGAATAATAATTAGAAATAATCAATACTTTAAAAATCAAATAGGAAATTAAACTAATAAGTAGGGATGGCCATGGCTTGAGCCTGATCAGGCTAGGGTTGGCCTAACTTTTTTTAAGAAAAAATTAAAAAAAATTATTTAATTAAAATTTTAAAAGGATCAATTCAATTAATTATAATTAAAAATTAATTGATTAATAAATTTAAATTTTTATAATAAATAAATATATAAAATGTACACATGTTGGTCAAATATATAAGTTGAAATCAAATTCATTAATAAAGGAGAATATGATAATAAGAAATGAAAGAAAAATATTATAATTAAAGTGATCAATTTAATTAATTGAAGTTTTTAATTTCAATTGATTAATAAAATTTGAGATTTTATAATTAATAACTGTATAAAGCATACATATATTGATTAAATAAATAAGATAAAATCAAATTCATCAATGAAGGAGAATATAATTATAAAAAATGAAAAGTTATAATTAAAATGATCAATTCAATTAAAGTTACAAATTTTAATTAATTGAATTAAGTATTCAATTCAATTAATTAAGTTGTAACGATCTATTCTTAAATTAGATTGAACAAGTCTTAGCCCACGAATTCTTATCTAATTATGCAATAAATGACGAAGTGGTCAACATTTTTTACGTGTAAATTGTAAGCCTTTTTGTAAAGTATCACCAAAATTATTCTTTGTACGAAGTTGTTCATATTGTCAAATTAGTATTTGATGCCAAACATATAGAAAGATACTAAAAGTACCAATGCTAAAGATATGGAAAGATGCTTTATCCTTAAAAAAAAATTAGAATCAAATCTTCTGTATCCATAACCCTGTATCAACTTCTGTACCAACTCTATTCTATATGATTCTATTCATTTATTTATTTGAGTCTCACATATTTATGCGGATGAAATCATATAGAATAAAGTTGGTAGAAGGTTATGAGTATAGAAGATCTTGTCTTAAAGCAAGTACTAAAAATTCATAAACAACCGGCTTCAAATTACCTGTGCCATTAACTCTATACCCCTATTCCAACAACATTTACCTCATCTAATTTTGGAAATAAGAGACACAAGGTTAATGTCACAGTTGATTTGAAGCCAAGACCACTAGAACTAGATCTTCTGTTGTTAATCTGCTCCAGCCTTATGCCAATTAATCCATATAAATATATGGACAAAATTAACCAAAATAGGATTAGAACCCCATTTTGATAAGAGAGGACTTGGTTTGGAGGCCACCTCTTGTACTTTATACATCATTGTTTTGTCACACTTGCTCAATATTTGTTTATTTCACCAAGAATCAACTTCAAATTTCATTTTGAAATTACATGGGTAAGATTTAATTTGTTAATGACTTAAGTACAAAAGAAAGCTTGATTATTAGTATCATTAAAAGTTCAATATGAAGGAAGCTGAAAACTTATACTAAAGAACGCTGTTGATTATTAAACCACCTAAAACTAAAAATTAGTATTTTCTTGCAGTTACACATTTAGAACCATATTCTAAAAATTTTAATCAAACAAAGAGACTAGTCGACGTATTTTATACATAACGTTTTCCGCTTTGCCAAGGTTAAAGAAGGGTCGTCAATATATGCAGCTTTTTTTTGTAATTTTTACAAAAAATGTTGTTTTCGTCATTCAAACTTGTAACTTTGTGATCACAAAAGAGCAACTTTTATCAATTGCTCTAAGGTTCAAATAAAGAGACCAGCATTGCCTATTTAATTTTTGATTTAAATCACTAATTATCTTTAAGATAAATAAATTATAATCCACAAATAAAATATTAGTGAAAAGAGAATAAACGAAAGATTGAATATAAAACATTTACTTAGCGAATTCTTATCTTCTATTATATTCTCCAATAATAAAGTGAATAAAAATATTTAATAATAATTAAAAGTTCATAAAAAGTTTGAAATATTTACAAAATATAAGTTTTAGTTGATATTTTTATTTTTTATAAATCAAACTCAATTCTTAAATTTTTGGGACCTAATTTTTATACTCAAATCAATGCAAAAGTATGAACAAAAGAATTTGGTATTTCTTTTGAAAATTAAATATAAATTGAAGAATAAATAATGAATAAGAACAGAAAAATTAAGATATATAAAATTAAGACAAACATACTTTTATTGTAAACTTGTTTTAAACAAAATTTTGATAATATTAAATTATGCAGATTTATTCTCTTGTCGAACATGCTTTATTATTAACTAGTTGAGGTTAAAACTTCATAGACAACTTATTCAAAAGTGTCTAATCTTTTGAAATCTTTTTTTAATTCAGTGCTCAAGCTTTTAACATTGTCAATTGAGTGACCAACTTTTTAAAACCTTAACAATTCTTTTCAAAAGGTTATTTTTTATGATGTGATATGTCTACTAAATATCACGCAAATGTCAATCTATTAGCCATATCAGCAAAAACTAAGATTATTAACAAAATTGTTAATGTTCACTCAATTGAAAATTTTAAAAGTTCGGAGACCGAATTGAAAAAAATCTCAAAAGGTTAAACACTTTAAGATTGGTTATCCCTTTAAAACAATCGAGTCTTAAATTATTTGAGACCGTGAAACACACTTTCGTGTTCTTAATTTTGTAGTATTATTTTTATTTTGCCCCCATCAATAAGATGTAATTCTATTATAAATAGTTTGCCTCACTAAACAAAAGTTCTAGCTCCAACAAGAAAGAACAATCCTTTGTACATGACATTATCCTTGTAATTTGAAGCCGGTGAATTACGACTTCATTGTGTCAAGACCAAGGTTGCATAAACACCATTATACTCTTCAGAAAAGGAAGTTTTGTCCATGATGAGATTTGCGGGTCTGTGAAACTGTTGTCTGTGTGTGTAAGGGAGCGGGCAGTAGTTACAAGCTTAGAACTCTTTGAAAATGGAGGATGGCAAATATGCTTACAAAGAGAAAAGTTAGTGCACTAACTACTCCTTTTAGTTGCAAACTAATAATACATCTACAGAGCTATATGTAGAATATGATTCTGAAATAGTAACATAGAGGCTTGGCTAAATCAGTAGAATAGGAACTAGTGAAGGCTGTTAGCATGAGAAATGTTGACTGTCTTTTTGATTCTGTAATCCTTAAGATGGCTTCAAACTTAGAGGTCCTAAAAGTGCCAGAACTCTTACCATGAAGCATTAACCATTTCGTGAAGCTTTAGTTCATGCCTCTCAGCATCTTCCTTTAGAATCTCTATTTCAGCATCGAGCCTTTCCCGAGTTTCCTTTAATGATAGGAGCTTGAGTTCAAGATTTTCCATCTCCTCGTGTACGCGAGCTTGTTCTAGTCTAATTTCTCTGCATTCAGTTTCTATGGCCTCTTCTGATTCCATAGCAAGGCTCATTAACCGATTCAACCGAGCACGTAGGAACCCCACATTCATGCCCAACAGTTCAAAGCCTTTCAAAGTCTTATCCCAAACAGCATAGTCAGCATGAGATGTGGAAAGCTTTGAAGTTCTAATAGCATCTGAAACGTTCACAGTTTCAACAATTATTTCAGCAACCAATTTCTGATTCATACTACTGAGAATATTTTCGTGCAGGAATGAGGCTTGTGAACAACATAGCTCATAGTACTTGGCCCAGTGATGATCAGAGAGCTCAGAGTCAATAGCCATACCATTAACAATAATACTGAAATTTTCAACGCCTTTAATGTCTTTAAAACTATCATCAGGTCCTGAAGATCTTATAAGTTCCAGAATTTTGCATCCATTATCCTTGCTGTCATTCTCAGATTGATTGGCTACATGCCTCTCATTCGTTTCTGATACTACTAGGCTCATTTCATGTTTCTCTTGAAAAAGGCGTAATGGAAGAACATCCAAAGGCTCGGCCTGCTTATGGCTTTCGATGTCCTCCTTAGCCTCGT
Source organism: Erythroxylum panamense (assembly GCA_027123425.1). Lineage (NCBI taxonomy): Eukaryota > Viridiplantae > Streptophyta > Magnoliopsida > Malpighiales > Erythroxylaceae > Erythroxylum > Erythroxylum panamense. The sequence goes on from JAOTIZ010000202.1 coordinate 38,150,748, forward strand.
CTTCTTTTGTTAGGAAAAGCAACAAAGAGAGTTTATTGAGTGAAATTTGACGAACCATTTACAACTTCTGAAGCAGTCAAACAAAGAACATACCAGACTCTATAATTTTTTCTTGATCGTCCAAATTTGCAATGCCGAATTCTTCTTCTCCTTTGGCTGAACCATTCCCTTTCACTACATACACCTACAAGAATGGTGTTCAAAGTAGCTATTACAGTATATGGATATACAAAACATAACAAAGACCTGCTTGATGTACGAGTTTAAGAAATATGAAGTAGAGTTCCTGTCTGCTTTGATTCTATGTTAAGTCTCTATGGTGCGAGACTTCACTGTGCATGATCTCCTTCCAGTAAGCATTTTGTTTGTTCAAGATCATGCATATATGTAGGCATCTGTGTACTCAAGGAGTTGAAGGGTGATTGACTCTAACCACACTATTCATAAAATATGGTAATCTTATAATTTTGAATGTGTAGTTTCGGAAGTTTAGGCAAAGTAGATGGGGAAGGACTTCTATAGGAAGGATGGGTCACTATTTGGTTGACTTTCAGCCGAGACTTAGGAAATCAGAAATCAAAGTAATATCATGCTTCAACTTGCTTTCAGGTTATAGTTCCACAAAAATTTGTTGAATTGTGCCTTTCCAGTAATTGCTTCCAGAAATTACAGGCATGAAGTCACCATGGGGAAGAGCTTTACTAACCTCTTCTTTCCACAATTTAATGTTGAGAATGTTTACAAATGTGAAAGAAGTTTGTTAATAAACAGTGACAGCGAACACTTTTAAGAATGACAAGAGCTCGACAATGTCTTGCAGATATTCCAATTAATAGATCGTATGCAATGATGAAAATGTACACATAAACTTAAACGGGAAATGTACCTTAAACCTTAAAGGTTGGAGCAAGTGGAAAATAAGCACATCCCCCTCTACCAGTTTGTTCGCGCCACAGAATGCTTTCCATCCTCCACTGAGTGCTGTCCTTTCTGCTATATAGTTTGTTATAAATTCTTCCCCATTTTCATTTTCCAAGAACACAGTCGTATCATTCCTTGGCAAATGCATCTTGCAGAACCGCATTGGAAGATGCTGTTTAGGAAATAACACAGAACTAAATGAGAAACATCTATGTATCCATACCAAGATATCATATGTTTATCAAATTATAGTAAATTTCAGAATACCATCCAAAATCCGACAGTCACATTGGACCTGACCAAAGCTTTTGCAAAGCTAGGAAATTCTGCCTCTAAAGTTGACTGAATTGCTTCTGCCTGCTCCATTGCAGGGGACTTGTTCTCAGCAATATCATAGGCTTCCCTGACGGCGGTTCTCTTTCTTTTATAGCTTATAAAAGTATATGGACTAGGGAAATCAGCATAAGAACATAAACCATTCTGAGATCTTAATATTTCAGATCAAGCAGGCAAAAACAAGGCAAGAAAAGAAAAACTTAAAATAGGATACTTCACCTTTTTGACTCCTCTGATTTCTCATATAAAACCTGCATACATTGAAAGACCTGTAGTTAATTTCCCGTATGAGAAGATCACTTAGGACAGAAGTTCTTGCATTTGTGCTTAAATTCAGAAATATTTTCAGTTTACTAAGATACCACTCTCTGATGGTTGCTGAACCATCCATGTAAGGGAGACAAACAACATCATTCAATGACCAAACTAAGCATATACTTAATTTCCTCAATCAAGTTCATCATCACAACTTAACTTACAAAACGCCTAGCCTCAAGATGCTTATTTCAGAACATTCATATCTCCTATGCTGAATTCAGTAAACTTCAACAAACTTTCCAGCTTAGTAGGCTGAAGTCTTTAGTTAAGCTGGAAAAGTATTATCTGGAGCAGCGTGCATCAGTCCAAAAGCTCAAACAGAACTTAATGAGAAATTGTATCAAATAAAGAATCAAACTAGAGTAACTGGGGTATGGTTTCTATCGCCATATTACCAATAACATTTTCAATACATGGAAAACTGCAAACTCCATAGTTCAAATTAGAACTTGGGCGGATAGAGCCATCTCAGACAGCATTACCTAGAGTAGGCCTCTAGAAATGTCTGATGCTGCAGGTGTGAGTTAAACGTTCTTAGTCCTTAGTCCTTAGTTTAGTACCAACGTGAGCGGCAAAAGATGAATTTGGATTGTAGGTTTTTCCAGTTCTGTAACAATGTACCCGTAACTTCCGAGTAAATCGAATAACTGTAGTTCGATGATATGCAAGACCTGACACTTTTACAATTTTCCACTAAATTTTATGTCAGGGTTCACCGAAGCTCACCTTTCACAAAGCAAAATAACTTAAACCAGGCAGAATACAACAGGTACAGGAAAGGAATTAAAGAACTCTTTAAAGCAATGCTTCTCTGAGGTAATAGGAATACAAAGTTAGCTAAGAAACAAACCTCAATACAGGGGCTTTACTGAGCTATATCCTCAAATTAGCGAAAATGACAGCAATTTCAAGAACACGAGACGCAACAAAGCCAACCAGGAAAAGGGGTCTTACGATTTGAGTCCTTCGGTCAGGCTCCGGAGGCTCTTCATGGATCTGGGTCATCGTTGTCCTGGGTCCATGTGACTTCCTTTGCTTTTTCTGGCAATGAACAAACCAGATTTGCAGAGATCAGCATGCAGAATCAGGCATGCAACATAAAGGAAAAAAGGAGGCATAAAGTTAAGGGACAGACTCTGGGATAGGAATGAGTGATTGTTTGCCTGGATTGAGAAAGCTGAGAGGGTGGTGTGAGCTGTTCTTGTTCTTCTTCTTTGCGATCCATGTAAAGCCTAATCTTTTTGTTCCTCGAACTTCAGCTATAGTTTCTATTACAACTTCTACCTTCAGATTCCTATCCTCGATAAAATGTTTGCTGACATAAAACTAATAGAAAGCATGAAACGGCCTGTTGCTTTTTAAGGGCAGGGCAGTGTCCTTGTGGTAAGACAAAGATTTCAGGTCAGGAACATTTGGTGTAGTGTATGTAAAGGCATAGCGTCTTCAACTGTTCTGTTACAATTTATTACTGTTCTCTACCCACTTTCTTTCTCTCTTTCCCGATCTCGTTCTTGCAAACGTCGGGAAAAAAAAAAAAAGGAATTCTTCCAAAAAAGTGTATCTATCAAGTTCTTGCTTGGAACAGCAGATTACTAATTATGCAGGATCAACCCTTTTGTCCCCTGTTAACTAGCCTAATAAGTAATAACCCATGTATTTCAATGTCACATCCTTTAGTGCTTTGTACCTGAAGAAGGTGTACCATTAAACACTACCAAGATCAATGTCCAATCAGTGAACATGATAAGAAACAGGATTTTCTAACAAGAGTCCTGTATGGTTAAAGAAATGTTTTCTATGTAGTCTTGAATAGACATTGGAATCGAAATGTAAACTTCGGACACGCTCAAAGTTCACATTTTTCATGACACCCATGTCTGAAAAGGGTTTAAGCTATCCTAAAACGTGGAACAAAGATGTGGGGTTTCGCGGGCTTGATCCAAAAGTATAGTATTGCAATTATCCCTTCATGTCCTGCGAAGTTTTAGGTCAGAAATTGGAATCCTTAAAAGGTATAATACACTATTGTTGTGTGTTCACCTTTGCTCATCTTCATGAAAGGGACACATAAGATGGAAATAGAACACTTATTGGAAGCTGAATGTAGATTTAATGCACTAGGGTTGGAGGATTATACTTGATTGACTTTAAGACATGAAGACTTTATAGATCAAACGATTTAATTTTGTTTTGGTCTTCCCATTCATTTGACTCAATATCTTTTGGTCTCACAATTCATTTGACTTGATACATAATAGCTATGATGGATAACATTTATTGTAATTGCAAGAAAAGTCACAAGTAATCAGAATTTACAAAAATTTTGTAACTTAGCAAAGTTGGTTTTCTTTGAAGTTGAAGCATTGTCCCTTCTAACTATAGAATAGAGAGAATTGAAGTGGATCAATCATCATTTCACCACCAAACCATGACTTTGAAACCTTATAAAGTTCTAGCAGGACCATAACTTTGAGCACTTGGATTCAGCCATAGGACGTGAGAGTTCTTCAGCATTCCCCATGCTTAATCAGAACACTGTAATAATATGAAACTAAAATGATTGTTCCCATCGGATGTTTCTTCTACATCATGCGAGGGTTGCTTCTTCTGCATTATACGAGGGTGTTATTACTGTTTCTATGCAAGCGTAAATAGCTGACACTGGACGCCATTAGTGCCACAAACTTCCAGGACTACGTTAAGTTGTAAGCTCTCATCTTCTCCTCTGCCATCGATTCTGTCAACTCTTGGTTTCTTTTTGTTGGCTTAACAACCTCTGCAAACTGTAAGACAATATAGCACGCGAAAGGCCCAACACTTGTCCCTGGTCAGGAACAATCGTGGCAATGTTTTACGAGGTGGAAAGACTATTGCAGTCGCAGAGATGACATTATACAGGATGATTTGTATCATAATTATGAAGATTTTAAGTTGGTTTTCTACAAGTGAACAGAATTAAAATTCTTATTTTCTCATACAATTCGAAAAGATTCAAATATATTGTTTTTGTGAAGAATTTCACTTTTTATTTAATGATTATAAACTTATTATAATTTCAATCCACGAAAACTGGATTGTTTGAGACCTTCCCAAGTTATTATCAGAGGAGTTTTCAGTTGTCTGGCAATCATATATCCGTAGGGCATGTATTTACAAAAAGAAAATGGCAACTCCAGAGTTTTAACATATACATTAAGCTTCGTTTTCCGCTGAAAACGAGAGGAAGAAGAACATACACTATAACCTCGTACCTTGTCATCTTTTACAACATAGCACATCCCGCATATGATCAGTGTTGAATTTCCCATCGTCGCGTCTCATACATAACAAGATCCGTCTCCTCTACACATACTAAGATATATACATTTAGAGCAGTCAGCTCCTCCCCCTTAATATGCATCTCTGTCTGACCAACCAGTTCATTACAGTTAGAAGTAGCTTCAACAAACATCAGTTTTCAGTATAAACAACTTGTTCTGCCTGTACACCTCATCTTCCTGCCAATGGATTAGCCCAAGAGATATAGGGCAAGAGAATACGAACATTGTTGCCTAATGAAATTCCCAAAAGACGTCTCTTTGTTTCTTAGTCTCGAACTTTGTTTCTATGTACAGCACCCTTGGGCATCAAATCTGCTTGAATTTTTATAGACTTGAGATGGATGCAAATGAAGCCAGTAGCAGAAAGATAGTAAATATAGCATCATAATCTTGAACGACGAATGCATTTGATGCCCTGAAATGGTAAGCGCCTACGGACAGAAGCAACTGGTTGTCCATTCAAAGAACCACCAAATATGATATCCCAACCTTCAACATTCTTGGGGACACAAACATCAAACAGCATCTGGCCAAGAACACTACTATGTGCGCTGATGCTTGGAGGTTTTGGTACATATACAGATCTTTCTTTCCTTTCATCTTGTGAACGCTCTGACTCTCTAGCATGATATTCTGCTGAACTTGGCACAAAAAAATGGTCACCTGGGCCAATTGCAACTCTTCTTAAGCTTTGGTTTGAGGTAACTGCTGCTTGCTGTAGGTCACAAACTAGTTCGGATATATTATGATGTCGGCCTCCAAGATGTTGGAGTCTGTGAGAATAAACTGAAGCTGCCTTTTCAAGCAAATTGTTCACAGTAGCCCTGTACTGGATTGGATAGTGTTTGTAATGACCTAAATGCCATGGAGTAGACTAACCTAAGTTTTAACATTGAAAGACAATAAGCAAATTAAACACTGATGAGGCGTTGTTCCGTGCCCACATATAACATGTCAAAGACCATTTCACACTATACATGGTGCTGGGATAGAAGAAACAATGAGCAAATACAAACCTATGTGAGAAGAGCCCTTCCACTTGACAAGCTGAATGTCTGCACCAAGGGCCCGTAGACCTTGACCAAATTCACAAATGATTTCATAAGGTGCATGGCTGTCATCCTCTGAGCACAGAACTAGATATGGAGCACCCAATTCCTGAAGATTAAAGAAGAATGTGATGAGATTAAACCTAATGAAATGGAAACTTTCAGAAATCTTCAGGAAATATGCAAACATACAACTGAGGAATATAGTGTCTGCCAGTACTCAGCTTGTTGGTACTCAAACCTTCTCAGGTACAGACTATCTAGACCAGTAGCGATAACTTTTGCAACCCAAGACACAAAATTAGAGGGACCGTGCATTTTCTGAATTGCAGGGTGCAGAAAAATTCGGGCACCAAAATCATTCATAAAATCCACTGGGCAAGAATCATATACGTGCCCAGATAAACAGTTCCGCACTAGTTGACATTCATCCTTCACAAATTAAAATAAGTTAAAAGAAAGATTTAGGAATGAAGACTTGCAAGTGAGTAAGAACAGAAAAAGATAAAAAGAAATATACCATGTGGGGATGAGTTTCACATTTTCCTTGTAGTATCTGCATCATGTACATTAAATTAGAATGAGTTCAACCTCAAATCCAAATCACAGATAACAGCACTCTGAACAAACACTGATTACGTTAATTCAAAAATATTACCTCAAGCACCTTATACATGCAAGCTTTAGAACCCCCAGAAAAAGCTACAAACACAACTGGACACGGTCTAACCCTTAGCTCCTGCACCAGAGAGCTAATTATAACACATTTCCTCACCAAATCAATCCAATGAATAGTCAAGCTAAAAGGAGTTCCTTCTTTCAAAAAAAATCTCAGTTGTTACTTCTTATTTTGATATTGAACTGATAGAAATTCAACTAAGATTGGAAGTTTATGGATACTGAGAGACATGAAGCAGAAAACTAATCATAACACATTTTTTCACCAAATCATTTCAACCAATCGTAAACCTAAAAGTTACTTTATTTTTTCTATATTTCGGAGTCCTTACTTTACGGAAACACAGCTAATATCAAACTGCAAGCAATTGCACATGCCTACTCTATCACTGACCTCAATCAGCTCGTGGAGGATAACAAATGCTAGTGAAAATGCCCTGTCAGGACAAAATCTGCAGGAAAACTCATCAGAAGACAAAATTTTCAGTCAAATCATTTACAAACATATATGAATATATTGAAATTGAAGCAAGCACAAAGACATAGAAAAGAGAGGGACTCACGCGGTGAGGAAATCGGCATGAGAAACAAGTGAATTCCAACCAAAAGAAGAATACAAGTTGGTGAAGCTCTTCAACTGCTTCTCCTGAATCGAAACCCAACCAAACAACACTACAATTCCTCTTTGGTTCAGCTCAAACACTTTGTCCTTTCCTTCCCAGTACACAACACTACCACCCCCACCAAACATTGCTTTGCTCATCAACGAACTGAACTCCTCTTCTTCAACGATTCAGCTCAGCTCTCCCTCCTCAATCGGAATTTTCCATGGACAAATCAATAGCTCAACTTATGGATTCAGATTTTTGTCTCCTCTTCTTCTTTTTCTCATTATATTTCTGGCGATCCGTTAATGGACACGTCAGATCTGACGCATCCTGTACAGTTTAGTGATTAGCCCCTTATCTTGCGCCCGATGGTGTTAGGCTGTTAGCCAAAATAATAGGCCTCACGTCCTCGACGTAACTGACTCACGGGTCCCACACAATGCTGATCTTCCACCAACTTCATGCTTTTATATATATATATGGTATCCCAATTTTTGCCAGGCTAATCTTAACCTCCGAAGATCCTATCCTAAGAGTTTTAGATGAGATAAATCTAGAACTTCAAGATTTATCAAGATTTTACATAATTTGTACACTTTTACATACAAAAAATCATCACATACTTATTATTCAGTCGATGATTAATCACTGACTTTGTTTAATATCAAGTTTTCATCAACTTTCAAGTTTTTTTAGTAACTCCAATTCTTACATTATCGCTAAAAGCGAAACGTCCGTAATTATTCTGACCAAGAAGCATGCCCAAAAGGTTAGAGGATCATTAACAAAAAAAATTCTCATCTCTCCTCTTTCATAATGACTCGAACTCACGACCTCTTATGTAGAGTTAAGTTTATGACAATTGTAAAAATACTTATGGGTGTTAGGTATAGTTGTCCAAATCACATTAACATATTTTGTTACAATGTCAACATCCAAGCAGGGACCTTAAAATATTCAATAGACCCAATTTTTTATTTTTAAAATTTTTAATTAAGTATTTAATAGATTTTAATCAAATCAATTTAAAAGATTACTTTTGAACATATAATTAATAAATTTTAAGCTTATTATAACAAATACGTTAATTATTATGATAACTTGTTTGACGTTTAAAAATTATGTATAAAATAAAAAAAATGTCATATAATTTTTTCAAATGTCAATCTTTATGCTATTATGTTAATGACATTGATAAAATGCTAATGGAAATAACTTTTTTTAATCTAATTGTCCAATTGTTCAATTATGATTTTAAAAGTTAAATATTGAAATGATAAAATTTAAAAAAGGTGTGATTTATTGTTATATATGCAAATTATATTTTAAGTTTATGATTTTATTTAACTTTAAAATTTTAGTTAAAATATTAAACAAATCCTCAAATCTTTAATTTGTTTCAATATATCCCATGGTAAGTAAATGAATTTAATGCATATAATTAACTAAAGTAGTCGCTTTAAATATTAACTCTTCAAACTCTTTTTCCACTATATATAAACATAACGTGGCCTTGTATTAATTCCACTTATTCTTCAATAGAATATGGGTTGTAACACTAACAGGGTGTTTGGTTCACCTCCTAAAATAGATAAGGAATTGAATAAATATTCTTATGAATATAATAGATGAGAGATGAAATAAAATGGGTATTATTTGATTTGGTTTATTCCTTAAAATTTCTAACGATGATGTATGTCAATGTTTAGTTGAAAACATAAATTTAGAATGACAAATGAATAACTAAAAAAAAACCAAAATTTTCATTATAGTCTCCATTAACTACATCATCATTATCATCATTAATAATAATAATAATAATCATCATCATCATCATCATGTTAAATAATAAAATTAATAATAATAATAATAATAATAAGAGGGAGAAAGTTTGTCTTTATTTTGTAGAATAGGTAAGACTAGGGGTAGGTATCTTTAGCTATTCCTAAAGTCTAGAAATAATTAAATCCGAAATTAGTTATTTTGTATGTTATTTTATAACAAAACAAAGGAAGACCTATTCATCACGAATACATCAATAATATAATAACTACTCCGCTCAACCAAACTGGCCATAGTTGAATAAGAAATTACTTCTCTATAACTAAGTTAACTGTAAAATTGCGAAATTTTGGATCTCTTTAAATCTCGCATTTAGCAAAACTTTTGCTCATTATTAAATACTAATTAAAACGACATAATCAAAAGGGTATTTATGATTAAAAATTTTGACCAGTTCGATTCATTCAACCATAATTTTAAACCACTTAATTTTTTGGGTTGATTTAAAACTTTTTTTAGTTTCAAATTTTATGAATTTTACATCAAAAAACGATATTTTTATTAAAAAACTTGAAAGTTTTATATAAAATGACATTATTTAATAAATAAATATTTAATTAGGCAGACCAACCTATTGTCAACCTTATACTTTATTTCTTCAACTATAGGAAAAACAAACTTAATCATATAACTGAAGCACATTTATGCATCTCAAGTTCATCTTATCCTATAAGATAAATAAATTCGAACGAAACTCGAATTTTAATATCCCATTATCCACGCGGAGGTTAGAATAGGAAATATGAGAGATTACTAAGAGATTAGAAATGCATCTCAAGTTCATGCATTACATAATATACACATACACGTGTATATTGAACTTTTACACATGAAAATAATTGTACATGCATTTATGGATAATTCCGGGTATAATTGAATTGTAATGCGATATTATAGAGAATTGTGAATTTATGGTAGTGAAAATTTAATTGGTGAGTGTATTTATTAATTTTGAATTTTGATGAATTTTAGGAATAATTTATGAAAATGTTGGATATTATTGTACTAGAAAAAATGTTAATTGGCAAGTAAATTGTTGTATGAAAAATAGAAATGAGTGTAATGTTATTAAAGAAACTTGTGAGAAGATGACATTAAAAACTTTGGAGATAATTGGAATGAAATGATGAAAGTTAGGGAACTAGTTCAATAAGAAATAGTTAGTTAGGAAATTAGCTAAAAGCTTAAGAAGTGGACAAGTGTCCAATTTTAAAGTTAAGTTTTTAACCTTGAAAGACAAGTTACTTTTCTTGTCTTCATCTTTATCGTAGCTTTTTTCTTAAGATTTTTCTTAACAGAGAGTTTTTCATCAAATCTTCACCAAAGAAAAACCTTGTTCTCATCTATCCACTTGCCACCCACCAACTTCAGTTTTCTTTCATTTTTCTCAAGAAAAACCGAAACTTGCCGACTTAATTTCATAATGATGTACGTGAGTAGCATGGAGATTATAGCTTCTTGAAATTTTGACAAAGTTGGAGATTTAACAAGTATTATGTAAATCTTTATGAGTTGTTGATATATGTATTAAATTTGGTGAATTAGTTGATATTTCATATTTATGAGAAAAATAGACATTTTTCATGTTCTTTGTGAATATAGGATGTAAAATTTGATTTGTTGATTTTTCAGTTTTGATGAGCAATATGTTATAAGAAGTGGTAGAAATGATTTTTGGAGTTAAATGATCTAAAAAAACATGTATAATTAGGTGCAGAAACATTTTGAAGAAAATAGAAGTGAAGGCTCTGTTTTTACTGTATATATATGTTGTACGTGAGTTTTGAGTATTTTTAAGGATGAGCAAAAAATTAAATTTTGAGTTAAGGAATATGTGTATAATGATGTTTGGAGATGAGAAAGATTGTTTAACATGAAAGTTGAGAAGAAAAATTGAGATTGTACATAAAAGGATAGTGTAGGAGAATGAAAGAAGAAACACAGATAATGAAGAAGATCAGTGAATGAATTTTCTGTTTTTGATGTATGTGTTTTAATATGAAATTAGGAGTTGTTTGTGAATGATTTTATTTGAATGGGGAGTCGAAAATGGGATTGAGAGGAGTTAGGGAAGTTGGTTTGAAAGAAAAGTAAGAATTTAAGTTAGAGAAGTTGAATAAAAATAAAAGAAAGAAGAAGAAAAAGTGCAAAGGTTCGGAGTGTTTTTGGAAGAGAGGATAGGAAAGCGTGATATTGCTTAAGCATGATAGCGACTTTCCTTTCAAGGATGACATTATCGTGACAATTTTTAAGTTGATAGCAAACTCGCGATCGTGCTCATGCAGAATCGCGACTTCTAAGGCTAGATGCTGACGCAACATCCTTCAGCGTTTTGACAATATCTCCTTTTTCTGACCTCCAAAGGAAATGGGACTTAAACCATTGGACTCGTAACACACTAATATTCAACTCCACCAAAAATATTAGCCATCTGAAATCAATTGGAGAGAATTTTAGAGAAGATAAGTTAGAGAAGTTGGTTTAGTAAAAAGGAAAGAAAAAAGAAAAAGGGGTAAAAATGTGGTCTGAAACTTCTAAGATTAAATTGTATTGATCTAGGAAGATTTTGACAAACTTCTCTTCATGAAAGTTGTAGATATTTCTTTTATATTTTTAATGATATAAAGTTTGAAAATTTTGAATTTGTGGACTGAAACGTATGGGGGTTCGATGTGCGACTTTCTTTGTTGTTCTTCTTCTCTCACGCCTATGACTCCTCCTTCACACTCGTGATTTTTCCTCCCTCACACCAGTGACTCTTCTCCCTCATGCCTGTGAGTGTTGATTGCTAGACCACAACTTAATTGTCACATCGTGACACTGTGCTCTCAAATAGTCCAAGACTATGTTAGAATTTGATAACCAGAAAGATTTCATTGAGCAGGCTTTGGTATTTTGACAATATCTTGTCCTATAGTTATCCAAATGGGATGATTCTTGATTTGAAGTAAACTAGAGACATAGGGCTACAAATTTTAAGAAGAAATTGAATTTTAATTCAGTCTTTAATATTTTCAATTTCTGAATGGAATTTAAGTATAATGTACTGTTTCGGAATGAGAATAGACTGACAATATTTAGTGAATAATTTTCAAAATACTAAACCAAATTGAATGATTTTAGTGTCATTAGAAACTTAAGAGTTAGAAGAACAATTTCCTAGAAAAAAGTATTACCAAATTAGTTCTTTATCTAGGTCAGAAAGAACTTGTAAAGTGACCCGAAATGAGGCTTTAGGAAAATTCTCTAATGACCAAACGAGCTATGAATTTTGATTTCAATGGTTGTATTGAGGTATAAACCTAAGTACAAATTATATTAAGGTAAGTTTTGAGATAGGATTGATTATGTGACGAGGATAATGGAAAAATACCTGGGATTGTCATGAACATGCATTGTGCCTATTTTATTTACATACATGTGCATTATTAAACACTTATAATTGTGCAAATTGTGATATGTGTATATTGCTTGTTATAAATGAGCAAATGGAACATCAACTTCCAAATGTTGCCGGAACTTCTAGACATTAGCTTTGGAAGCGACCTGTGAGTAACCTAGACGGTCTCATCCAATTACTTGTTTGCTTGAAACGTCAACCTCCAAATATTGCCGGAACTTCCAGGCATTAACTTTGGGAGCGACTTGTGAGTAACCTAGACGGTCTCATCCAATTACTTGTTTGCTTTATATTATGTTTGAATTATTGAATGAATGTGAATTGATTGTGTTGATTTTGGACAGTGAAGGTCCAATAATTCTAGTGTATAAATGAGTTATTGAAGTGCTCATTGTATGCGAATGTGATGAAATAAATGTTGCACAACAATTTTATCGAATGCCGGACTAAGGTCCGATGATAAATGCAGTCTGAATGTGAATGTGCAATCATGTGATTAACTGAGAATATGTCATGTGAAGCATTCAATACATGAATGCATGTAAGATAAAGAAAGTTATGATTGGAGTCGCCAGGAAAAAAAGTTTAAAACTTGAACAGTGATTAGAGCCTCCGGCTTGATTGTGAATGTACTCGGTATTCACTAAGGGATATGGGACATTATGTGACACAGCTTGGTATTCACTAAGGGATATGAGCTAGTAAAAAGACATTTGATCACAACGACAATAATAAATGAAAATGAGTCTCACGTGCATTACAATTATAATTGATATGTGCATTTTGTATGAATAATAGGATCGATATGATTGTTCTGAAAGTGATATTTTATGCATATGTAAAGATGTGAATAATATGTTACGTGTATTGATGTGATGCATTAATTGAGTGAATCATCGATGATGGTTACTTCATTGAGTTCATAAAACTCACCAAAATTGCAATGTTGACTTTTCAGGGCCGAGAGACGAACTTAGCTACTGAGAGGCGCGATAAGTAGTTTAATCTTGTACTTTTGGGAACAAGAAGAAATGGCTCAAAGGTCGGTCAGCTGGGTTTAGACAGATTAGATAGATTTTGTGTATTTCCTCTTTTGTATAGCATCTTTTATATTAGGATATGATGATGTACACATTCGGATGATCTTAGAAAACTATCAATGTAGGCATTCGGTTTTTAAGAAATGAAAGGAGGAAATTGTTTTAAATTATTGTGTTTTTCCATATGATGTTTTATAAGAGAGTAAAAAGTGATGATGCCATGTTAAATGAATATTATGTTTGAACGTAGCGTCCCATTGTCATAGATTATGTACTGAAGTATTTTTCAGGAGTTTCGATATGTATCCTACAGTAACGGGGCGTTACACGAATTGTCCAATATAAAGTTCAAAAATTTTATATATAACAACAATATTTTTGAACAAAGAATTTGAATATTTTATATAAAGCAATGCTATTTTTAATTTAAAAAGATATTTTATTTTTAAAATTAAGAAAATTAATATTTAATTAGACTCCTACCTGTTGTCATTCTTACACTTTATTTCTTCAGCTGTAAGAAAAACAAATTTAACGTTATGACTTAAAACGTTTAAACGCCTCTAAGTTTGCCCTGTCCCTTAAACACTGAATATTATATTGGTACTCTTGAGCTTGAGAGCCCAAAACGGTATAGAAGACTCGAACACCAGACAAGGACTGCAGGCCTTTTAGGGGCCAACTCAATGGTCCAAGAACATCACATAAGTAAAAATCTAGCTAAAGTTCAACCCAAAAGTGGGCTTATAATTCTCTTTAAGAAAGGAGTGTTTTGATACACCAGAAAGGGGACATCAATCTTTTGTACCATTTAACTTATTTTCGACTTAAAATGATGTTGTTTTAAGTTTATTTATATAAAAATATCATTATTTTATGATAAAAATAAAATTAAAATAAGTTCAATAATACAGGAGATCTGAACCAATTTCCAGAAGCAAGAAAGAACGCACGTAAGAAAGCAGTACTAACTATAAATGAAATCCATTTTGAGTCCCTACTCTTTAACGTTGGTGAATATAACATGACATGAGAATGAATAAGAATGAAAGGCTCAACCTAGGAATCAGCAATAACCTCAGAGAGCAAAGCAAGGCACAGCATAGTAATTCCTAGTAAGCGTCATAATCAGTCTCGTGAATAGAGAAAGTAAAATAAAATAAAAAAAGTCAGAAGTGAAAGAGTAGAAACAATCAAAATCGGAAATGAAAGATCATGTCCATTACAAAGCAACATTCTGTACCCCACCACCATCCCCCATAAACACTCACTCTTCTGGTGGCTCTAATTTAATGGGCATCAGATCCAAAGCAATCCCGTCACCGAGTTATAGCCTTATAGGTCCACGAGCAAGAGAGAGAAAGAGAGAGGAGCTGTGGTGAAATCACCGCTGATCAAAGCTTGCACGTGCAAGCCTCCTCTCCTCTATGCAAGCCTCCTCTTCTCTATCTATCCTTTCTTTTTTTTAACAATGATTTATTAATATTTTGTTTTCTATAGGGATTCAGTACTAGTACTGCAAATACAAAAATCCATCAAGCATTATCTACCAAAAAGGGAAAGAAAATAAGTGGACCTTTTGATATTGGGTAGCTAGAATTCTGCCACGCGTATATGATTCCCAAAATGGGTAAGTTTTGCAATTTCTGCATCTGCCCACCATGTTTTGTTGCCACTCTCTTCATTTAAATGGTCTCCCTATAACAATCTTGTTTACCCTTTTGGGGATTATGCTTCGTCTACTTCTAAAAGGTTAAGAGCAACTCACTTCTTCTATTCGTTGAAACCCACAAATTAAATTCAAAAAGGAGTTTCATATTTTTTCTCAGAGCTGAGCACCGACGAAAATGTCAGCTTTTTGGGAAGAATAATACGCCACGTAACAGAATAAGTCTGTTTGATTTTGATACCAACGAATCAAACAAATTACTATCCGTAATAGTATTATTCTTTTCTAAGGTAACAAAACGAGGAGACAAGCTAATAAGACGACAAGTTCTGAGGGTTTTCCTAGGGGAATATAGAGGTACTATTGCAAATGCTCCCAACAATACGGTCAATGTAGGACGAAAGTCATTATTATTAGGATATGATAAAATTGCCCAAAACAATCATGACCTGATATTTTTAAGAATATTCCAAAACAGGCTGACCAATGAACATAAGAAGCACTAAGTAACGATGAAAAAGCAAATTCCCGTAACAGACCTGGCAGGCAGGCAGGCAGGCAGGCAGGCAGGCAGGCGGCACAATAGCGAGCGGGTGAGGAGCCTAAAGAAAACCCACCCATTTTGATGCAGCCAAAAGGAAAGAAGCAAAACAAAATACACTTTTCAAATACAAAAACAAATCAAATCCACATTAATGCCTGCAGGCCAGCAACCAGGTCAATCAATAATAATAATAATCACAATAATAAATTCTCCCGAGAAAATTCAATTCAAGAAATAACAGACAGATATAATAATATCAAGGGAATCACAATGATTTTTTGGAGTTTACATTAAAGGAAGCTTCTTTTTGGAGCCTGTGTTTTAAAAAAATAGATATTTATATAAACCCAAAAGAGCTGGGGGATAAGAGTTGTAGGGAAAATCTGTACACCAACAGACAGTTGTTAGTACCACCCACTTTTAAGAAAAAAAGAAAAGGGAACAGTCTTCTAAATTAGATAAAGTAGCATGCTAGATTCTGTGCTACCTCGTGTAACATTAGCAGAAAGAAGGAAAAAGAAAACGGAAAAAAATTAAAAAACAGTCTTTCTAAATTAGACAAGTAGGTAGCAGGCTAGATTCTGTGCTACCTCGTGTTACCTTAGTAACTCTTATAGTCTCTCTTCTCTCCCTCCCTCCCTCCCTCTCTCTCTCTCTCTCTCGCGCTCCCCCTCTTCCCGTGCTCAAGGCTTCAAACGAACCCACTGGTAGCGACCCTCCAAAGGCAAATCCTTGACAATATCAAAATTGTACCTACACAAAAATGATAATAATTTTGTTAGTTAGTTAGGGTTCGGTTCCATTATCCTAAGCTAAAATGCGCCATCTCAGTGACGCTCCTAATCCTACGCGCACACACACTCACACGTCATTGCAACTTACTTCTCTGAGAATCTTTTCTGCTCCTTCTTCTCTTCTTCAGCGAAAAAATCGTCGATCTCCTTCTGCGTCGGAAACTCTCTTTCCGGTGAGTCTTTCTTCTTCTCCGGCGAAGCTGTGTCCATGTCTTTGTCTTCCAAGGGTTCGCAAAAGAAGCTCGAAGGCGTTGTCTCTCTGCTGCCACTGACAAGTGCAAAGAGCGACCGTTGCGGATTTTTATATACAAGAATGAATAGTACAGTAGAGAAATGAAAATCTAATAAATGAAAGAGAGGTGTAAATTTTGATTAATTAATTAGAAACCTGAATTTGTTGTTGTTGATGCATGTTGAGCCTTCCGTTTCGAAACTCTTGGACTGAAATTAAATCGAATAAATAAAAACATTCAAAATGCAATCCAATAACTATGAGTAAATGTGCGTTATGTCGAATTCATTCAAACAAATATAAACGGAAATTAGTCAAGAGTGAAAGAACTTGATTCTACAACATATTGAAAGTAAGCAAACAGAAATGAAAACAAGTGCAGCTAAGGCTAGAACCTAACAAGAAGTCCGCGTTTGTTTACTGAGAAACCGAAGGAAAACCCATGCAAACCGCAGTACACTAGGTTAACACTTTCTTAACTAGAAAGGTTAAAATAACTAAAAGTAAGCAAGCAATTTCGCTCAAAAAGATTTTAAGTTGGAGAATTCACCTGCAGATCCGCTAGCGTGCTCTCCTGCACCAGGTCGCAGGAGTCATTGCTGGAGCAGCGGGAACCAGCTAGGAGACCCCCGGAAAAGAGGTCGCCGGGGAGAAATGCGGCGATTGTAGATCGACGGTGGCCGTGAAGCACACTTTCCATTGATGTTGAGCTCAAATGCAATTCAATTCTCAACTTCTTAGACAAGTTTGCTCCAGAAGATTCCGTTTCTTCTACAACTCGCTTCCCATTCGTCTTCGGTGACGACTCCATATTTTGCTCTCTCTCACTGAAACTTCTTTTCTTTTAGTTCTTTTTATTTTCAAAAGCTTATTTCCGTTTTTTGGTTAGGCGAGCGAGAGAGAGAGAGAGAAAGAGAGGGAGCTAAATTTGGAGGGGTGAACGACCTAGAGCCGTTAATTTTATCGACGGTTGAGATTTTTCTACATGATTCTTTTTTTATTGACCGTTATGTTCTTGTCCTTGCTTATTTTACCGTTTTACCCTTACCTTCTCAAGTGATATTTCTACACATGTTTATTATTTCCTTCTCACGCCAGTGTTCTTTTTTTTTTCAAAAATTATACATAAACATTTTAAAGTAATAATAATAATAATAATAATAATAATGATATAATAAATTCAAAAGTGTTTAATTATTAAGATTTTTTAATTTAGTATCGAACTTTTAAAAAAATTCAATTTAGTTACTAATTTTTCGAAATTCGTATAAATAAGATTAAGGTGTTCTGTTTGTTGATATGTCTCGTAAATGAACTTTTTCTAAAAATCTAATAGACACGTTATATCAGTAAAAATAACATTTTAACTTGATTTATACAAAATTTACAAGGGTAATAATTAAATTGAAAAGTTTAATAATAAACTTAAAATTTGTTATTAGAAAATTACAGGTTTGAGCCACGAAAGCAACTTCTTTGAAAAAATATATATGGAATGTTGCATATACAGGGACGGAGTCAGACTCGACTCTAAAGGGAGGCCGGGGGCCAACATCTAAATGCAAAATTTTTTTTTAAGGGAGGCCACTTATATTTATAATTTTAAAAATATTAATTATATAAGTAATTTTTTAAAAAAATTTTTGAAAGGGGGGGCTATGGCCCCCTCCCCTTATAACATAGCTCCGTCACTGTGCATATAGTTGATATCCCTCTCTTATACTCTCGCAGAGTCTTGTGTATTAAAATTTGTTGACTTTTTTTAATAATAAATTACTTTTAAATGTATTATCTTTTATAATAGTTTATTATTCGCATATTAATTTAAGAAAAATGATGGATTTTAAGGATGTATACATAATTTATATTATTTTTAGATTATTATGAGCAGTGGCAGATCTACATTGGGGGCAAGTGGGGGCACTTGTCCCTACTGCCTCCAACAAATCCTTTATAAAAAATTATTATTTTAAGTTTTGCTCTTATAAAAAAATAAAATTTTACTCGTATTAAAATTTTGCCCCTATTAAAAATAAAATTTTGTCCCCACTCAAAAAAATTTCTGGATCCGCCCCTGATTGTGAGTATAATTAAAATTATATAGATATAATTATAATTATGTGTCTATATATATATATATATATATATATATATATAGAGACAAATAACTAGGGTGACAACTACAGAAGCACAGAAGCGTCGAAGGAATGAAACATGACTGAACATGCAGCCGCAAATCGTTTCCCACATGATGACCTCGACAAGCACCTAACTTCATGTTTTTTGGTACATCAGAAAATAAAGATCAACACCTAACGTTCAACTTTAGGAATGTGTAATAACAACTTGTGATCACATATATATAATAAATGCAAGGTAGATAGGAGTAAATTCGAAAGGATTGTATCTGAATCGACTCTTATCCAATACAAAAAGGACGAGTGACCATGTCGTGAACGGTCCAGATAAACCAAATTGGATCATTGGGTGCTGAATCCAAATTTGCAAAACCATGATTACATTTTGGTTAATTCGAGATTAATTGGATGATGGTGTGTGAAATACTAACTTAATTGGTCTCTGTTAAGCTCCTTATAACCACGGGGGTTGTCGTTTCTATGAAGTAATTAGCTGAATTTGGTTAGAGACAGAATCAGAAGATCAGTGTTGGACCATATGGACCAGAGCTGGGAGGTTTCTCCGATAGAAATCACCGGCCCTGTTTTATATACATGTACAGGTACATATATATAATATATCTCCAGGATCAAGCCATTGATATATATATATATATAGCTGTAACATCATACATCTCAGTTCCAATTCAACTTCCAAATCCAAGGAAAGAGATGCATACCAAACAGAAAACCAATAGAAAAGACGTAGTTAGTTGCATTGCTTACCATTTCAACATTTGATAATAAGCATTAGATTACGTTTCAATAAAAGAGATTAAAGGGTCTGTCTTTGAGTCTTTGTCAAGTTCTTGAAACGTAATCACTTTTATTATATTATAGACCAGTAGGACTCCATTGACAAGAAATGGTTGATTGGAGGTTGTATATGGTTTTCTTGTCTCAACTTTAAGTTATGAACAAGAAAAGCTGTGTAGGGCAGGCATGCAACTTTTGAGAAGCTTTGGTTGATTTCAAAGACAGCTGGGTTGATAGAAGTGAAACGTTAGATTGTGAATCTTTTCAATTTCCAACCTCCATATGATTTGGATGTGGAGATAATCATATATTAATCCACAATTCCTTTGTAATTTACACAGGATAACATGGAATTTATGATTCAATGTTGGGACATTTTGCATAAAGAGTTGGATCGTTTCACTTCAGGAATCAATAGATTTGGTTTTGAGCAAACTGGGATGAGAATGGCAACTTGCATGGGCAGGAATCTGATCTTAATAATGAGAGCTAATTGATTATTGTAGTCTCTATGATTGGTTAGGTTTGACAAGAACAGGCCAACTCACTTGGCTATGAAATGATGTACGTAATGTAAAAGGGACAGGGCAACCCCATGGTTTACTTTGGAAAATGCTTGCTTTTTACCTCTAATGATGGACACGTGTTTGCATGATCAGAGAAGATAGGGGAAAGGTCTAAGTGGAAAGTGAGTTAAAGATGCTTTTGTTTCGTGAAAAAAGATGAAACTTGGACCACGAAATGAGGAAAAAGAACTTGAAATGTACCTTCTTCTTTGACAAAGCCAAACAGGTTGGTCCTCTTTATTTTTCAACTTTTCTTCTTCGTCTTTACACTAAATGACTGTACATAAATAGTAATTTCGGGCGAGACTTTGCGGCTTGCATGTACCAATCCTTGAAAAGAGGAAGAACAATCCAGGAAACCCTTTTGTTTTGAAGCAGAAAATTTTTGTTTGGGAATGTACGAGGGTCGGTGGGTAGCCTCCAAAGAAGATAATCTACTCCATCTAGACTGTAGTAGGTTGAATTGTTGCAGAATGCTGACATATTTTCGTTGTCTGATCTCTGGGCACATACAAATAAAGTATCACTCAGTGTCATAGACACATATAAAGTAGAAGCTATTTGAATCAAATAGGTTGGTGTGAGTGGTTCAACACTTTCATTTTTTAACTAGAAGTCTCGAGTTTTAGTCTTGAGAATAGAAAAATCTGTTTAGCCAGTACTTTACTCCTTACGGGTTGACCTGGTACAAGAGAGGATTAGTTTAAGAGTGGATGACTTAAAGACACTTTCTCATGAGTTGAGACCGGGTAGGTTTACCAAAAAAGTACAAGCTATTTGCTTTACATCTTCACAAAAAGATAAAAGATACAAATGGATGGGATAACGAAGAGAAAAAAAACAGTGTCTTTGTTTCAAGTTGCTGCCTTTCCAAGCACAACTTTAAGTTCTTATTCAACCAAGTCCTACACTCATCTGCCAACTTACGAATCAATTTTGAAGTGAGGTATTTATCTACTTTTCCCTGGTACTCGTTAATATCGAGGAAAACAAGCTCCCAACTAGCTATCAGGAGTATTAATTTCTAGTTTTAATCTTCAATCTGCATGCGATGTTGTCCCAAGTAGAACTGTATAATCTGACCTCTAATAATGAACTATCATGGTCCTAAAGTACATGTGCACTTAAGGAAGCTTTCCTGAGAAATTGTAGAGGACCAATGATGGGTATGGCAGAGACCTCGTTAGGTGTGTCCGGCTCATATCACCTCTGAGACCAAGAAAACTAGCCGGTGTTGCCATCAAAACTACATATTTAATACTTCTGGTTCAAACGATACGTTGGTTCTAATAAAACTGCGACTCTATACGTTGGATGCCTGCCTGAAGCTCTAAATCAAGCTGTGATCAGAAACTCTGATCCGTTGGATTCTGAGAGCAAAAGGGTATGCAGATATATTACAATTAGGTCATAATTACGCTTACAGGGATACTGTTAGATATACTGACACATGAAGAATGGCAAATTGACGAGCTCCATGAATGCTTGACAAATATATACGCACACATATGTAAAAGCTGTCCAACCATTTCCAATGGTTTTGCAAATTTTATATCAGTAGCATTAATCCGTAACTCTTTGTTGATCACCACCACAACAACTTTCGCTTAAATGACACCAGGAATATCAGACCTATCCAAAGTAGGAAGCATATCAATAATCTCTTTATCGACCTCAATCTGGCGGCCTTTGATTATGGCACATTGGAAACAAAGTTCATGCGACGGCTAGCACTTTTCCTCTTCCTCTTGGAGCTTGAGCGAGATTCCTCAAACTAGACCCTTTTGGATGCGGTTCATGTGGTGAGTGAAGAATCCTGCAATCTTGTTCTGGAGGTGCTTCGATGGGATGATAGCGACTTCTTCTATCACCTTCTGGTTTGTGTGTAAATCTGTAGTCATGTAGCGTTCTATTAATGATTTCTTCATTGTCTTCACTATAGAATGACCAATTACTCTGTTGGTGAAGTGAAGCATGCCATATCAAACGGAAAATATTCAGCAGGTGAGGGATATACAGTGACGGGTGTTAAGGTGAGGGATACACAGTACCGTTGTTCATAAGGTTAGAACAGTCTCTCTATACTCTATAGCTCCAATCCAGTTATTGTCATAATTTCTACTGAATTACTTGTAATGGTAATCATTAATCATAATTTATAATCATTCCACTGATTGTTTAGATCTAAATGCTTAATTATATTAGCAACGAACAAAGTAATAATAACAGCTTGTTGTCCATTTTGGGTCTTAAGACTCGACTTCTGTGAATCAGATCCAACCGTTGGGTTGAGTTGGGAATAAAGAAAACCAGCCTAAATATGTCATAAGCCCAATGGACTTGTAATGAGTGGGAAAGAATACGGTATGGTACGCTAACTAACTTCCTGGGTTTGGTTATAGTTTTAAGCCCAATTACGTGTCACATTAAAATAAATATACGTGACAAGAGTCGTTTACACCGTATCTTAAAAGTTCTAACATGCATGATCACGTCGGTAAAACGAGTTACAGATTCAATAAAATTAAATACTTTAAAATATAATTAAAAAGGATTGTCTTAATTCATAAAATAATTTAAAGTTTAATTGAAAAATAAGATTATTAAGTAAAAATTAGCTAGTTTATTTTTATTATTAATTTCCTAAAATCGGCTATTAATTAATAAATTGATTAATTTTTAATATTAAGAATAATTAAAATAAATCTAATCATAAAGTTAAAAACTGAAAAACTCACCTGTTCAATTGTAAAAAAGTTAAAATTAAAAAGTTAATTTAAAATTTTATTAAGAATCTATGGTTGATCTAGTGCACCTGCTTGAAAGTGACTACACACATTCTTCTTCTTCCCGTTGCTTACCTCCAAAAAGGCAAAAACTCCTCTTTAAGTTCCTTATGCTTTTGAATAGCTACAGCTATCTCTTGCTGCACGAGTTAAACTTTTTCTATCTAAATATGATTGGTGTGAGTGGTTCAACACTCTCATCCCTTCACTAGAGGTTTCAAGTTTGAGTCATGAGAATGAAGAAATTTGTTTGGCCAGTACTTTACCTCTTACGGGCTGACCCGGTACTAATGGAGATTAGTCTGGGTGTGGATAACTTAAAGACGTCTTCTCATAGTTGAGACCCTCCTATGATACCTCGTGGGCAATATTCAGATGTCTCAAGTTCGAGCCCTGAGAACGAGAAATCTGTTTGGCCAGCACTTTAGCCCTTACGGACTGACCCGATGCGAACGGGGATTAGTCTGAGTATGGATGGCTTAAAAGCGCCTTCCCATAATTGAGATCTTTCTATAATACTTCGTAGGACAACAAAAAAGAAAAGAAAAAGGTATTTTCAAATTGAGATGTCGATTCATCTTCCGCTTCCAATGAGACGGGGAATTTGTAACCCTTTATTTCTACTTTTTGGCCCTTCATCTTTCTGAATTGAGGCCTGGCCCGGCTCGGGTCGTTCCAACAACTGGCGGGGAGCACCTCAGTATACTGAATCGGCTAAATTTTTTAATTATTATTACTAATAAAATAATTCATTTAAGCCATAACAAAGATTTAAGTTTGATTTAATTTTTTAATTTGATTAAAAGTTGCAGAACAAGGGCCGAGCTTGAGGAGATTGCTCTTGCTGAAGCGGATGTAGCTAGGTTAAAGCAAAAAATTGCAGAACTCCGCGATCAACTTAATCAACAGCGACAGCATGCACCACTATGGTTCCCTTTCTGATGCATGTTACCGATGTCAACTTGTCCAAAATCATAATCCTCAACAGTGAGTGGACAACATATTGTCTTCATGTGCATCTTCCACGTGCATCTGCATATGTATATGCCTCTCTCCATATATCCATCAGTTTGTTTGTTGGTGTTAAGGCATATGTTCTTGTAATTTACATATTTTACCCTGAGTTTAGTCCTCTTACTATTTATATTCTGATTTTACCTTGAGATGGTTATTTTTTTAGTTTTTAATTTTTTGCCATGACCATTTCTTAATAATTATCTGGAAAGTTAAGTTTTGGTCTCTTTTTATCAAAGTTGAATGCACTATAAGCGATAATGGGTGACATTGTTATGGACAAAGCTAGTTAGTAATCATCTTCTAAGCTTTGTATGGAGCTCTTGTTTAGACAGAACGAGCACGTTGATAGGGGAAGGAGATGATTTAGCTACATGCAGCAGTCGATAATTGTGCTTAAATTTTCGTACAATTTTGGCACATCATCCGTCTTCTTCCTTAGATTTCTCAAGCCTCCTGATATGGCGTTGTTGAGATTTTATTGATAATTGCACGTGAATCCATCAATCTTTTCTTTATGTGCCGTTGGTACCTCAATGGACGTGCTTTGATTTCTGACATATAAGCGTGAGTCTCTTGGGATAGTTACTATCTAATTCCAGCCTATACATTAAACCACCTATAGTGACACTATCTCAGATACTTCTAAGCAATTATGCACTCCCCATCATTGTTGTTGTTTGCATGTGCGTGCATCCATCTATGGTTAGGTTTTTGGGCAGCAAGATATAGAATTGGAGGACCATATGTTTGCAAGTGTACAAAGTTCGTTATTTGGTTTTATTTATGGACTCTCCACAATTTTCCTAAATCTTCCCCGCCTTAGAATCCTTGTCAAGAGTTTCACTCGGGTTTTTGGAAGTTGGCATTGCTTTTTTTTCTTCTTTTTTTTCTTCACATATTTTCTTGAAGGTGATGCAATGGAACTTCCAAGATCTACAAACGAGCTCGCCTCTACTTCTAGCCTTGTTATCCATATCTAGGATTTGTATGTACAAAGGCACTAGTCACGGTATCTCTACTAGTGTCTAATTGTCTCAACTTACTTGTTACACGCGTTTTGACTATCACTTTTAATTCTTTAATTCTGGAAGGTCTCTTTACTCTGCCTGTTTGTTAGATTTGATTTGTATCTGGGTATCTTCTTGATTCAATTGGTCGGGTTTCTCTTCTTTTCTTATTGATATTATCATTTTTTAATATTTGTCTTCTAAACTTGAAGATTTTTATTATTTTTTTGAAGGTGTTATTATTCTATTTTACCTTTTTTACTTTATTTTAATCATTTGCATAACTTTTTTATTGTCACATCTGTATGTAGGTCTACTAAAAATAGTCTCTCTAATATGTAAGAGTAAGGTTACGTATTATCAGACCTCCTTAAATTCTACTTTATTGCAAAATTTTGAACTGAATGTGAGATGACGGTGATTAGGATTTAAATTAATGATCAAGCTTGGTTGGGTCGGCCTCACGGGGCCCGTGTCCAATCGATACCGCATACAGGCCGATCGGTCCATTCCTACTCACACGC
>JAOTIZ010000202.1:38185685-38196137 GCA_027123425.1 Erythroxylum panamense
CAGTGAATGCAGTGCAATCCTATCAGTATGACTCATAATTACCAAAATACCCTTAATGACAGTAACGGGATGTTACACTCATCATAGAGTATGTATCGGTATGACCTACGGACGTACCGGTGTATACTCTACGGTAAGGGGGCGCTACATTATTTCTTTCCTGAATCAAGACAACTCTTAGATGTTTTTGTCCTTCACTGTTATGTTCGTGCTTATGTTTTCAACTTAATAAGTTGATCTGACTTAATTCTGCCCCTGTACTTTTTTCCTATATCATAAGTGAAAACGTTTGATTCGTAACAACTTCACTTCAATATGTTGACTGGCATTTATACAGCTCGTTCTGGACATGATTTCATCACTTTTGTCCCTTCCATGGGCAAGGAGGTTGGTTGGAATTGGATTTGAAAGTTGAAAGTGGCTTATAAACATAAGGATCGCCTTTTCACTGATGCTAACCAGTATGTACATGGGTTATTTGAGTCTCCAATTTGCTATCTTTGCGGTTCTATTATGGAGACAACATTACATGCTTTGTGGGATTGTGCTCATTCTAAGCCCTTTTGGTTGCACTTCTTATCATCTTTTGATGACCAGAAATTTTTTGACCTTGATTTATTTGCTTAGCTTTCTTTGCATTATTCGCAAGATAATCATGAGAAGACGATTTGGTTATTTATCAGTGTGGTTTGGATTATTTGGACATCTCACAATAAGGCTTTTATTGAACTTAAGGAGTCGTCTATTCATAGACAAATTGCTCAAGTTCACTTTCTTTGGGCATCCTACCAGAAAGCTTTCTCTTCTCCTGTCACTGCTTCTTCCCTCCCCAGTTCTAGAATGGTCTCATGGCTCCCACGGGAAAATCCGGGTAAAGCTGGTATTGGGGGCTTAATTCGAGACTATGCCAGTAGTTAGATTAATGGGTCTTCTTCTTTTATTGGTGTCACCTCTAATATGACTGCTGAGTTGTGGGCTCTTAGCTCTGGCATTGAATTGGCTATTTTCCTCGATTGTGCATATTTAGAGATCAAGTCTGATTCGTTGGAAGCTCTCAGGATTGTGGCTCACCATCAAGCCTTGATTAATTTTCATTCTCTTGCTCATATTATTCGTGATATCTGGTCCTTGCTTGATTGTGGCATTATTGATAAATTTTCTCACGCTTTTCGTGAAGGAAATCAATGTGCCGACTTTCTTGCTCGACTAGGATCGGGTTCTTTGGTGGGGCTGCAGGTTTGGTCCAGACCCCCTCTAGGTCTTGCTTGCTTATTTTTGATGGTACGGGTTATTTTGCCATATGGCAAAGTGAGATTCAAGACGTTCTCTTTCAACAAGTTCTTGACATTGCCAATGAAGAAAAGAAACCGGATGATGTTAAGGAGAAAGATTGGAAGACTGTAAATCGTTTAGCATGTGGTACAATTCGATCATGTCTTTCTAAAGAGCAAAAATATTCTTTTTCTAAAGAAAATTCTGCATCTAAATTATGGAACACGTTGAAAGAGAAATTCCAAAAGAAAAGTAATCATAATAAGCTCCATATGAAGAAAAACATTTTCGTTTCTCTTATGTTTCGTGTACCACTATAAATGATTACATCACTGCTTTTAATTAGTTAGTAACTTATTTAATAAATTTGGATGTGACATTTGAAGATGAAGATCTATCTTTGATGTTGTTGGATCCCTTCCTGAGGAGTTTGAGTTTCTTGAAACTACTCTACTTTATAGGAAGGTTGGTGTGTCTCTTAGTGAAATTACAGCTGCTTTGTATAGTCATGAACTGAGAAGAAAGACAAAAAAAAGAACATAAAAGTAGAGCATGGAAGCTTTGTATAGTCATGAACTGAGAAGGAAGACAAAAAAAAAGAACATACAAGTAGAGCACGGAAGCTTTGGTAGTTAGAGGTCATTCAAAGAGCCAGACTAAAGGAAAGAAAGGGATATCGAAGTTGAGGCTCAAATTACATAAAGATGAATATGCCTTTTATCGAGAAAAACGCACTGGAAAAAGGATTGTCCAAAGTTGAAGAATAAAAACAAATATGAAAAGGAAAAGGCTATTGCAAATTTGATTGTTACTAAATGTGAAGAAGTAGACTCAGATCTTTCATTGGTTGTTACATCCTCAATAAGCCCTTCTAGTCCATGGCTACTCGATTAAGGCTGTAGCCATCATATATATCCCAATTAGAATTGGTTATCTAATTTTAGAGAGCTAGAAGGTGGAATTATCTACACAACAAATGAAAATACATGCACCACAAATGAGATTGGTTCAATTTGCTTAAGGAATCACGACATAACAACTAAGACTCTGATAGATGTCAGATACATGGCAAATTTGACGAAGAATCTCATTTTTATGGGAGTCTTAGAATTAAAGGACTACACTGTAAATGCAGCAAATGGAGTAATGAAAGTCATTTCTGGTTCACTTGTGGTAATGAAAGGAATTCAAAGAAATATTAACTTGTATTATTACCAAGGTAATACAATTATTAGAACAACAACAATAGCTTCTAATGAAGATCAAGAGCTAGAAGCAATTAGGTTGTGACATATGTGCTTAGGACATGCAGGTGAAAAATCCTTGAAGATATTAGTAAATCAAGGATTGTTGAAAGGAGTTTTGAGCTGTAAATTAGACTTTTGTGAACATTGTCAGAGGGAAGCAGGTAAGAGTGAAATTTAGCACTACAATCTATGATACGAAGGATATTTTAGATTATATTCACTCTGATATGTGGGGACCTTCCAAAGCAGCTTCTTTGGGAGGAAAACACTATTACATGATCTTTATTGATGTTTTTTCCCGAACAGGATGGGTGTATACTATAAAGACTAAGGATGAAGAGCTGGGAGTTTTCCTTAAATGGAAGAAGATGGTGGAAACTCAAATAGGTAGATTGAGTTTAAAGGTAATAAAAGATTTATGTCTTATTAATAAATTGTTAGAAAATTAGAAGCCTAACATGTTCTTGAATTCGAGACAAATAAAGAAAAGGTAGAAAACTGTGATACACAACTAAAGGTGGTAAAAGATGAAAGAAAAACTACAATGTGGCATCTATGCCTTAATAAGAAAGATAGTAATGAGATAGGTAGTTGTGCCTTAATCTTCAGAGAAGAAAGAAAATATGGTGATATGATACATATATTTGAGTCATCTCAATGAGTAAGAGATGATAGAACTTCACAAAGAAGCTTAGTAAAGGACGATAAATAAAAAATACGGATTTTTGTAAGTTTCATGTGTTTTGTAAAAAAGCCTAGGGTAATCTTTTCAAATGTAATGGTTGGAGAGCAACATATATTAGGACAAACATATGGAAAAGATGCGCCAAGGTCAACAATAAATAATCCTAGTATAAAGGTGATATTAGTACAATTTGGAATAGATATTAAAAGAGCTAGAAATTCTATTTTAGGAGATAATATATTGTCAAAAAAGTAACAGCATGGTATAGGTCAGAAGTTTGCAAAAGGAAAGAAAAGGATGGATTAGGATTTATCCCTATTGTCACTTTTAATAGATCATCATTGTAAAGTCCTGAATTGTAGAAGAGGATGGATTAGGATTTAACCCTATTGTCACTTTTAATAGATCAGCATTGTAAGGTCCAAAATTGTACCCTAGTTGGAATGTTACATGTTCTTGAAAGTACATGTATGATAGGTGTTAAAAATTGTCATATGATTGAGAATTACATGGCTTGAATTTTGGTTTAATGGATCATACTTAATGAATTGGAATTAATTAAAATCATTAGAGAATTAAGGTATTAAAATGTACATTTGGACTAGGAAAATTGTCAATTGGCAAGAAAAGTTGGTACATGAAAATTGGTATGAATAAGCCTCTACTTTGAGTGACTTTTGACATAGTTAAATGTGAGACAAATGGACCAATTATTATGTGGCAAGTGGACCAATCTTGGAGTGACATGTGGACTAATTGTTTAAATGACAATTGAAAACTAAATGTGTGGATTAGTGGTAGCATCTTAATTAGGCAAATGGTATTACATGCATTAAGACATATGGCTTTGTAATTTGATCACACCTAGCTTGTTGATGGGGTGATTCCAGTAGCCAAGTTTTTGCTTCCTTCATTCTCTTCTCGACCGAATCCGGTCTTTGTTTCTCTGCATTGTAGTTTTAATCCTAGCCAACTTATAGCACGAAAATTTTACTTTAACCCTATATAAGACAGCCAAAAAACCAGTTCAAAGTGGTCTCTATATTACTGTCCAAAAATCACTTTGTTTTCATCTTGAGGTTGTATTGATTAGCTGGTACTTTGAAGTTGAATTTGAAGTTAATTAGGTAAGGGAATGCTAAACTTGATTTCATGTTATATTATGAAATGTTTGATACTTGAATTGAATGGAATATGTGTTAAGATGATGTGAATTGAATGCTAGAAAAATTATTCTTGTATAATAATTTCTAGTTTGGTTTTGATGTGTGGAAGATATTGATTTGTAATTTACTTAAGAAATGACTTTTAAATTGGTTATAGACATGCAATTGATGTGTAATTGAGGCATGAATAAGGGGAATTGAAGTGGAATTGATGAACTTTGGTGAAGGGGCGTTGAAGGTGTAAAACATGAGTTAATTATAGTAGTTTCATTGAATAGACATCGGTATTTTGGCCATAATTTGACCTGTAGAGATCCACATAGGTTGATTTTAATTTTAGATTATACTACATACATAAGTATACAATTTTCATGAAGGAATACAGTTTTAATATTGTCTCAAAGAGTTTTGAAATTTGGCTTGAAGTTGAGTTTTGGATTCTATCACGTTTTGAGTATAGTCTGTAGTATTTTGGGTATAACTATAAGAATAATGAACCAAATTGTATTAAATTTAGTTCATTAGAAAGTTAAGACATGGAGGAACATTGGTTTAGGAGAACATATTGCCTAGAAGCCTCAATTTCTATGTCATAATGGCCATACAAAATTGACATGAAAACTTGTCCTGAGAAAAAAAACTGGAATTGGGTACAACCATGCATCACACTCATTTTTAACCTAAACATGAATTTTTCCTTACCCAAATGCTACTGAATCTCCTACAAAACTCTTTCGAGTAACACACCAATTTAGTTAACCAAATGGGTCGATTTAGTTAACCGGTCCACAATGACCCAGATAGCATCATGTTGCCTCGGAGTCTTAGGCAATCCCATGATGAAATCCATAGTGATTCGTTCCATAAGGGTGAGCTACGAACAATCACTACTGTACTTCACATGGCATCATAATAATAAAACATCAGTGTAAAAATCACTAATTTGTGAAACCCAAAATTTTCCCCATTTCATTTCACTAAAATCAGAACTTTACATATCTGTCAGTTTTTTTCACTGTCTGTACATTACTCCAAAAGCCTAATACACAATGCTATATAAACAGGGAACATACAACAACTCTATCTAGGTCATCCCAAAAATCCCAGCTGACCAATCTGTGAGCCATGACTTCTCTTGCCAACATGATCTACACGGCAGGAAAAGTCCCTCTAGAGCTAGGAGTCTACTCTCGGTCCTAAAAACTAAGTTGCAATTTTGGGTGAGTTTGCGAACTCAGTGAGGTAACCATCATCGATGGTTCACTCAATTCATGCAACACTCAAACATAGCACAGTTATATCATAATTTCATATTTAGAAGTACCACATGATTGTTATCACATAAGTATAAGACATTTTGCCTTTCAATCAATCAAAGAGATTTAATCAGATGCATATGAAATTCGTATGTGACACTTTTCAATTTATTACGGTGTTGTGACTAAGCGCCTAAATTGTCCCAATATGGGCGCATTAATCGTTGAGCCTAAGGTTCTGAATCACTGTGGGCTCGAGGCCCAAATACATTGAGCTTCTAGCTTTCGGTGGCTGCTCCGGTTACAACTGTCATTAACTGATCATGCATTCATGTAGGGAATGCACATGAAACAATGAAGAAATATAGGTGTCACAATCAGCACATATGTCAAAATTCATTACATCATAAGCATGTAGTTCACCAAAATCACAAACAAGTAGCATTTCTATGTCATAGCTTCTCAATACATCGGACCTTCTGTCCGGAATCCATAATCAAAACACAATCCCACCATTATTCACCACAGAATTATAAGCAAATAATAATCAAGGAACCGTTTAGGTCACTCACTAATAGCTTATGAGCTAATGACTGGAAGTCTCGGCAACGTTGGTGGGTTGACGTTCCAAATGCGCCTCTATAACAGTCAAAATATACAAACATTACCAAATGTATAATCAGAAATATTTAATAATGCACATGTAGCAATTAAAATGTGTACAATACATGTTCAATCATTACATGTGCAAAATTCACTATTCACGTGTATATATGAATGCATGAACGTA
Organism: Erythroxylum panamense; assembly: GCA_027123425.1. Lineage (NCBI taxonomy): Eukaryota > Viridiplantae > Streptophyta > Magnoliopsida > Malpighiales > Erythroxylaceae > Erythroxylum > Erythroxylum panamense. The sequence continues at coordinate 38,192,102 of JAOTIZ010000202.1, forward strand.
GCAAAACAATTTTAAACACTCATACCCCGTTCTAAATGCCTATTTTACCCTTCCCATCGGTGATGGGATGTTACAGTCCGTCAGTGCTCACTGAATACCTTCCAGTTTGGCTACTAACTTCTTCTTCCGGTGGAATATGTTCCTGAACACTTGCTTGTTCCATCTCCGAAGGTGGTCAGAGAATTGGGTTAAGGAGTGACTCATTGTCTCCTCATTCGGGTTCTAATACTCATCGACTACCTCCTGAAACCCTAAATGGGTTAGCCAGGCATTCTGGAAACAAAAAGGCGCACTCCGATGAACTGCTGCTGAGGTGGGAATAATTGAAAGAGCATAGGCCTGTGGTTAGAACCAAGGAAGGGTAGATGCTAATTGACCGTGTTGGGGAATTTCTGTACCCATTCGGATAAACCAAACACACGATCTTGGTGAGCTTGTACCGTCCCTCTCCTTCAAGTAAATTTAGAACCTAAGAAGCCTAAATCGTGGAGCCCACATCGATGCACCCAATCCTTAAAGCATCTACTTACAACCTGAGTCGAGTGTGCTCCTCCCCTTTTGTCTGAATTCTCTAGTTTAGCATTGAAATCTCCCTCCACAATCCAAGGTCTTATAGTAGAGCTGCCAATCCAAGTTAGTGAGGTCCAGAGACTGGACTGCGATGCCATTTGCAGATTGGCATACACTATGTTAAGGTTGAAAGATTGTGACATATACTTAACGGTAGAATGAAGAAATTGTTGATGAGCTATAACTATAGAGATATCAAAAGCCTCCTCCCAAAGGAGCCAAATGCCTCTCGAAAAACCTTCAGCTTCAATTCGAAAGGAAAAATCATACCCTAGGGAAAGAATTACATCTTTGGCCCAAGCTCCACTAATCCAAGTTTCCAACAAAGCCAACACACCCGATTTGTAATTACGAATGTAATTACGTAGTAGGGTCTGAAAATTAACCCCTCCTGCCTCTTGACAATTCCAGAATAATATCGACATACAAAAAGGATAGGGAAAGAAGGTACCCTACATCGGAGCATCCACCGGGCTCCCTGCGTGTTCCTCCTTGGGATCCCCTATAGAAATGGGCAGTATCCCGTCCATAGGTGAGCTTAGGCCCAGTAACTCCTCCTGACCAGCCGAGTCCATCGCGATATCGGGAGGATTCGATGGGGGGATTTCTGGGATATCAGATCCTTCCCTGGGTTCCTCCATCCCCTCCATACTTTGAGGCCTCTCCGCGGTCCCCTGGGTCTGGTCTGCTATGATCTAGCTATCACAGATCATTTCAGAATAGGTCGGGATTTCGACTGCGAGGTTCCGCTCTGTTATCGTGGGTTTAAGTCGAATTGTGGAAGTCGTGGCAGAGTCCTTTTCTTGACTCCCGCTAGCCTGTCCCCTGTCCTCCCGAGTTTTTTGTTTGTCCATAATAGCTTTGCCTTCAGTGCCCGGTTTGGAACCCCGTAAATGCTCAGTGGTCTTTGACGCCCCTGACTGGTTCTGAGGTTGACCAGTTCCATGAAAATTGAACAAATTTATCCCCTATCCAAATCCAATTGGGGTCACGTGTATAGTCTTGTCCGAAGGGTTGGCTGTCTCATCCTTTATAGCTTTAGTATTAATTAACGTAGTAAACTGCAATCCTCCACTGGATTTTCCCCCACGCAAGGCACTGTCCCTGGCTTGTACCTGTCCTTTCACAGGTCTTGGGCGTCTTCTTTGCACTTTCATCCACGACCCATAGCCATTACTAGCCTCGTCCTCCTGCTGCCTTTGAGACTCCTCCAACGTTCTTCTGGTCTCGGTCCCGCCTGCCCCAGTGTTGCTCCCTAACGTTGGAGCTACATTATCTGCATTGGCTTTCTGTGAATAGGCACTAGGAGAGTGTCCAATAATGCCGCACGTGAAGCACACTTGGGGGAGCCCTTCGTATGCTATCATCAGCATTTCTCCATCAAGGTCAATGCTAGGTTTCAGAGGACTGTTTAAGTCGATATCCACCGTTAGTTTTGCAAATCTCCCTCGGTTAGCTTGCAACATCGCTTCGTCTATCCGGACGGTGTTCCCTACTAGATTCCCCAGTGTTGTGAGGATTTTCGGATGGTAGCGTGCAATCGATAGGTTAAGGATCCTAATCCATACGACTGTTTTGGTGATCGCGGCCTGGGAGGGACGGAATGAAGGAAGCCAACGCTGAACAGCTATCACCTACCCAAAGATCACCCATGGACCCTCGGTAAGTACGTGCATGTAGTCTCCTTCCTCCTGGAAATTTACCAGGAAAAAATTGTTGTTGAGGTCCACCATTTTCATGTGGCCGCGTAGCTTCCACAGGATCCACAGCCGGGTACTGAGTATGTTGAAGCCCATCCGACGTCCCAGTACCTTCACGATCACCGCCTGCTTTCACTGCTGGTCAAGCTTGGTTTTCAGATTTTGGGAGAGCATGATCCTCCCCCCAGCTCACCGACGATCGACGTGATGTCACCTTCTTCAACGTCAAAGGGATCATCCTTTGATCAACCAGGCTTCGTATCGTCACCTGCCTCCATGGTGCCCCCTGTGACTTCCTCGATATAGGAAGCTTGGGATGGGGAGGATCCTCATCTCTTTTTCGAGTCCGTACCTTCTTAGCCAGACGACCCTTAAGGTCGAGAGAATCCATAAACCTGTGATGCTCCGACCTGGCACTCTTCGAAGCTCACCCTTATCTGTCGACCTTGTCAAAAAATTTCCATCACCTTTAATCTCACTAGAACTTTCTCTCACCTTTAATCAAGTGTATATTTTTTAACTTGAAGGTTCACATTTGAAAATAACTTTAAATTTAACATTTTAAGATATTTAAATTAAAATATAATATTTTCAAAACTTGTAAATCAGATTCTATATGGACAGAAAATCTTATGTTATTAATTCTCTTTCATATCAATATTAAAATCATATTATTTATATATTTTGTAAATAGAAAATAAATTCTAATTTGACGATTAATTTTTAAAATTAATCAAAAAAATAGGTCTTATATGTTACATGACAACGAGACCTACTAGATTTTACTTTTCATGTCACAGAATAATATCATTAAATTTTCATTCATTTAGGATCTAATATCCCGTTTAAACCATTTATTCGAATTTGCAACTCCAACTTGCAAAAGTAAAGTAGTGAGTCAATGCTTTGGTAGCTACCCACCTACCCCTTCAGTCATTCTTGAAGAATATGTAGCTACGTAGTTGGTATCATTAAAGTATACAAGCTACTTTTTTTATTCATCAGCTCTTTGTAGCTATGTAGTTGGTATCATTGAAGTATACAAGCTACTTTTTTGATTCATCGTATAACCACACGAATACTAGTCGGTAGCCGATCATCTTCTCCACAGCTTCTGAAAAATTTCCGACTCTGAAATTTACTTGGATTTCTCGTCGATGTTCCTCATATACAAGGATGGTAGTATAGAAAGAAACGCAACCCAAAGAGTGCCCCCTTCCCTAAATCCCGAGGACAATGTTTGGTCGAAAGATGTTGTCTATTCACCAGAGCTGAATCTGTCTTTAAGAGTTAAGACTATACCTCCCAAAACACACCGTTGCGAATCCTGACCACAAACTCAATGTCTTAGTTTACTTTCATGGCGGTGCCTTTTGCGCTGGAAGCCCCTTTTCTGCTTTCTACCACAACTACCTGAACACCTTGGTTCAAGCAGCTAACGTACATTTGGTCTCTGTCGAGTATAGTTTAGCCCCAGAACATCGTCTTCCTGCGGCTTACAACGATGGTTGGACACTTGGACTGCCATCAATTGGGTTGCTTCTCATGCTAATGGAAATGGCCCTGAGGAGTGGCTCAACTCTTATGCTGATTTCGACAAGGTGTTCTTCGCCGAAGATAGCGCTGGCGGTAACATAGCATACAACATGGCCATGAGGTATAGTTATGAAAAACTGGTTGGTATTAACCTGAAAGGGATTGCTCTTATACATACATATTTCTGGGGCAAAGATCCAATTGGCAGCGAGTCTTGCAAGGATATGAAG
>JAOTIZ010000202.1:38228344-38240100 GCA_027123425.1 Erythroxylum panamense
CAAAACCTTGAGGTCTTGAGTTCGAGTGGTGACTCATTCAAGAACCAAAGAGGACAATATCTTGGTATCGCGGGCCCCCTGAAGTGGTGCATACCCAGAGGGCTCTTCCACGCAGTGCCCGGATACCACAGAAAGTGGTTATCTAATCAAAGCAATTCAGATTGATCGAGGTGGTGAATTCATGTCAAATAAATTTAATCAATTATGTGAGTATCTTGGTATTCGACATTCTTTGACGGTTCTTAGATCACCTCAATAAAATGGAGTTGTGGAGTGTAAAAATAGAACTATTCTTGACATAGCTTGTAGTATGCTGAAGAGTAAAAGGATGCCAAAGGATTTTTGGGGTGAAGCAGTAACATGTGCGGTATATTTGAATAATCGTAGTCCCATAGAGAGTCTAATGCAAATGACTCCACAAGAAGCATGGAGTAGAAAGAGGCCAAGTATTTTGCACTTAAGAGTATTTGGAAGTATTGGCTGTGTGCATGCTCTTGATGAAACAAGAAACAAGTTGGATGATAAAAGTTAGAAGTTCATATTTGTCAGCTATGCTGAAAATTCATAAATTTTACGATCTTCAAAATGGAAAAACAATCATTAGTAGAGATGTTGAGTTTGATGAAGAACGCTCATGAGAGTAGAATGTACCACGTGATGAAAATTATAAATTTGTTCCTTTTTTTGGTAATTTTTTTAATGCAGATAAGTTCCAGAATCAAATTTTTACTGATGTTACACCGCAAACTCCTTCATATGAAGTTCAAACAACTCAAATGATTTTGTCTCCACAAAGCTCTTTCAAGAGGCCACATCGTATGCGGAGTTTAGAAGAAATATATGAAGTAACAGAAGAAATCAATGATTCTACTCTTTCTTTTGTTGGCAGATATGGAACCAATGACGTTTGAAGAAGCTGTCAAAGACGAGAGATGGAAATTTGCTATGGATGAAGAGATGAAAACAATTAAAAAGAATGATACTTGGTGATTGATAGATCTTCCAAAAGGGAAGCAACCTGTAGCAGTAAAGTGAATTTATAAAGTGAAGAAAAAATCAAAAGGAGAAGTAGAGAAGTATAAAGCTCGACTTGTTGCAAAAGAATTCACTCAAAAATCTGGAATTGATTATGATGAAGTCTTTACTCCAGTGGCTCACTTTAAGACCATTCGACTAATTATTTCGTTAGCAGCTCAACAGAGATGGAAGATTTATCAGATGGATGTAAAATCAGCCTTCTTGAATGGAACTTTAGATGAAGAGGTTTATGTGGAACAACCATTGGGCTACATCGTTGAAGGACAAGAAGACAAGGTGTTGAAGTTGAATAAAGTCTTATATGGTCTTAAACAAGCTCCAAGGGCTTCGTACACATATATTGATGATTATTTTCAGAAGGATGGTTTCTCAAAATGTCCGTATGAGTATGCCTTATATGTCAAGGAGAACAAAAATCGAGAATTTATGTATGTTTGTTTATATGATGATGATTTGATCTTTACAGGTAGTAATTCTATGATGCTTGAAGAATTTAAGAAGAAAATGATTGAAGAATTTGAGATGACTGATCTGGGGCTTATGACTTATTATCTTGGAATTGAAGTGAAGCAAAGTGAAGATGCGATTTTTCTCTCACAAAAAACTTATGCTAAAGTAATTTTAAAGGAGTTCAAAATGGATGGAATCAATTCAGTTTCTACTCCAATGGAATGTGGGATCAAGTTTTCTAAGTTCAATGATGCAGAAAAGGTAAATCCAACGTTATTTAGAAGACTGGTTGGAAGATTGCGATTGCGATTTTTAACTTGTACAAGACCAGATATCTTGTATGAAGTTGGTTTCATTAGTCATTACAGGGAAGCTCTAACTTTGACGCACATGAAAGCAGCAAAGAGAATTATTTGATATATTAAAGGAACATTAGAGTATGACTTATTTTATATTGCTGTAAATAATTTTAGATTATCTGCATTTAGTGACATTGATTGGGGAGGAGACATTGATGATCGAAAAAGTACAAGTGGTTTTGTTTTCTTTATGGGAAGTACTGTGTTTGCTTGGAATTTAAAGAAACAACTGATTGTTACTCTTTCAACTTGTGAAGCTAAGTATGTTGTAGCTGCTTCCTATGTTTTTCATACTCTTTAGTTGAGGAAGTTATTGAAAAATCTTATATTTGAACAAAATGGAGCTACGGATATGTTTGTTGATAATAAGTCTACTATTGCTTTGGGAAAGAATCCAGTTTTTCATGATAGAAGTAAACATATAGACACCAAGTACTATTTTATAAAAGAATGCACTGGGAACAAAGAGATTTAATTGAAGCATATAATAACTAAAGATCAAGTTGTCGATATATTTACCAAAGTTTTAAAATGTCAAGGTTTCTGCAGATTGAGAGTTATTCTTGGAGTTATTAAAGGTTGAATTACAAGTTTAAGAGAGAGCGTTAGATAATAACCTTGAATTATGATTGTTAAAGTCCTAGTTAGAGTCATTGTTTAAGTTAAATAGTAGTAGTTTAGTTTATCAAGAATTGATTTTGGAAGCCTATATTTATATGGGTATAGTTCATGTTTTATTCAATAGTAAATTACCTTATAATAAAGAAGATTGTTTAGTCTCTATTTTTCTTTTTTTCTCTTTTTTTTTGGCCTCTTCCGTATTCTTTGCTGTCCAACACTACTATTTTTCAATACAAGACATTAGTTCTCTCTAACGATGAAGCTAACAAGCTTCTTGATAAGGTCATCATTCTCGTCTTTGCTTTTCACCAAGTGAAAACAATGATCTTCCCCTTTAGTCTCATGAAATTCAACTTCCCCACCCCAACCACTCTCTAGCAATGTCTTGTAATATGTCTCACCTCTACCTCTCACGCCATCATTTTCTGCAACACAAACCAGCACCTTCTTACACCACATTTTCGACAGATTTGGATCCACTGCAGGATTCAGTTGAGGGTCTTTATCAGGACCTAAACTTTCAGGACTCATGATCTTGTACATTATGTTCTCTTCCTGAGGATCTCCAAAGTATGGATGAACCATAAGCAGACCTACGATGTTCACACCAGGCAATGCGTTGACCCCTGCTTGTATTGCTACGTAATTGGCTATGGTTGCTCCGGCACTATCTCCAGCGAGAAAAACCTTCTGAAAGTCAACGTGGTTGTTAAGGAGAGGTTCTGGTCCTGACCCTTTAGAGTGTTTGGCAATCCATTGCAATGCAGCCCATGAATCGTTGTAAGCAATTGGTAGAAGATGCTCAGGGGCTAACCTGTAGTCAATTGAGATGGCAATGACATTGGCTTCGTAGGCCATACAAGTGAGAAAGTTGGTCCATGAAGCGATGAAAGGCGAGCCGATGGAGAAGCCACCGCCGTGGTAGTGCACAAGGAGTGGAAGTTTCCGATGAGGGGTGTTAAGTTTTGGGACAAAGATACGGGCCTTGACTCCAGTTTCAGGCGAGAGCAGAATGTCTTTGGTTTGTACACCAGTCTTGGAGTCCAATCCTGCAGACACTTCGGCGGGGCTCGGGTACCTCTCCATTCTACCATCTTTGTACACCTTGAAGAAGCCTTGGAAATCGTGGACTACTTCATCAGAGATTGAATCCATGGTTGAGTTCTTGATATGTGCTTTTAGATCCAACATCTGTGTCTCTATATAGTATGTGGAAGACAGATTTCAGAATTGAATTCCTAGCTAACTAATTGATCATGCAAGCATCCTTGATGTCCACTCTTTTCCACATGTAGTAATCCTTACTGTATAACAATCAAAATTGAAGAAAAGAAGATAATAGTTCAAACTATGAGAATTTAGAACACTGAAAGCAATTTGTTACCAAACCAGATATACTAGTAGCAATACGACAGAATTTATAAGACTGAAAGCAACTTGTTACCAAACCAGACATACTAGGAGTAACACGACTTCCATATCTTAACTCAAAAGTCAGGGTCTCTGCTTTTCACTTTGTGGATGACATGGGCCATTGGGACCGGAACGTTCTCCATTCTTACCTTCCTCTGCTTGTGTGCCGGCTGATTGTGGGCACTTTTCCTCCTAGGTATTTTCTTGGCCAGGATAAACTGACCTGGGGGGCTTCAGACTCTGGGCTTTTCACCATTGCGTCTGCCTATTTCTTGATTATGGGTCACGCCGCCCTTCCTCCGGATGGCCTTTGGCCTACCATTTGGCAGTGGCCCGGTCCTCAACGCGTTAGATCTTTCTTGTGGTTACTTGCCCAGGAACGACTTCTCACCAACCAATACCGAGCCCACCGCCACCTTACGACTGACAGCACCTGTTCCTACTGTCACCTAGACGAATCCCCCCTTCATGCAGTCTGAGATTGTATCAGAGCTCGCCGGGTGTGGGCTACCTTTCTCCTGGACCTCACTCCTCCTGATTTCTATGTCCTATCGACTCGCCAATGGGTCCTCAAGAACCTCCAACACCATCGACGCGTGTTGGATCATGATTGGGCGCTTCTTTTCGGAACGACCTGCTTGTTCCTTTGATCGTGGCGGAATAAGTCCATCTTTGATGCTGATTTCTCTTGGCCTTTGTCTCCTAATCTTCTCATTTTATCTTTTGCAGGTCAGATCCTCCAGGCCTCCCATTGGGCCAGCCAGGCTACTATAGGCCCGAGTACTCAACGCCAGCATCTTGTTAGTTGGTCCAAACCGCCCCCAGGTTGGGTCAAACTCAACACAGACAGCGCCTGCAATAGCTCCTCGGCTTCAGCTGGTGGCATTTTGCGTGACAGTGAGGGCCTTTGGCTTGGCGGCTTCTCCCAGCAACTCGGATGGTGTGATCCAGAGTCAGCTGAGCTATGGGGTGTTTATACTGGTCTTACGTTAGCATGGAATCGGGGCTTCCGCCGCGTAGAACTCGAGATGGATTCTCTCGCAGTACATCTTCTCCTCTCGTCCGCGGATTACGTTAGCATGGGATCGGGGCTTCCGCCGCGTAGAGCTCGAGATGGATTCTCTCGCAGTACATCTTCTCCTCTCGTCCGCGGATCGTCGTTCCCAGGCCCTCAACCCCATTACCCTGGGCATTCATGAGCTTCTCACCCGGAATTAGACTGTTGCACATCGGCATGTTTACCGAGAGGGCAATAGATGCGCTGACTGGCTAGCTACTCACGTCGATTATAATTCAGTCGGCCTCATCATTTTTGATACTACCCCTGTTGGGTGCTAACGCCTCCTTGCCGAGGATTTATCGGGGCTTTGTTTCCCCCGACTCGTTATGTAATTTTCTTATTTCTTTTCCCTTTATACAAAAAAAAAAGGGACAAAGCGAAAGGAACTTGAGAGAGTAGGTTTGTAGGTTAGATCATAATAGAATAGATTCCAACAATATGTCTCCCCACTACATTACTCTCTCTTTTCTTCATATTATGCCAAATAAAGCAAAACATGATAAAAGTAGTGTCTATATATATATATATATATGGATATAACCCCACCACTTTGAAGTTTGAGTAAGATTAGGAATGCCCATCTCTTCTTATCGAATTCAAAGTTTGAAAATTTACAAATTTAAATTAAAATAATGTCATTTTAATAAGTTATATTAAAATAAAATTACTTTATATTTGTTCGAATTTAAATTTAATTCAGAATCTAATTAATTTTAACTTAATTATATTAATTTCGAGCCAAGATTGTACAACATTATAGTGAGGTTTGTGTTCTTGCCAAAAGGGATATGGGGCGGTGAAGAAGAAATGTCAGACCTTAAAGTGGCAGGGAGTGTGAAAGCATTGTTGATGATGATCCCATTGGTATTATGATTGCTATTAGTGATTTAATTGCACGAAAAAGTTACGTGACTCTATTCTATTTGCTAATTCAATTTGATTCCATCAACAAAGAAAATGTGCCAAAGTAGTCGCTTCAAAGACACTGACATGCATTGAATGATATAATTATTAATTAATAAGAGCGAAACATGCCTTTTCAATTTTTATAAATTAATAATTTTTTATAAAATAAAATTAATTAATTACTTTTTATTTAATAATTTATTAATTAAATTTTAAATTTTTATTTATTCATATTTTAAATTCTTTAATTTTATTTAATTTTTAATCGACTTTATAATAATATAATATCGATTAAACCTTTTAAACTTTAATTCTCTTATATTATTTGTTTAATTTTTGATTCATTTTTTAAAACATTGCATAAAACACCAACCAAAAAGCTTTTTTTATTATTTTATAGTGGATAAATGTAAGATTAGATAAAATCCCAAGTCAAAAAAATAATCTGCTTGCATTATGTTGATTAGTGATTATCAAATTTCATTAATTTGATTAGAATAAAAGGTGGAGATTTTGTTATTTTAAAAATGATTCATGAATTAAAAACTTAAATCATTTTAATACACACTATGATATAATTGATAATATTTATATAACTGTATTAACCTAATTTTAAGGATTAATTATCAAAAAGTCCAAACTTTCTCCAATTTTTTAATTATAGTTCAAACTTTAAAAAATAACAATAAAATTTTTGAATCTTTTAATATTTTTCAATTCTAACCAAACTTCAAAAAGTAGCAATAAAATGCTCAACTTTCAATTTTTTTCAATTCTAACCCCACATTAATGTTTTCGTTAAGTTTGTTGACGTAACTTACCATGTGTTTCAGAAACATTAATTATTATTAATACATGTCAGCTAAAATTTACACAACAAATGAAGATTAATAAAACAACATCGTTCAATCATATAATTAAAACAATGTCGTTGTTTTAAAATGACCTAAATCAGATTATGCAGCCCCGACAAATTTATGCCTTGATTTTAGTTTTTCCCTTCATTTTCAGTTTGTTCTATCGACGCTTTCACCCTTCAATTTTCAGATTACGCATTCTCGATGCCCTCACACTAAGGACATAAGGAGAACAAACTAAAAATAAAGAGTTTAATAATGTAGTGCATTGTAATGTGAAAATAGTTTTGGACGTCAGAAAAAAATAAACAGAAAACAAAAGGATGAAGATATCAAGAGAATAACAAATAACGTCAGGCTATATTTGAAAATTTTTGAAAGTTTGAGTATTTTATTACCACTTTTTAAAGTTTGGGCTAGAATTGAAAAAATAAAAGTTTGAACGTTATTACTATTTTTTAAAGTTCGGGTTATAATTGAAAATTTGACAAAAATTTGAGCTTTTTTGGTAATTAACACTAATTTTAATATCAAAATCTATAATTATTTGTATAAAAATCTTTAAAAGTGTATTTTTACAATTATGTTCTTTAATCATTTTAAAATAAAAATAAATTTAAAAACCACGTTTTGTATGTTTTAGTCTTGTAATTAACTAATATAGTCAACGGGAGTTAGAACCATCAAGAATTGGTAATTTAGTCAAAGAACTAACACATGCACTGTCGTCAAGCCAATGAAAGCCGAACACCCATTTAAACGCAGTGTCGTTTTCGTGCTCCCACCTCTCCTCTGCTTCAGTGATTTTTGTTCTAAACCATCTTCTAATCATTTTGCTCTTCACGTGAAAAAACCCACAATGCTTAAATTGCTCTGTCTTTTTACTTTTAATTGGATTTCAGAGTGGTAGTGAGTAGAGATATAGTTGAACTGTGAAATAGTAAAGAAGGAAACTTTGCTACCAAATGCTTTTTCTTTCACTTTCTCTTGCTTTTTGAGTTGTTCAAAGCCATGGCTGATGATCTCTGCCTCTTTTCGAAGGTTTGTTTATGATATTCATTGAACGAAATATCGTTCTCTCCTTTTTACTGTTTACTATTTAGCAATTTAGTTTCTTTTTTATTGATTTTTCTCAAGTTATCTTGAGTCTTTGTGATGCTTTGTGATCTGGGTTTGTGTTTGATTAACGTGCTGTATTCCTAGATTTACGGGTTTGCTTTGCTTATGCATGCAAACAGCAGCAAACCCAGATTGTCTTTTTTCTTGTGGTTCATTATTCGATACTGTTACTGCTGGGTTTTTGTTTGTTTGGCACTACTTGTATTATTAGATTTGCAGCTGAGTTACTTTGCAGGAACAATTCAGATGAAATTTTAATGACTTGTCACTGAGGTTTAACAAATTTTTGACTTGTGGGTAATCCTTGAATAACAGGATAGCTTTATCTTTAAGGCTCCTAAGAAGTCCTCGCTGGTGTTGAGGATGCTTGTGTTGGGTTTTGTAGTGGTATGCAGTGTGTACATATACGAAGTCTGTCTTAAACAATTTGGCTTCAGCGGCAAGAGTGAACTTTTTGATGTTGAAGTGGTAGAAAAGCCATGCATGAAACCTAATATTGAACTTTGGGAAATCCCTTATGTCCACTACCCAAAGCCCAAAACATATAGCAGGTAATTCCTCTATACAATTGGCATTATGTCCTGATTCTATGTAAGTCTTGATGAACCTTGTTTGGTGCCTTATAGGGCTGAATGTGTGTGCAATCCTGTGCGGTATTTTGCCATTCTGTCAATGCAGAGGTCTGGGAGTGGATGGTTCGAGACATTATTAAACAACCATACTAACATAAGTTCGAATGGGGAGGTTTTCTCTGTTAAAGTTAGGAGGAGTAATGTTTCTATGATTATAGAGACTTTGGACAAACTTTACAATCTGGATTGGTTAAGTAGTGCTTCCAAGAATGAATGTACAGCTGCTGTTGGCTTAAAGTGGATGCTCAATCAGGTGAGAGTTTTACTCGTATTGTGTTATTTCACATGTCTATTTGTCAGTGGTTTTATTTGCTAATCATGCCAGATGAGTAATAGCATCATTACTTGACAATTTATTCTTAGTAAGATCTGTGTGAACATGTTATTAGCCCCAGTTCCACATGACTTCTAGTTTAACAAGACCTGCTAATGGTATAGAATGTCATTGGTGTAACTGATTGCTACTTCTTACCACACAGTTTTTCTTGATGGGTTCCCACTCTCTTCCATTTGATCTCATGATCAAACAATGAGAAGAAACAACTTTCTTCATGTTCTGATTCTTGTGGCCCTAGTATTGCAGACATTCCTGTTTAATATTGTGTGTTTTGCAACAGAATAATTAACTTTCTTTGGCCTTCTGACGAGGTAGGAAGGAAGACTAGCTTGTATAGAGTGTTTTCTGGTAAATTTGAATGATACTGTTATGGACTGGGGACTGGGGTGGCGTTGAAGCTGTATGTTATTGTTCAAAGTTTTTGCCATCCATCTCTTGTTCTGATGGTTGTTCTGTTGGGTCTTTTATGTATCTATGCATTGATGGATCGGGCAATGAGCGCCCATTGAATAGTTTACTAAATAAATCTAACGCAGACTCTTTTTCTGGGCAATGGTTTATGGTCCTTGATGGGTGAATCTGGGATGTGCTTTGCTTTGTTGAATGATGACATTTAGGAAGAGTGGCTTAATGAAACTATTGTGACTCATTTGTTTATCACATTTTGCTTGCCATCAAAGAACTATTTGTATTGTCGTTAATTGTAAGCACTTGGAAAAGTGAAATCTGCTACTGTCAAGACTATATACCTTTCTCTGAACAGTATTTTTTGCTTATATTGCTTTAGGGTGTGATGCAATATCATGAAGACATAGTACAGTACTTCAAAACCAAGGGTGTTTCAGCTATTTTTCTCTTCCGGAGAAATCTTTTGCGCAGGATGATTTCAGTTCTAGCAAATTCTTATGATCGAGATGCTAAGCTATTAAATGGGACTCACAAGTCTCATGTACATTCACCTCATGAGGTTACTGTCTCTAAGATAGCCTGTCCAACTCCTTTCTTCTTTTTCTTATTAGAAATATCTAATTCTACAAGTAATGGTTCAGGCAGAGATACTGGCTAGATACAAACCTTCCATCAATGCAACATCACTGATATCAAGCCTGCGGCAAGTAGAAGACATGACAGCCAAAGCCTTAGAGTACTTCAAGAGCACTAGGCACATGATTCTTTACTACGAGGATATAGTCAAGAATCACACTGTAAGGAAATTGTGGATATTTCTTATTTCTTTATTGTTTTGGTTCAGCTAATTCAATGTTCTTAGAAATGGAAAGATATTACAGATTTTCCTGCCTTTGGATTATCAGGAGCTATTTGATGTTGAAGATTTTCTGAAGGTTCCTCAGAGACATCTTTACAGTCGTCAAGTAAAGATACACAAAGGACAGTTATCTAGTCAGATTGAGAACTGGGAAGAAGTTGAAAAGGCCCTTAAAGGAACACACTATGAAAGTTTGCTGCACGGTGATTATAAAAAATGAACAGATGTTATAAATAGGATACTCTGTTGATTTTGACCACCTTCCAGTCACAGAAGCAGGCAGATTTCCACCTGATGAAATTTTGGCTACCACATTTTTTTAAAATTTTTCTTGATTTTCCGCGCACTAATCAGCATTTGATTTATTCTTTTGGTGTTTTTTTGTACTCCTGTAGAGAAAAAAGGCTTATTGTAACTAAGGAAAATAGAGAAAGAAGGTATATTGTACTAAGGAAAATAGAGAAGTGCTTCACATTGCAGTCTCTAGTTATGTCCTCGAGGCTTGAACCTCAAACAGACTTGAAAGAACAATAGAATTCGAAATCAAGATTTCTATTTTTGTAAGCAATCTTTGTCGTCTTCAAATCAAGACAGGAACCACTATGAGGAAACTGCTCTGCATTCATTTTGTTGTTGAAAGCTTTCTTAATACTTAATCAATCCTATTTCCCATGTACAGAGAACAAGGCAGGAATATCTTTAGAAGAGCCTTGGAGAGTAATGACATTTGTATGTGACCAAGCAATCTTTTCCTTGCAATGTGAAGTATCTTGCAACTTGGGATGAAACACTATTCTCATTCTCTCCAGTAAACTTCACAAGTGCAAAATTAGTGGCACGCAAATGGGGCTCTTGCCTTTCGAAGATAACATAAAGAAATCTGGGAAAGGAAACTTTTGGCTTAATTGTGTCTCCACTTTCGGTTGGTGGGTCTTCAAAAGCATTATTCAGACAGATTCTTAAATCTAACGTAAACCCATGATCTTAAACCTAGCAAAGCTTCTGTATACAAAATTATAACATGCCCTTTTTCTTCCTTAGCTGTAAAATCTTGTCTAAATTAACTTACAGTGACAGAGGAAAATTGTTTTGTAAGAAAAAAAAGTAAAGACTTTGATAAGGCAATGCCCTTTTCGGCAAGTTGCATTAAAGAACATTCAAAATCAAACAGCTCAAGGTGGGGGACTCAGTCTCACCGACAAAGGGCATGTCTTGAGTTTTGACTTCTCTCATTGATTTCCTTTCCTGTTCAGGAGGGTAAACATTACAATTTTGATTATAATTTCTGGTAAAATTAAACGCCTACATTTAATTCCTTCACGTGAGTCTCTTATGCCTGGCTTTGTTCACGATTCACGTAGCAATTTCTATCTTCTTACACGTTTGTCTATCAAAGTTTTACCTTTTCTTCGTCCTACGGATCAGTTTTGTTGAGTTGGAAAGAGCAATATTTAGTGGGCTAAACATAAACTATATAATTGTATTATAGTGCAAATTTTACGAAAGTAAAAATACAAGGACACACCTACTCTAGCACTCACTCTTTCATATCTAAATTTCAGAGACTCTCACTTCAAATGAACATATATATCCTATTTACAATAGCTATTGCCAATATACTGTAGGAAAATCCCGGGAGGTACATCACATATACCAGGTGCGGAAAACAAAAATTTTTGTCGCCGGGACCTTCCCGA
>JAOTIZ010000202.1:38241773-38280674 GCA_027123425.1 Erythroxylum panamense
TGAAGGAAGAGAGGAATTCGACTGCGAATCAATTCAACGCAATAGCTAATCTGATTCAGCAGGACTCCTCGAAGAATACTGCTCGCTTCAGTTCCTTGGAAAAACGGATGGAACAATGGGAGACCAAGGCCGAGAACATGAACGGACACATATTGTGGGTAAGTCTTGCTCTCGAACCCCGAAGGCTGATCCATGTAAATTTCTCGATCTAATTCTCCATGTAAGAAAGCATTCTTTACATCCAGCTGCCATAGTCTCCAAGACTTACTAGCTACTAATGCTATCAGAACGCGAATAGTGGTAAGCTTTGCCACAGGATTGAATGTTGCATCATAATCCAGTCCATACTGCTGTGAAAATCCTCGAGCAACAAGACGAGCTTTATATCTCTCAATTGACCCATCTGGGCGATTCTTCAGCTTATAAACCCATTTGCAAGATATGGGTTTTACATCCTTGGGATTAGGCACCAAATCTCAAGTTTAATTCTGCATAAGAGCCTGGATCTCGTCTTCCATCGCCTTCTGCCAATTATCATTTTGAGATGCCTCCTCAAAAGACTCCGGTTCTTGAAAATGATATTCTTCAGTTAATGCTGCATTCGCATATCTTGGATTTGGTTTTCTTTGTCTACTCGATCGTCACAGTTGTTGTTCTATTGATACTTCTTCCTACATATGCTCCTCTTCTGAACTTGAGTGATGCACACCTGTTTGCCAAGGACTTTCTTTCTCTTTCTCTTTTTCTAGGTCAGGTTCTTCTTTAGAACTTGATTCTTCTTCTATAGACTCACCAAACTTTTCCTTAAGCTTCTCCTCAATTTCTTTAGAGTCAGGCAATTTTATTTGCTATGGAGACCACCATGATGATGCTTCGTCAAAGACAACATTTCTAGAAACATAGCACCGATTGGGTGTAGGATCGGAACACCTCCATCCTTTCCTTTTGCTATCGTAGCCGACAAATATAAATCTAATTGCCTTCTTGTCGAATTTGCTCTGAAGATGGTCTGGTATAAACACATAACATATATAGCCAAATACACAAAAATGACTCACAGTGGGTTTCAGGTGCCATAGCTTTTAAAATGGAGAAATCGATCCAAGTCTTAGTTGAGGTAGCCGATTGATTACATGAGAAGCTATCTTCATGCACTCTACCCAGAATCGACCAGGAACATTCTTAGCATGTATCATGCTTCTGCAGGTTTCTGTAAGATGTCGATTCTTTCTTTCTGCTACGTCATTTTGCTGAGGAATCCAAGGGCAAGTTAGTTGTGTACGTATCTTGTACTTTCGTAAAAGCTCAGAGAATTCTTCTGAAGTATATTCTCCTCCACTATCTATACGTAAGCCACATACTTTCTTACTAATCTTATTTTTAACTTCTTCTTTGAACTCCACAAATTTTGCCAGAACTTTTTATTTCTCCTTCATGAAGTATACCCAAACACATCTTGAATAATCATCGATAAATGTCACCATATAGCGATTTCCACTCATTGATGGCTGCTTCACTGGTCCAAATACATCTGAATGAACAAGCTCCAATGATTCTTTAGCCTTGAACTTTGAATCCTCATATGGCAGTTGATGTGCTGTACCATATTGGCAACCTGCGTAAATAACATCATCTCGAACATAAAGTCGTGGAAGTCCTTTCATCATCGACTTTGTTATCATCTCCTTTAATTTGTGATAACCGACGTGTGCTAACCGCTCATGCCATAGATCTGTTGTATCATTTTTTGTGTCTTATCCATATATGCAGACTCAACGGACATCACATAGATGGAGTCAAGTATTTCCACTTCCATAAATGGTGTGCTGATAATATTTAGCTTTCGATATACCTTGATATCATTTGGACCAAGCACCACAAAATTTCCTAGGGTAGTTAATTGTGGTATGGACAAGAGATTTTTCTTTATTCCTGACACATGGTATACACCTTCCAGCTGGACTTCTTTTGAACCATGCTTCGAATTAATTTTAGTTTCACCAATGTGGGTGATGGGCAATCTGGCATTATTTGCTATCACTACCATCTTTTGCCCTTTGTACTCCAACAAATTTTGCATCTTCTGTTTATCTCCTGTCATATAGTTAGAGCAGCCAAAATCAAAGATCCAATTTTTATCATAATCAAATGAAATTGGCTTACTTACTATTGGCACATCTACATCTTGTGCTACCAAGCTTGTAACAATATTTTCCATTTTAAAACTATCATCATCTTCTTCTACAGTTGATTCCGCTGTTTCAATTAGATATCCTGTATCAACTATAAATGCAAGTGATGCTTGCACATCTCATTCTGTTTCGTTGTTGTCCCCATCTTTTGACTTGCTCCAACTTGTTGTATTTCCTTCTATTATTTTCTTCTTTGACCAGCAATCTCTTGCATAGTGTCCTTTCTTGCCACAGTTGTAACATTCACCTTTTTGGTGTTGATTATTATGTCGACTTCCTTGATTCTGATGTTGTTAAGCTCCCCCTGAACTTGAGCCTCCGTTATTCCATCTTTTTGGTCTGCTTCTATTTCTTCACTTCATGTCTTTTCAGTATTCCAACCTCGTGGCCATCCTCTTGCTTTATTACTGAAGAGTGCAGTCTCATCGTCATGCTTTAGAGAAACTCCAGTCATTTGTTTGGCTAGAGTTTCCTAGTTGGATAATAAATTCTCTGGGTCTTCTATGGAGGGCTGAAATGGCCAACCTTGAACTGCAGTGATGAAGCCCCTATATTCAAGCTTCAATCCATGGATGATAATTCTTCTCGTCTGGTCATCACCAATTTTGGGTTGTTGATCCAATTCTGAAATTTCAAGACATAATGACTTTACTTTTGTAAAGTACTGGTTGATGGTCATACTGTCAGATAGACATCAATTCATTTTCTAATAGTTGAAGTCACATATCGTTTTTCCTTGAAAAACGAGTAGCAAGTATATCCCATGCTTCTTTGGGCGTTGCGGTACACTTGATGTGCTTCAGCATCCCCTCCTCAACTGATGTTGTGATGGCAAACAACACTTTCCCTGCTTTAACATTCCACTTCTTGAGTGCGTCAACCTGGTTATTTGGTAATGGTATGGCTTGACTTCCACCAACAATATCCCACAAGTCTTGACCTTGTAGGTACGACTCCATACATGTTTGCCACAAGCTATAATTTTGATTGTTGAGCTCTCTAATGCTCCCAACGTTGTTTAAATCTGCCATGACGTTGGTATAGCCTCCTTTGTGTGAGTGATCTCCTTATTGATCCTCGATCAACACCTCACACTCCTTGACTGTGAACGAGCAAAGAATTTGCTCTTAGAATCTGAACCTCGATCAGATAACTTGATGATGGTCCCTAACCACGTGCTCTGATACCACTTGTTAAGTTGGAGGGAACAATATTTAATGGGCTAAACATAAACTATAATTTGATTATAGTGCAAATTTTACGAGAGTAAAAATACAAGGACACACTTACTCTAGCACTCTCTCTTTCGTATCTAATTCTCAGATACTCTCACTTCAAATGAACATACATATCCTATTTATAATAGCTATTGCTGACATAATAGATAGTTCTAGTAACTTTTATTTTAATGAAACAGCTAGCAATCAATTCTGTAGACAAGTTTAGTACTTCTAGCTCATCAAAAATGTCCAGTTGGCTTGCATCTTGCCTAAGCCATGAACAACTTGATCTTTGCATATGAGTTTCCAACTGGCCCTAATTTGATGAAGTTTCTAGGATAGCACATAATCGGTGTTGTAACTTAACATATTTCATGTATATGTAGGTTTAAATATTAAAGATGACAATTTATATAGTTGAAATGTATTATAATTTTGGTATATTTGCAATATTAAGAATGGGAGGAATATGCTTCTTGCTTTATTTTTTTGTTATTCATATATAAAGTTCTTCCTGTGTCAAGTTTTTCAAGGTTAGATGGGATAGAGGACACCCTATATAATGCCCTCCCTTTCTCTTTGTCTTTCAAGGTCCTAAGTACATGCAATTTAACTAGTTTGCAAATTAATATGCAGTCATTTTGATGCTGCCAATCATAACCTCAATATGATCCTCCTTCAAACTCAATTGCCCATATTTTAAATCGGAAAGCCATTTATATGAACCACGAGAATTTCATAATTATTTCATAATTACGAGAGGAGAGGTTTATATACAAAGAAAGATTCTATCTTTAACCTAAAACTTTAAGGTTTTAGGTTATGGATCCTTTTTCTATGTAAATCTCTCCATTCTTTCTTTATCTCTGTTGTGGAATTTATTAGTCTTCTGAGACTCCCCTCCCACAATGAACATTGTTAATCCTCACTTTTTTAAGCCATCCAAGTGTCATTGTGTAAATTGAGCATCTTGCTCGATCAAACAATAAGTCGGATTGCAGACTCAATTTCTACCTACTATGCGTGAGCACATTTTCCTCAACAATCGTTAATTGCATAGCTTGGGATCTTTCACCCTTTTCCGTAGTTGTTAATTGCATAGAGATACTTTGAATCTCTTTTTATCTATTTTCTTGTTAAATGATATCTTGGATTTATGATGGTTCTAGTGAACAATCTGCAGGTTTTCTCTGTAAAGTTTATACGCAATAAGCAAACTGGTCAACCAAAAAATTATGGATTTGTTGAGTTTTATTCTCATGCAATAGTTGAGGAAGTTTTGCAAAATTATAATGGTGCTTTGATGCCAAATACTGATCAGTCATTCTGTCTCAACTGGGCAAGTTTTTCAGGAAATAGAAAAATAGATATTGATTCTGATATATCCAATTTTGTAGGAGATTTGGCAGCAGATGTTACGGATGCTATGTTACAGGAGAGTTTTGCTACCAAATATCCATCTGTGAAGGGAGCACAAGTTGTCACTGATTCAAATACTGGTTGCTCAAAAAGTTATGGTTTTGTAAGGTTTGGCCATAAGAATGAGAGGACTAGGGCCATGGAAGAAATGAATGGAATTTATTGTTCAAGTAGGCTATGTGCATAGGTGTGGCAACCCCTAAAAAGTCATCTGCATATTAGCAACATTATTCTTCACAAGGTCTATCCTGAAGCTTATTGCTAATGCTAAATAATGGCATTTGGCTTTTGCTTCTATATAACTTTGTCTCAGTGGATACCTACTCCATCAACAACTTTTCTTAGTGAGCACTTCTCTCTATGATGGATTTTGGTGCACTTCTCACTAACTAAAAGAGGTTGTCTTCTTCTATATCACTTGCACTGTATTTGCTTGTTCTTCATTGTTAAACTTGCAATCCTTTTTCAAATGTCCAAATCGTTTACACTTAAAGCATTGAGACTTCTCTTTATGCCAACAATCTTTCTTTTTATGACCAAACTTCTCATAATGGACAAATTGAGGAACGTTCCTTTCTTCTTTTATGGCAGAACCTTTGCTAGGTAGGCTCCCTCCACCATCTTTTCAGTTTATTATTTTTTAATGGCCCTTCTTTGCTTGGTTAGTTTCTCTCTTAATCTCTGATAGGTCCCTCAAGATCTTTGAAGCTCTGGTACCAAGTTGAAGTTTTTTAAAAAAAATTAAAAAAATGTATAAGATAAGATTAGTTTAGATAAGATAAAAGAATACGTAACATGAAGTTTATTATCTCATCATAATAATGAACTTGGTTGCCTTATATTGGAAATACAAAAAACTCAATTAACTTTTAGATAGAGATTTCAGATAATAAATATGGCTTATAAGATAAGATTAAAAAACAAACTAAAGACTTATTCAAAAGTAATTTTGATAACTCTACAATTTTGAATTAATTTCCAACACTTCTTCCTACATACATGCTTATGCATTTGCAGTATGAATATGGAATCCCTTAATAGTTGCAACATTTTGTTGCTTATGATGGGGAGTTATCACTTTGTGTTTTTTATTCTTTGTTTCCTTGCATAAGTTTTCTTCTTCATTTCATTTCTTATGTTTCTATTTGAAAAAGTATGTACTAAATTTTATCTGTTCATATGTTGGTGAAGGTGATGTGCATTTGTGTTAGAAAGCAACCTAAGGAAATTTGTGATGCATTGTCTCCAAAAACTTGTTTGCTAATAAAGTTGATTATGGTCTGCTTGCCTTCATGGTATTGTGTTATGTGCCTAGTTCTGTTGAGCTTTCGCTCGGCCTCTGCCCCATCAAGGAATGGTCTCGACGAAGGAAGTTGACAAGCAAGAGAAATTATTTACACTTTGTATAACTGAGTTTTTGTGGAAAAATTCAATGGTTTTTTATTCCCTGAACTTCCCCTTTTATGCATTTTCTTTTTCTGAACCATGGGAAAGAAACTATCCTAATGCACGCGAAGCTCTTCCCCTAAAAAATAGTAATGCTGAAAATGGAAACATGGCAGCAAGAACATGACCAATATAGCCTAATCGTTTCTACTTGTGCCTTAATTAATAGTAACTTCCAAACCGAAATTGGAAAAAAAATCAAATTCATAATAAAAATGTGTTGAATATGTGTTAGCATGTAATATTCCTCCCTCCTTGGAAATGACCTTGTCCACAAGGCCATTACTTATCAAGGTTTGATTTTGTGTAAAGTCATCCTCCACCAAGGCATGCCTTTTGAGCTTTTTTTTTTAATCAAAGCAACGTGCACAACTGGGCGGACTTTACTTCTTTTAGGAAGACCAGTTTGTATGCCACCGGTCCTATGCACTCGATGATCTGGAAAGGTCCATAATATTTTCTAGATAACTTATGCCTTCATTCTCCAAACAATGAGTGTTGCTGATAAGGATGTAACTTAAGATACACCCAATCAATTACTTCAAATTGGCATTCCTTCCTTCCTTTGTCATAGGTTACCTTCCTCCCCTCTTTGGTTTTAGTGAGTTATTGGTGCAGTTGGCGAAGGATTTGATCTCTCTTGCATAGCTTTAAGTCCATCTCAGCATCCTTTGCAGACCCGGCTCGTAAAACTTCAAAACTGGAGGTTTTTGGCCATATACCACCTCAAATGGAGTGAGTCCAGTGGAAGAACGCCAACTAGTATTGTAGCAAAATTTTGTCCACGATAGCCATGAAGTCCACTATTTTGGGTGCCCCCTTGTAAAACAATCCAGATACATTTCAAGGGTTCGGTTGGTTACCTCTGTTTAACCATCTATTTACTGGTGGTAGGATGAAAAGAAGCGAAATTTCGGCCCTTGTAATTGGAATATGCCTTCATCTGTTTGCTTTATCTCGATACCAAGGAAGTATGATATTAATCTCATATCTCCCATCTCAAAGTGAGCAACCATATCCTTCTTGAATTCCAACAACAGTCTTGAAATATTACTAGTAAAGTTCAAATCATCTACATAAAAACAAATTGTAACAATGTCTCCTTCCTTGTTGATCTTTATATACAAAGTATGTTCATATGGACACTTATAAAAACCATGTTCAATGAAACAAGTATCAATCCGAGTATAAAATGCCCTAGGTGTTTGTTTAAGACCATACAAAGCCTTCTTTAGTCAATAAAACTTATCTTTTTCTCCTTACTTTACATATCCTGGTGGCTGCTCAACGTATACTTCGTCTTTAAGTACACCATTCAAAAAAGCTAATTTGACATCCATTTGATAAATCTCCAATTAATTTGAGCGATAAATGAAATGATCTAACATATAGTATCCAATCTCGCAACAGGTGCAAATACTTCAGAATAATCAATACCTAACTTTTGTTTCAATCCTTTTGCAACTAATCTTCCTTTAAAGACCACTTCTCCATTAGGCTTGTATTTGCCTTATATACCCATTTGACACTGATATGCTTCTTTCCTTTTGGTAAAGTGGTTAAATCCCATGTTTGATTCTTTTTTATGGCATATATTTCTTCAACCACTGCCTTAATTTAATGACCATCATTCACTCCTTCCTCAAACATTACTGGTTCACAATTTGCAAAGAAAGCATAATAGGCAACAACTTCATCGTCATTGTCATCACCACTTACTTGATAATCTTTCAAATAAGTGGGTGGATGACGTTGTCATTGTGAGTGCCTAAGTGAAGGTGAAGTAAAAGGAGATGACACTTCGGGATCAACATGAATTGGTTCTTTAGGAATTGGAGGTGAAGATGACTCTCCAGTTTGATTAGTCATTTCTAATTTATTGTTTATGAACATTAGTACTGGCAATGATTTCTTTTCTTTTTCTGACTAATCCCATATTCCATCTTCTTTAAAAGTAACATCTTGGCTAATGATCACTTTTTGATTCTTTGGATTATAAAGCTTGTGGTGTTTTGTCACAAGTACTTATTTAAAATATAGACCACACAAACCTTGACCTCTGCCCAGAAACTTTTAGGTAAGTTCTTACAATAACATATTTATTACCATATCCATAATAGTTTTGTTTTTCTTTTCTGCCACTCCATTTTGTTAAGGAGTGTACCTAGTTGTCAATTGATGCTTAGTTCTATACTTTCTTAAGAAATCATTACAAACAATATATTCAATGCCTCTGTCAGTTCTCAAAGTCTTGAAAGATTAACCACTTTATTTTTCAATATACGCTACAAAATTCTTAAGTACTTCATATGCCTCAGATTTCTACTTTAAAAATAAACCTATGCCTTTCTACTATAATAATCAATAAATGTAATAAATTATTTGTTACCTCCATTTGATAGAACCTCCATATAATATAGATCTGAATGCACAATCTCTAGTGGACGTTTGGCTCTCCATGCCTGCTTTGTAGGAAATGGATCTTTATGTTTTTTTTCCTATTACACACGACTCACAAATTTATTCAAGAACTTGAATGGTTGGCAAACTTGAAACCCACTCTTTGTTTGTAAGAAACTTAATGCTTCCAAAATTCAAGTACCTAAGTCATATATGTCATAGCCAATTATCATTAATAGCCATAGTATTACAACAAGAACTAGTATTGTAATTAAGATATGTTAGAAATAGACAATTGGATGTCATTCTCATTTTTAGAGTCATGCCCTTTTTATATCACTCACGATGCATATCTTTACTGAAGTATAAATCATAACCCTTTTCTGATAGTTGTCCAATTCTTAACAGATCCTAGTAAATAGTATAAACATAGTACACCTCATAAATATAATTTATAGACCTATTCTTCAATTTTATAACAATCTTTCCTCTTCCCAAAACGGGAATCTGGTAGTTATCGACAAGTTTTACTGAAGAATGAAATGATTCATCTAATTTGGCAAAAACTTCTTTGCTTCCACTTAAATGATTGTTGTAACCCAAATCTAAAAACCATTGATAGTAATCACTATTACTGGTTTCATGAACGGCCATTAACAAGGTCTCTGGGTTATTATTCTCAGCGACTACAACTTGATTATCTTTATGTTCTTGTCTTCTAGCACGACATTCTTTATTATAGTAACAATATTTTTTACAATTATGACACTAAATATGTGACTTGCATTCAAATTGATAGTAACCAAACTTTTTGCACTTGTAACATTGAATATTATATTTATCCTGAGGAGATTCACTCTCCCTTACTCTTGGTCTAGAATTGTGTAATGCCCCAACATATACCCTGGAAGTATTATAGCATGTTTAGGGTATATTAATAAGTGAACATAATGAATTAAGTGCATCTTAGTAAGAGCCATTATGATACTTAATGTAAAAGACATGGGTTAATGGGTAATTTGTTCATTTGGCATGGACATATATACTTAGATGTGAAATAAGTATGGGAATTTTTGATCTTGCATTTATGAATGTGATGTAAGGGGAATTGGTAGAAGAAATATCCCATTTGCTTATGAAATTTTTTGGTTAAATTGGATGTGTTTTTGTGTTGCACTTGCATGATAAGACCAAAGTTAGTTGATTTGGGATATGTACCTCACTGTTTGGATAGGTTCTACTAAACATACTTCTGTAATTTGGCCATATCTTTTCTTGTAATCCTTCAAATTGGATAATTTCAGTTGGAGATTAAAATAGAGACATATATTTAAAAATTTCATGAAAGCTAAGAGTTTTGAATTATGTTTTGAAGTTGAGTATTGGCTATTATCCTTGGTTTCGAATAGCCTATAGTGTTTGGGGTATAACTCCCAATATAATTAACCGAATTTCATGAAATTTATGCCATTAGAAACTTAATACATAGGGGAATTATATTGATTTATAAGATTGTAAGCCAATGTGGGAAGTAAAGGAAGAAGAAGAATATGCAATTTTTCTAAAGTTAACACACGGATCAATTGGATTAAGGCATGTGTGACTAATAATAATAAAGCATGTGTGTCTAATAGGAATTAAGCATATGTGTGAGTCTTGAAAGCTCCAAAATGGGGATATGGAGATGGCAGATGCATGACATTTTGGGAGTTCCAAGTTCAGATTTTTCTCCTCTTCATTTACCTTCTTCATCCCATCATTTTTCATGGTAGAAATCAAGCCTATCTTAAGTGGAAATCAAGGTAAAAGTTAGGGATTTTCTCTTCACCTTTATCTCTTCTTAATTTTCTTATGAAAGAAGGAAATTATAAAGATGGAAGTGGGATTGAGAGGTGTATTTTGGTGTTTCTAGTTGGTGAGTCAAGCAAAGCCAAAGAGGAAGGGAAGGAAAGGCAATAGAAGACTTACTTTGTCAATTTTCAGGTTTAGGGCTTCACTTAGTTTATTTCTGTATTTGTGTATGATTTAATGGATATAAAGATTCATTTGGATGTGAAATTGTTGCTGGGATGTTGCTTTGGTGTTATTTTAGTGTTACTTTGCATGAACTTGGTTATATATGACAAGAGAGTATCATGTAGTGAAATTCTGTCTAGGGTTTATTTGAGTTAGTCACATTGTTTGAGTCATAACTTAGCCTAGAGACCTCCAAATTATGTGATTTTAGTTGAATATGAAACTTAAGACATAGGCTAAATATCTCCAAAGGGACTCTAACTAATTCTAGCTCTGTAACCTTTAAATTGAGATTTAAAAAAAGGTGACTTAATGCTACCCCTATTTTGGAGTAGATTATGATATTTTGCCTATATCTCATGATTTAGAAGTCCAAATGGTCTGATTATTAGTGTTATAGAAACTATAGACATAGAGGAAAATATGTCTAGAAGACTCAAAACCTAGTTCTGACTTTTTTTATATGCATATTAAGGAACAAGTAGTGGTATGAATGGAGAAAGTGTCTGTCACGACCGTGGCATTGTTTTCATTTTTAATTTTTATCGAATCTTATCCAAACCTTTTTGAATGTGTGTGAGACCTTTCAAATACGTACAAATAAATGAAATAGGACTTAAAATGTGTGTGAATTGGGTGATTAAACATTGACACTTAATATTAAACACAACGCACGCTAAAGAAAACTTACATGTACATAAATGATTGGTATGCATATTTATTGCTCATATGTGTATAATGTGATTATACAAGTGTGATTTTGGCATACCTCTAATGTTGGTAAGTTTTAACTTGCACGTATGAACATAGATACAGATTTTATGACTTGAAATGCATATCATTTGACTTGTCAATATATGAATTATGAAATTAGAAAATGGTTAAAGGAAATTTTACAGTGCCTACTTTATTGTCTTAGTTGTGAATAAATAGGCATGCCTATAGGATTACAGTGCAACTGCTACAGTTTGACACCACCGATGTCCACATTTTGATACCTTTGGCTATCCACAATTTGGTATCTTCTGATATCTACTACACTGGTTATCCACACCCATAGAAAATGTCTAGGCCTAACACATAAAGTAAAGTAAAGAGATGTAAATAATAAATATAGTATGACAACATGAATAATCAATACATGAACGAGCATTTGCATTTATATTGATAATTTGTATCATTGAGCGTTGAATATCAATGTTTAAGTTTTGAAGGTGAATTTATGGTATATGAAAAAAATATTGAAGTATATTTGCATTATTTATTTGATTAAGTATGCTATCATTATTTATATTTATGCAATGTTCATGAATGTATGTGCTTGGCGGATGACTATTATGACTGGTCATCCAAACTAAATGTTTCATCATTAAGCTTTCAAGCTTAGCACGAGTGATAATCCATATAAGTCCAAGTCATAAGAGTGAGGTACAGGAAACATTTGCAGGGACTAAGGCCAACAGATAGAAGAAAAATACTTATGGAAGGTGTTTTAGTTAAAGATGATTGTGCATGTAACGGTGTATGTTTTCTTTTGAATTACCATGTAAATGTAAAAATGTTTTACTAGTGTTAAATGATAATGTTAAGCATTGGGGAGTTTTATAATGTGTATATGTATAGCATTGAATCGAAATGCATGTTGTGAATTTATATAAAGGAAATTAGTTGCCTTATGTGTGGATGGTTGTAGGTAATGTATAGGGGGTGTTACAAATTGGTTCTGAAATTTTTACCTCCTCTACATCTAAAATTTGAACTTCTTTAAGTATGTTATGTTTTGTCTATTGCAGTTCCCTTCTGATTTCTCAAATTTACTTCTTCTTTTAGAACTTGCTCCATTGTGTTTGGTGATTTTTCATTCATAAGCATTTTGTGGGACTCTAACAAGTCTTGTAAATCATGGAGAGTCATGGACTCCAAACCTTTAGACTCTTCAATGGCTTTGATAATATAATCAAATAGACTTGTCAACGTGTGCATGATGTAATTTCATGACCATTATTTTTTATCTCATTATTCAATTTTTCCATTCATGAAAAAAAATCACGAATGCTTTCATTTTTACCTTGCTCCATCAACTCATATTGCCTTTTCAAACCTTGTAGTCTTGTTCATTTAACTATATCTACTTCTTCATACGTGTTGAGCAGAATATCTCAAGTCTCCCTTGTTGTTTTAACATGAAATATTTTTTTCAAGAATCGGCAACTCAACATATTGACAAAGTAAAAACAAGAATTTTTCATTTAATAAGCGGTCATGAACCAGTTTTTTTTTTACTACTGACAGCTTTTCCTTTTCTAATAAGTCTTTCTCCAAAATTTCATCGTATCTATTGCTTCTCAAATATAACTTAATCAAGTGTTTCCACAATGCATAATTGTTTTTGCCATCAAACTTAAAAATAGGTCATTACATTGGTTGAACTTCAATTGTTGAACTCGAAGCCATCTTGATCTACTTGAGCACTTTAACCGATCTCTGATACTAAATGTAGGCAATTAGATTGCCTAGAAATAAACTTTTTTAATAAAATACGCACTCACTTTATTAAAGCTTCTCACTACACAACTCTTTGGAGTTAGGAACCTTACAATGCTTCCACGTTCTACACAACCTTTCTTTTTCACTCACTTTTCCTACAATACATATGTAATAGCCAAATGGCCATATTTATAGGGAAGTAGAGTCGTTAATAACCAACTATAATAACAGCGCCAATGAAACTGTCCAAAGAAGTTGAAAGATAATTTGGCTTGGTATTTTGACCAAGTCAGATACAACTCATTACGACTCATAATCTAAAAGCGTGATTTAAACCAAGTTTAGTTTCTAACACCAAGGCTCCCATAGTGGAGTTCAGATCTCCTGTCCAATTTTACCTTGTCTTATTCTGTCCAATGAATCTCAGCTATTTATTTATGTAGGTCCCGCGTGGATTCTTATAGGATGGTGAATAAGACAGGGTAATATTGAACAGAAGATTCCTATGGGATGGTGACTCTAATAATACAACAGTAAGTTAGACTCTCCCTTGTTGGATTGGCTTTGTTCAATCCAGTTGCCTCATTCACATAATCTGGCAGATATTTGTGGGAAGGGATTGATTCTGATGTCAGTAACGAGGATCTGAAGTTGCCTTTCTCCCAATTTGGTGAAGTTGTTTCAGTGAAAATACCAGTTGGAACAGGATGTGGTTTTGTGCAATTTGCTAATACGTGCCAATATCACTTCCACATCATGTTTTGTTATAACTAACAGCTGCTGAGGAATCAACATCTCTATATAATGTTCCAGGATCTTGTTTTCAGAACTTAGTGATCATATATGGCATCATATTGAACGGTTTTTACAAAAAGAATGTTAGAGGATACACTGCTGAACTTAAATGGAACTGGAACAGGCAAGCAAACGGTTCGCCTTTCTTGGGTTCGTAGCCTGAAAACAAGCAGGTAAATGTGTCTCAGCGTGAAGTAGGTAATCCCGGCAATGCTATGTTAGAAAAGCATGTCCTGTAATGCCCTACTCTTTCCTTGTCAAAGTGCCTAACATGCCTTACATTTTACATTTGATGATGGTATGACAACAGCAGTTTATACTGCTGATAGTATTAAACCTATTATATGGTTACTGGGCTTTATTTATGATCCATTTTGGAGCTTGGATGGAACTACTTAATGCATCTGTGACCAAATCCTTAAATGGCTTTCCAATTGCTTTTGCTCTGGACATTGTTATGCTTTCCTCTATCATTGAATGCCTTGCTTTGATTTGATATCTTGACAGTGGAGAAGACGGGATCATTGTAATCAATGGAATGGGGCATATTTTGGAGGGCAAGGCTAACCGAATCAAGACCCAAGCATGTTTGTTACTGCTGCAGCTTCATGGTCTTCTTGACCTGCGAAGTTCAAACATGAGCAGCTTATAATCTGGACTTGCAACAGACAGGTTACGGTTGAAACTTCGGCTCCAGTTACTGTCTTGGCTATATCTGTACTTTGGAGAGTTAGCATGATTGAAAATGCATGTACAGCTTATAATCTGTACTGTTGATCATCGGCATGTATACCGAGAGAGCAACAGATGCGCAAATTGGCTTGCTACCCGGGCCTGTCCTGGCGACATTGGGATCACTTATTTTGATGTTCTACCATTCGGGTGTCAGAATCTTCTTTTAGAAAATCAGTCGGGGCATAGTTTCTCCTGTCTAATTAGTAATTGATGTTCTTTTCCCTTTATATATATATATATAAAAAAAGCATGTGGAGGAGTTGTGCTAGGATTGTAACAATAACTTGGAACTACTTTTAGTCTCTGCTTTAAAGGTCTTCTTAAGTGGCGGAAATTGATCCTATTCATTCAGTAATTCGACCCCAGAAACTTGCCAAGCTTCTGCATTTTTTCTTAAAACTCCATTTCAACTGACAAATGACAATACCATCGTATAGATCAGAGATAGAGTCCTGAAATCTCTGAACTGGTTTAACAAGAAACTGTTTCTCTTTAAAACTCGTGTAATGGAGATGTGGGCAAGAAACTGTTCTTAGAAAGCGAAAGGACAGATTATAAGCAGACCCTGAAAACATTTCATCCTACCCATTTTGAGCAGAACACAGCCTAGACTAGCACCGTAGCTGCCATGTAGCTGCTGTTAATCTTGTCTTTTGTGGAATGCAAGTCCCTCCATGATTGGAAATGAAATAAATATCTGTATTGAAAAGGACTGTCTGCCCATACCTTACTTGCCTGAACCTAAAAGTGGAAATAGATGCCTACAAGTATAGTGATGTCCATTCAGGCCAGGTTGGCTTCCACAAATAGATCCAATTGCATAATTCACTGCCTACTTAGTTTGCTGAGGTGACCCAAAAGGTACAAAAGGTTCTTACTTAAGAACCTAACCAAATGTATGCCAACTTTTGCCTATTCAGAGAAAACAAAAAGAAATATTCATTATGAAGGAGTCTATCTATTGGTCTTTTTTTAGAAATTAAAAAAATTCATTAAAGAAAATAATAATACAACAAAGAGCCAATCAAAACGACAGCATTCACGTTTACACTTAATAGATAAAAAACGACAACGTTCGATAACTGCCTTCAACAATTAGGATAAAACAACCTTTGTCTTTTTCGAAGCTTCATTCATTTACTCGATTTGGGGATTTGTTGCGAGCACCGAAGTCTAGCGGAGGATGCAATGTTAGTTGGGGCGACTAGCTCCGTCCTTGCCAGCTATATAGTCCTCAGGTATGTCGTAGCCTTCGAGTCACCTTAGTTAGTTTAAGGATAAGATCGTGGGTGTTGAACCTCCTCAAATTCTCTCTTTAGCGAAATTTTTATTAAGTCGTTATTGTCAATGTATCGTAAAAAGAACCGTTCAATTAACTATAAAATTTTCTCTTTATTAATACAAATAAAAAAATTTTCTTTATTTTTTTCTTTTTTGGCATAAAGGGTCACCATTTTTCTTCTTATTTTCCATTTCTTTTTCCAAAAGAAGGTTCTACTGTGATCGGATTTTGAAAGACAATTTGTCTCATGTACAACATCATAGCCGACTATTCTAAGCAAGGAAGAGTCCACTGCGTTTATCTCTATCAGCAGATATTGACTTCTGATTCTTTATTTGTTTTTTGGTTGGAACTACTTGCCTTGAACTTTTGCAATCCAAAATGATCCTTGCTTTTATAGGTGTAGGATACAAATTGTGACTTCTTCATCTTCTTGAGAAGACTAAAGCATAAGAAAACAAAAGAAATACGAGAAATTAATAAAAAACCATATAATAAGCACAGCATAACAATGGTGGATTAGTTATGAGAAAGCACATCATTAAATTAAAGTAATCCCTTAAACTTAGCACGTTTCAAAACAAGATTTAGCCATCAAGTTTGATGTTTTCTAGATTAATTCTGAATTTTTATTTACATATGGTATAATATTGTTCGTGATATGAAAATGACTCATGACTATCACATGCCCTTTTGCTATAAACAAAGATCAATGCATAAAATAACTAATTAAATCAATATCATATAGTTGACATTTGTAATTTTTTAACTTTTCCTTGAGGTACTAATTAAACTCTTAATCATTCACTAGTTAGTTGTGCTTTCCTTTTCTCTTCATAAATTGCTTATATGCATATATACTTAGCTGCTTTGCCAAGCTTTGGTATCTTGCAAAGCTATACGTTTAAGAGTAAAGAGAAAAACGTAATGAACAAATAGGTGCTTAAAGGCCCTTTACGTAGTTACATGGAGTCCAGTGGTGCACTGGCCCTCTAAAATTTTAAAAAATTAAATAATATATATATATACATATATGAGGATGAAGTGATTTGAGGAGCTAGTAGTGTATTGGAGCCCCTAAAATTTAAAAAATTAAATATTTGGATCCTCCTATTATACATTTTTGACTCCGTCACAATAAAGGGTTTATAGCTTTGTGAAGAGTAAGGAAGATTAAGAGAAATGTATTTTGCTTTACTTTCCAGTCTCTTGTAAAGAGTCCTTATCATGCCAATATGCTTTTGTCATCCTTCAATATATATTTGATAAAAAGGACAAAGTTTATATGATTTTGGAAAGTACAATAATTGGAGCAATAGCCTTCTTTGCATAAATATGTCCTTGTTTCTTTATCAGGAATAGGATGTTTGTGCATCAGTTGCATATACTCAATTTAGTATATACTAATTTTCACCATTTTCAATGATACAAAAAATGCATGGTTTTATCACATTTAAAAGCTTGTTTTTATTATTGTGTGCCTACTCTATTCTATAAAAATCAATCCATTTAATAACTGAGCCCTACAAAAATTGAACGGCTGGGATTGCTTGAGAACAGAGGGCATACGATAATTGAGAACAGAAGATTTGTTCTCATTTAAAGGCGTTTGAAGTCATTCTTTGATGCATTATTTACTTTTAATTATTCCATCTTTTTATTTCATAAAAGTCCTCATCTTCCCATCATAGATAATCCTCAATTGTTTTAAGAAAAATAATGTTTTTAAAATCGGACCGGAAGTTAAACTGATAAGATAAGAAGTTTAAGGTCTAAAAGGTTCAACTGATATTAGACCGTCATCAAACTAGCTAAAGATTAAAAAATTCTAAAAATTTTGAAATATGATTGAAAGAGATTGTCTTTATTTATCGAAAAATTTGAAGTTTAATTAAAAATTGGTAAATAAAAAATAATTAATTTATTATGATTTATAAGAATTTATTAATTTATAAAAATTGATTGATTAATTAAGTAATTAATCAATTTTTAATAACAAAATTTATTAAAATAAATCAAACTGAAAAGTTAAAAACTGAATTGAAAAATTAGACGGTTTAAAATTTTTATAATTAAACCAGCTAAATCAGTTGAGTTTTCAAATAATTGGTTAAACAAACTTGCAAGGTTACTGAGAAATTAACGAGAACTAATGAATAGTTAACAGCAAATTGGTTAAAGATTAGACACTAATTACTGATTTCTTGGGTATTTTACTTGGAAGAAATGTGAAACAAATTGCGTTTGCTTTTTTTTTTTTTGGTTGCCCACGAGGTATCCTAGGAGGGTCTCAATTATGAGAAGGCACTTTTAAGCCATCTACTCTCAGATTAATTCCCGCTCGAGTCAGGTAGGTCCCTTGCGGGAGGCAAAGCTCTGGCTCCAAGTTTTAAACGGATGTATACATAAAGACGGTTCGAACCTATGACCTCAATTAAACCAGAAAAGCCCTTTACCAACTCACTTATGTCTTAAAGTTTTAAACAAATTGCGTTTGCTTTATTTTTAATATCTTTATGCTCAACAATAAACTTTGAACAATGTGCAAAAACAGGCAGGAGAAAACCTAATTAAGATCACTTAGCTTTGTTTAATTACCAACTATCAATTTCTTTATAAAGGAGGGCTATGCTACCAAACCTAATTAAGATCACTTAGCTTTGTTTAATTACCAACTATCAATTTCTTTATAAAGGAGGGCTATGCTACCAATTGAATGCTTACCAATTTTTTTATAAGCAGTAAGATAAGATGTTTAAAGTTTAAAAGGTTCAATTGATATTATCCTATATAAAATCGACTAAAGATTTAATAAAATTAAATAATTTAAAATATAATAAAAAAGATTGTTTTTATTCATCAAATAATTTAAAATTTAATTAAAAATGAAATTGTTAAATAAAATTAATTGATTTATTTTAATTTATAATAACTTACTAATTAATAAAAATTAAATAATTAATTAATAAATTTATCGATTTCTAATAACAAAAGTTAAAACAAATTAAATCGAAAGATTGATCAGTTCAAAATTTGTACAATGAACCAACCAAATTGATTAAGTTTTCTAATGATTGATTACAACAAAGAACAAAAGAACTGTTAGAAACGATTAATGAAAATTAATACTTAATTATCCCATTAAGTAAGAAGATAATGTTTATAATTATTCAAAGTCAGGAATCAAAGTCCATTAAATCCTGATTTATTATGACAAAATCTCGAAACTCCACAAATAAAACGCCGTAATAATTTATTAGTTTCACAATAAGCAAAAGTTAAAACAAGTGCATCTTCGTAATATTAAGTAAGACTCAGGATTTAAATCTAAATTGAAAGTTAAACTAGTAAGATAATAGATTTAAGATTCCGAATATTTAACTAGTATTGAATCATTGTAAATTCATTTCAAAATTGAATAAATTTTAAAATTTTAAAATATGATTAAAAAAGATCATCCTTAATTTATAATTTAATTGAAAAATAAAACTATTAGTTTATTTTGGTTTAAAAATAACTAGTTTATAAAAATAAAATAATTAATTAATAAACTGATAAGATTTTATAATAAAGATTATTAAAATAAATTGAATCAAAAAATTAAAAATCAAATTAAAAAGTTGACCAATTTAAAATTTTTACAATTAAACTATTCAATTTTTTAATCATTGATTGCAAGAATAACTTTCCAAAAGATTGTTAAATAAGGTTCTAAAATTAAAATTCAATATAATCCTTTAAATTTTTAGAGTATTCCACTAAGAAATTCATATTATAACAATAAATATTTCAATTTATTTGAATTAAAAACCATATTAAATTTCAAGATAAAAGTTAGCTTAGCGGCCTATTTGACACTTAGTATTTATGACAACATTTGATTATTATTATTATTTTAATTCTAATATTCATATTGCATTAATTAAAATAATTACAACATCTGCAAAGCCGCTTGGATTAATATAGCAACTAAATAGCCGTCTTGATCGTCTTGAATGACAGAGTCAAATCTCATCTGCTTCCTTTGTCCTTCCTTGCCCACCATTTCCTTAATCGGCCCTTTTCCCTTATCGCTTTCTTCGTCTTCTCTATAAAATCACGCACTTCCACCAATTTTCACCTTCAAATCCCCACAACCCTCCACTTACACAGAGCTCGAGTTATTGGAAATGGAGGTGGAGGTACCATTGGCACCTACAGACTTCAACTTTGACAGTAGTGCTTGTTCTTCGCCTTACATGACTGCTCCTTCTAGTCCTCAGCCGTTTGGCAACTACTTCTTCAGTGCTCCGACGAGCCCCACTCGTATGTCCGCTCTCTGTCGCGAGCTTCGTGGTGGTAACATCTCTTCCAAGTCAAGAAGATATGAGAATGATGACGAGGAGAAGAAGAACAGGACCAGGAAGGAAGAACATGATGGTGCAGATTTTGAGTTCAGTTTTAGTGGCCATTTGGAACTTACTTCATTGTCTGCAGAGGAACTATTTGATGGAGGAAAGATCCGACCTTTGAAGCCCCCACCGGGATTAGACTATTCGTCTCTTAGGTCAAGAACCATGAGAGACTTCGACCCTTTTCAGGTTGAGACCAGTAGAAGAGAATGTAACAACCATCTGAATCAAGAACCAGAACAACAAGTACCACATCATCGAGGAAGAGAAAGAATTTCCAGATCTTCTTCTTCATGTCAAGCACGTAAAGGTAGCAGATCTTTATCACCTTTACGTGTATCTGATATCGTGTTAGAAGATAATCAGGAGGGCACAGTTTCAACAAGTAACAAGATCACATGTCCTTCAACAACTGCTACAAGTAAGAGTAGTACTAAATCTTCCTATGTGTCTTCGATCCTCTCGGCTATGTCTTTGTCTAAGAGTCACAGAAAATGGAATGTCAAAGATTTTCTGCTCTTCAGAAGTGCATCAGAGGGAAGAGCAACGAGCAAAGATCCGTTAGCGAATTACCTAGTTTTGTCTAAGAAAGAGGCGATGGAAGACGTCAGAAACTCAAGTTTTCGATCAATGGATCGTTTAGGGAGTTCCCGGCGGCGAGGACCGCCGGTTTCTGCCCACGAGATGCATTACACCGTGAACCGGGCGGTGTCGGAGGGGATGAAGAGGAGGACTTACTTGCCGTACAGGCAAGGGCTTTTGGGTTGCTTGGGGGCCAATGCTGCCGCTGTGCATGAGATCTCTAGAGGTGTTGGGTCTTTGACACGTGTATGAATCTCATCCGCTCGATCTTGTCATTTTATTTTATTTTATTTTCTATTTTATCTCTTTTCTTGTCCCACCATCCTTCTGTTTCATTTTTTGACGTTTTCATTTACTTGTTAGTTAAACAAATACTATTGTGTGTCGCTTTCCATTGAAATGGACACAAATTGTACATAATAAAACTATTGGTGATAAATTGAGCATGTAAGAGTGCAAAACTTGTAAACCTGGGCAAGGCAAGTAATGTATCTTTAATATCTAGAGTGATGTTGAAGTCTAACCGATAAGAAAAGAGGTTTAAAGTTTAAAGAATCAATTAGTATTAGACTATCATAAAATTAAAAAATTTTAAAAATAATTGAAAGATATTAATTAAAAAATTTGTTAAAAAATTTAATTAATTTTAGTTTGTCAAAATTTATTAATTTTCAAAATTGACTAATGAATTAATAAACATATCATTTTTTAATAACAAAAGTTATTAATGTAAATCAAACAGAAAAGTTAAAAATCGAAAAGAAAATTTAGCCGGTTTAAGATTTTTATGATTGAATCGTCCGAATCAGTTAGATTTTTTAATCATTAAATTTTCCAACTAGATTTTGAGTCAATCTCTAAAAATTGTACCCAATTGATGAAACTAAATTTAATCTATTAACTTGGAACAAGATCACCCTAGCTCAAAATTGCAATTCTTATCTATCATTGTCTTAAAAATGCAAAGACATTTGGTTGGACCTGTATCTAATGTTGTATCAATAACTTTCAAACACTAGCAATAAAGATGATAAAGTTGGCAAACAAAGTTTCCATAACCAACAAGCAGAAGCTGCTGCAGTTAAGCTAATTCCAGACTATAAGGCTCTCCAGTTCTTTCTGGATTTTGTCTTATGCATAGAAGTATATTCTGAGCACGTTAATTGGGGAACAGATCCTCTGTCTAATATTACCTTGTCTTATTATATCCATAAAATCTTAACCATTTATTTTGTGGGACCCACGCGGGGTCTACGCGGGACCTACATAGAATTCACATAAATAAACGGCTGAGACTCATTGGACACAATAAAACACCATAATATTAGACAGGAGATCTGGACTTCATTAACTGGGATGGCTTTTCACCCATGTCATTGGCCATTACTGTACCGTTTGCAATAATGGACGAAGTTCTCTATGATCACCACATTTAAGTATTAATTTTGCAACTGAAAACGTGTCTTACTTATGAAAATGATGCTGGCAATGATGAGCTTCTGCAGTTTGAGACTTCTAATTCACCATAGTTTTGTTGCATAGTTGTTGGTGACGGAGTCAGGAATTTAAAATAAGAAGGCCCAAATATCTAATTTTTTAAATTTTGAGGGGCACAATACACCATTAATTTTCAAATAATTTCATCCTTATATATAAATATATATATTAAAAATTAAAAAAATTTAATTTTTTAATATTTTGGAGAGCTCAGTACCCCACTGGGCCCCATATAGCTACGTCTATCTTGGAGATGATGATTCTTGTTATTGATCGTGTGTGTTTATGAATTGTTACTGCAACTCTATAATGCAGATTCTGTTGATAAGAGTAAAAAAACATATGATCTTTAAGATTTTGGATTCCAGTAATGATCAATCATTCCAAATAAAATTTGCAATCTCTCTACATTGACATGTCAATACGACTTCGTATTCCATGTCACTGGTCAACTGATGAAGGAATGAATTTATACCATGAGTGAGTAAGAATCGAGTAGGTTAGCATTCAATTATCTTGTGATTCAAGAACTAGTGGAAGATGTACACTTTTTCTTCGACTATGATTCAAATTTAAATTAATTAAGAAACTTTTAATTTACATTTTGATTAAAAAATAATTAAGAAGCACACATAATATGAATATCAAACATGAATTAATTAAATATTATTTATATGACAATTAAACTTACTCTTAAATTTGAAACAAACTAATTAATTCTGAATAAAACTAACAATTTATTATAATTATATTAAATTATTAATCCAATTGGTTCAAATCATATTTAAAAAGATGAATTATGTTGTCTGATTAGTGATATTTCGTTAATTCATGTTAAATATTCATAATGGAAGTGTTTTTGTTGTTATTTCGTAACTAAAATTATTTTTAAATGAATTTTTCTAAAAAATAAAAATTTTAAAAATTAAAAGTTTATTTACATTTTAAAAATGAATTATTTTTTTTAAAATTTTTAATTTTAAAAATGATGAGATTTTTTATAAAATTTTAAAATGAAGTTTTTTACCCATCCAAGTTCAACACTAATGGAGTTCGTACCACTTCGATTTTCGCTACTGCAACATTATTACCACACTGACCACCGCCTGATTTCAACCATCATTGTCCACTTGAAAGTTGAAAGCCGAGTAGTACCGCTCTTCTGATATTTTCTTGGCGTTGAAATGTTTGCTGGGTTTCATTGGATGAGTGTTCCAAATTCCAATACCAAGTTGTGTAAACCTCGTCAAGGTTCCAAGATCTATAACCAGCGATTGAGCATAATCATTTCCCATTTCAAAAGTCTCCCCACGTCCAATCAAGCGATAGGATGTATCTTATAACGTTAGGCGCTTGAGATAGAGACCTGTAAGGTTTAGGCACAGTAGCTGTTCCCGTTTTCACGGCTAGTACTTCCTCCCTCTATCCCACGGCTAGTAGCTGTTCCTGAAGCGCAGGGGTATTGGTAAAGGACTCTCTTGACTTAAGTGAAGTTATAAGTTCGAACTGTCCTTATGTATGCAACCGTTTAAAACTTGAAGTTAGAGCTTTGCCTCTCACAAGGGACCTACCTGGTTCGAACGGAGATTAGTCTGAGTGTGGATGATTTAAAGGTGTCTTTCTATAGTTGAGACTCTCCTAGAACACCTCGTAGGAAACAAAAAAAAAGAAGACAAGATTTGATCTGTTAAGTTTAGTGTATTAAAATTAGTGAGATAATATATTTAAATTTATTAATATTATATTTGTTGAAAACTTATTTCATAACTTAATATTGAATGCTAAAATTTTAAGTTAGTCTCAATTATATGTGTTTCTTTAAATATTC
Source organism: Erythroxylum panamense (assembly GCA_027123425.1). Taxonomy (NCBI): domain Eukaryota; kingdom Viridiplantae; phylum Streptophyta; class Magnoliopsida; order Malpighiales; family Erythroxylaceae; genus Erythroxylum; species Erythroxylum panamense. Next base: position 38,266,064 of record JAOTIZ010000202.1, read on the forward strand.
AATACAATTGCATGTATAACTTATAATAATTTAATAAGCAAAAGAATTTTATTATAACTATTTCACATATTAAAAGTGAATTAAAGTTTAAAATTTTAAAATATTGAAATTATTTAACTTTGTAAATAATTATTAGTGCATGAAAAATAAATGAGGCTTGATAAACTTAAGATCTTGTTTGATAACTAGTAATAAAAAGGCCGGAATGAGAATACAACATTTATTCTCTAACTTTTATTTGTTTGGTTATTACTAATAGATAAAATAAAGATGAAAAAAAATTGGAATGAACCCTTAAAAATTATAAACTTTTATTCTTAAGAGGGGTGCGGGTATAAACTGGAATCAAAAATTAGAAATTAGAAATAAGAAATAAAAGTTATAATTAGAATATTATCCATCTATTATCACGATATTGATTCTAATCAAAATATTATCACTAAAATCACATATTGCAATTTTTTATATTAATTTTTTTAATAATTATTTTATTTTGTTTCTTTTATACTTTTATTTTTATCATAAAATTGTTCATAATTATTTAAAAATTAATAATTTTATAAATCAATGGTTTTTTATTAATTATTTATAAAATATAAAATATTTTAATTAATTATATACAAAATAAATTATATAATAGCTAGATATGAATTCAAAATTTCTCATTATTATTTTAAATAGTTAATATCAAATATTAACCTAATTATTCACTTTGTTTAATACTATACTAAATACGCATAATCAATAATTTCATACACATTTCTATTATCTATTTTCATTCTCATTCCTATTTTTTATTCCTATTCCTTTATTACTAGTTACTAAATGAAACCTAAATGTATTCTAATAGCAATATATAGGAGTACATAATACATAATATGCCTAAGAATATTACACAATAATAAAGAATAAACTTAGGTTTATATCTACAAATGACTAAAATTAGGGGATACCAAATATATAGATGGCTATAATTAAGGGACACCAAATGGGAGAGGGACTGAACGTTCAAATTGGAGAGATATTCGAAAACTAAGATGCTTGGTAATCCTTTTATCATGAGATCTGCAAATTGAAGTGACGAAGGAACATGAAGTACCCAAATGATCTTGATAGTCGATATTTCACACACAAAATGAAGACAATCTCCTCATGTTTAGTGCGCATGTTCTGAATCAAATTAAATGCAAGGAAAATAACACTAACATTGTCACATAAAACTAAAGTCGCAGATGATAGTCTATGGCCACGCTCACACAATAGAGAATAAATCTATGAAGGTCCATGTACAACATTAGCAACAACCTGATATTCAGATTTAGCACTAGATTGGGAGACAATGCGCTGACATTTTAAGGACAAAGAGACAAGGAATTTCATGACAACCCGCCCAATCAGCATCAAAATAGATTACCATTTTATGTAAGGATCTTGGTGAAAGTAGAAGATCATAATCAATAGTATCGTTAAGATACTACAAAATCCTTTTAACAACCTTCATATGACTTATCCGTAGGAATGCATGAATAAATGGACTCGTTGAATAGCAAAGGCTAGGTCAGGATGTGTAAAAGTAGGATATTAAAGGGCATCAACAAAAATATGATATTATGAGATATCAAATAAAGGACCACCATCAATTAATGATAAGTTACACTTGATTCAACAGGGGTAGAAATAGAGTTGGACGTAATTATGTAAATATATGATAACAGTTAAGAAGTTCCCCAAAATATCTAGACTGAGGGTGTGTTTGGTTCAATTAGGAGAATGATAATAAGAATTATAATAAATATAGTAAGAAATAGAAATGAATATGGATATGGCTTTCATTCCTCACTATATTGGTCAGTATGGAGTATTGTCCTAAAAGAGGATATAAAAACAATATTCATCTAATCTTAATATATTACTAACAATCTTTTTTCATTTCTTATCTATTCCTTTCTTTCCATACCAACTAACCAAGCACCCCCTGAAAAAGAAATAGGCCAAAAGAGGAATGGGTAACATAAATGCCTAGAAAATAATGCAAGTCCTCCAAATCTAAAATAGCAAATTCTTGTTATAGAGAAGTAATAATGGACGATAATAAAGATATCAAGCAATAAGAATAATATCATCCATGTAAAAAAGAAGAATAAACATATTCTGGCCTTAACGATACACAAATATAAAGGAATCAACTTTAGTTTTAACAAAACCTCTGGAACATATGAAATAAGTATATCGATGGTACCAATCATGGGAGGTAGTTTTAGAGCATATAAACCCAATTGAGCTTGCAAACATAATTTAGGTTGTGCTGACTAAAACAAGAGGTTCTTTTTATAAAAACAGTCTCATTAAGAATTCTATAAAGGAATTCATTTTTAGTATCTAGTTAATGAATAGGCCAATGTTTAAAAAGAGCAAAGCTAAGAAAAGTGCAGATAGTGGCAGGTTTCACCATAAGGTTGCAGGTATTATCACAATCAACACTAGGCCTCTAAGGCTATATTTGATTAGACATAAGGTGTTTAATAGAATGAAATATAATAGAATGACTTATAATAGAATGGAATGTAAATGGATGTAATATTAGAAAATTGTTGTTTGGGAGGGATGAAATATTTCATAATGTAATATAGTGAAATGTTATTTGGAAGAAGAGTTTATAATGTAATATAGTGAAAAGTTGTTTATCATTTTACATTTCATCTTAAACCCTCCATCAAAGGTTTCTCATTTTTACTGCTTAGGATGAAATGAGATGTAATATGAAACTCTTTTCTTCCATATCATTCTATTCCATTATATTATAAACCATCAACCCAAACGATAAAATAATGTTACATTTCATTCTATTCTATTAATGAACTCTCAACCAAACATAGCCTAACTGAAACCGTGTGTAAGAAGACGAGCCTTATACTGATCTAATAAACCATCTGTACGTTGTTTAATCTTAAAGACCCCGCAAGAATCAATGACATTAATAGTCTAGGAACAAAAGTCCATGTCTAATTTCGGGCTAAGGCGTTAAGCTTCTCATACATAGCTATTGGCTAATGGGGATCGTGGCATGCTTTGCATAAAGACTTAGGTTCTTGAGGAAGAGCATTAGAAATAGTGCTAGGTAAAGAATAACTTTAGGTTTCTTGGTACCATCATAAGTTCGTGTAACCATAGGATGACGAGTGGGTAGGAGTAAAATCTTACAAGAAAATTGGGTGTTAGTGTCATGTGAAGCAGACAAAGGATTACAAGTAGGATCAGACATATGTGTAATAGAGGGTGGTGATCATGTGTTAGAGACCAAGACTAACATAGGTTGGTTATGGATTAAAGGAAAAATGTTCATACTTGCTATTATAGTATCATAATTACGAGAAGGTAAAGACATGCAAGAGGTAGAGTGATGTCGAAGGGCAGAAGGAATAAGATCTTATGGATTTTTATGAAAAGGAGTCAAGGAAAAGAGAAAGAGGAGGAAGATATTGTAGAATGAGCAAAGGACAAATGAATTTCACCAAAAACCACATGGCGGGACACAATGACTTTGTAAGAATTGAGATAATAACACTTATAACCTTTTTGGTGTTGAGGATATTCCAAGGAAATACAAAGGTAAATCGAGGAGATAATTTATGTGGAGCTTGAAAGAGAAGGTTAGGATAGCAGGCATACTCCAATACCTAAAGATGATTATATGAAGGTGGTTTAAAGTAGGGATTCTCATTAGGTAATTTTAAATTAAGTAAAGGAGTAGGCAAAAGATTAAGAATACGAGTAGCTATAATAAATACCTCAACCCAAAAAGAAGGAGACATAAAAGCTTGTATTAAAAGAGTACAAATCATATTTTCAATAGTGCAATTAAGTCATGCAACTTTTCCATTTTGTTGTGAATAATACAAGGTTACTAGAACCAATTGGAATAATAGAAGACCCAAAGAATTTAATCAGTAACATGACACCATATCCTACACTAATCATATCAGTACCATAGTATAAAAGAAAGAGAAGCTTACTAGGATCATTAGTCGTATGAGTATAAGTGCTATAATCCAAAATCCAACTGTTAGTGCTAAAGGAAGTGCTAGAGAAAGCCTACAGATAAGCATTAATTTTTGGAACATAAGGACAAATACATGACCAAAGCCTCCACAGGGGTAACATTAAACATGATATTAAAAGTGTAAAACTCTTAGAGTGCTTAAACATAAGGTAGAGGACCAAAAAGACCAAAAGCAGAAAATTTTGTAGAAGCAGTATTGGTCCTTATTGTTACAAAGGTTTTCCTTCAAGCATAAACTTGTCCCATAAGATGTGTTAACCTCTGTACACGACAATCTCACTTAGCTTCGTTAAAGAAAGATTCAGACTTGTCCTAAATCGTCTACCAACTTACTCGTTCTCAAACACCTCACGACCCTCGTAGTATTTAACTCTGACACCCTTGCAAGAAAACCACAAAAGAACTAAATATTTATGGCAACAAAAGAACACAAAAAGAGCTATAATGGCAAATGTCAACCTATATTACTTCTCTAAAAGTGTATGCTCTCTCAATCTCTAAGTGTCTCCCACATTCACTTCCTTCTAAGTGTCTTTAAGAAGAGAGAAGCTCAAATGAGCTACTTATAGGCACTTTTAGATGACTAAGTTAGAATTCTAATAGAACTTTACTAGTTAAGATCACAATCTTATCATATCTTATCCTTATTAGATTACATTACACTTACAACAATAACAAGATAAAAGATTACATCTATCTATGAATGATTTATCCATATCCACAAAGATCTCCTTTATCTTCAGATGATCCTTCCATATGATCTTTATATCTAGAGTTGATGTTTATCCACTGTGATCTTATTTGCCACATTATCCAAGATCTTCCCATCTCTATCCGTTGATGATGAGTCATTCAAGCCAATAGTGCACTAGTTTGTCCAATATTTTCCCATTCCAACTCCAATAGTTATAATCCATCCATTTAAGCACACACTAAGTCCCTAATCTATCAAGAACTTAGCTTTAGCCAAGCCAGCTCGTATAAGGTCTAAAACTCTCCCAAAACTCGCACCATGCTTAATCTACTTGCTCAGTCACCTTGGAACTCTCACATATTCCCATCATGTATGTGATCCAGTTAACCTTCCACTCGAAGTCCATCTCATGCCTTCTTTTGGCCTCATATCCAAATCTTGCATCTCGTCGAAGATATCCACCAATGTGCATCAATGTATGCCAACACTTGACATTGCTCCTTTTCGTTCTTGCCTCCTCCCAAGGATTTGCCTTGTTTTGTTGTTCCGTGTATTGAACACTGGTCAAGGCTTGCCAATGCTCACACGATTTTGCTATCTTAGATTTAGGAGTCTAACAAACCACCTCCACTAGAAGAACTCAACGATCTCGTCAAAATAATTTGCGGACACTCCTTCAAATGTGGTTTCCTCAAAGACTTCTTAGTCATTAGCACATCTCCCACATACCATATTCCCTCTCCATCAGGTTTCTCCTTGCTTTTGTTCGAACGCTCCTTCACAAGGTCTATTGTAGGTAAGTATATACACTACCCTTCATTAGAAGGATTAGAAATTAAGGAAAAATTTGACGATCTACTAATCGATATGAGTTAGAAGTACTTTGTAATGATTAGTTATCCTGTTTTGATTGAATTAACTAGGGAGTTTTACACTACCTTTAAATTTGACAAACTGGACAATTTTACTTTAGTCCTAATGTGATTCAATACAGATTAATAGGAGCTAAATTCAAACAGAGTGTCACTAAGTTCAATTTAGCCTTAGGGTTAGTAGATGAAGATTATGCTAATTCGACTCATTATAAAGAATTTATCGTGGATTATGGTGAGTTCAACTTTATTCAAGCATGGAAATCAATGTCTTTTAATCCTTTTCCTTATCATCCCATTCAATCTAAGGGTAGTGATATCAATTAAATATAGTGGATTTATATGCAACATTTCTTAGCCTTTAATTATTCCAATTGAAAGGCTATTGCATCTATATGTACTAAAGTTAAATTGTTCTTTATTTGACGTATGGTGAATAAAGTGCATGCCAATTTAGGTGCTTGGTTGGTGATGCAATTTAACATTGTTTTATCTTTAAACAAAAATTTATATCTTGGTTCTCTTATCACTCATTTGGCTATAATTTGAATTTGCTTAATCTGACTGACACTGATATGCATATAGTTTGTGAGATGGAACCTTTGGATAAAATTTGCTTAAGTAAGATGGGTGTAATTGAAAAACAAAGAAGAACATGTCCCAATCGCACCAAGAGAGGTTCATCATCAACAAAACGACTTAATAGTACCATTCGACCAACTTTATATCTTCCAGCTCCACAAATTCAATAGGATTATCATTCTTGGCTAGATAGATTGGAATGCAAAATTGAGAAATTGAGAAATTTTGGATGCTCTATTTCAATTCATGGGGGTTGTACCTCTATGCCCTCCGACACCATAGTACACATCCTTTCCTACGCTCACACTTTAGGAAGTCCTCAATTATTAATTTTCTTTGATTATCTTTATTTAGTTGTAAGTATCTTATGCATACATTAGGGACAATGCATGATTTAGGTGTGGGCGAACGAGTATTTTCATTTTGATAAATTTTGTGACTTTGCTTGGACTCATGATATGTTGATTCATATATTAATTATTCCTTATGATAACTTCATAATTTTTTGATTATTGTTCATGAATAATCCTTAAGTTACGATACATTTTTAGTTTAAGATCTAATGCATGAGAGAGATAAGCATAATTAGTATTTTCATTAAATTGTTTCAAGTATCTCATTGGTTTTATTGAATAAAAGTGTGCAAGACTTAATGCATTTTTGACACATACATGACCTTTGAGCCTAAGAGCATTCATCACATATGTGCTCATATATATCTTTTTATTGTGTGTTATCAAACATAGCTTGTCTATGCTAGAACTTGCTTTTGAATACGAGTTGAGACCACATTTTTTATGAATTTATGTATAAAAATGATGAGGGCATTTAGGATAACCATTTTTGACTTAAACAAGCCTGCCTTAATTTTTATCCCTAGAAAAATAATTTGAGCCTTACCCTTTCTTTTCTTTCATAATAACCTTGTTATAAGCCGAATTAACCCTTTTTTGTTGTTAATATCCTTAATAATTTTGAGCTCCTAAATTGAAAGAATTGTATTAGCTTATTTGTATAAGATTTTGACTAATCGCGTGAAAAGTAAATTAAATGATTCAAGTTGCATTGTTTTGATTTTTGAAATGGAGAAAAAAAACAAAAAACAAAATTTCCTTTTTAATATTGTTGTTGAAAAGAAAAAGAAAAGAAAAAAAAGAAAAAAAATATTGAAAGAGATGTTATTTGAATCAAGTGAATTTTGATTTAAGTTGAAACTTGTGTAGATAAATTTGTATGATTCCCTTTATTTTATTTAGCGAAAAAGCTTCTTCTTACCATACCTTACCTAAGTCACGTTGCAATCATTATAAAGTCCCTTTGATTTATGCATTAGGCTCATTATTGTTTTGTGGTGGAGATATGATTCTTGAGCAAGCTTATGGAAATAACTCGATATGTTTTGATTTGAGAGCTTAATGAACCCTAAACACTTTAAGCATATAGAGTGAAATCCTTGTGAGGGTGTCAAGTCTTGTTCATATGATTTTGATGGAAATGATAAGGTGTTATGTTTTAACAATGTGTTCTATAAGTGCTTATTCTCTCAACTGTTATTTTATCTTAACTCTTAAGTGTGAATTAACTTTTGGATATTTTTGGACGACATGAAAGGAGATGGGAGGTTGTTATGAAGATGACTAATGTATTAAATTGATGTAGGCTTGAGGATAAGCATGAGTCTGATGTGGTGGAATTTGATAAAATGTTATCTTGCTACATTATTTGATATTATCTCCTTTGTTTTGGATTTATTTTGATACTTAAATATGAAAATTAATTTTTGTTTTGTTTTAGGAGATGAAACATGGAGATTTCATTACATTAGGACTCTATTGATGATAATCACAAATTTTGGATAAAGTGAAGGGATTGTTACAGTAGATAAGGCTGATTACTTGAAGAGTTGGAGTTTAATTGAGAAACTTTTTCTTATCCCTATCATGTATGAGTTTGAACTTGAATTTGTTTTAGATAGATATCTTTACAATTTAGAATTAGATTATGATTAGAACAGAAAACCTTATAAAAGGGACGTTCCTCACAATAGAAAGAGGTTCTCTCTTCTTACATTTTTTGCAATTCTTTATCTTTCTTCTATTTTTGTTATTGGAACAAAAGCTATGTGTGGCTAAACTCAATCTTTTTTATTTAAGGGGATTTGATATTCTAGTTGTAACTTTATGAATTTTTATGTTCCAAACTTTTATTCACGTTTTAATTCAAGTATTTCTTTTTTTGAGTTTTTATATTTCATGAATGATTAATATTTGATTAATCTAAAAATTTAATTTAGTATTGATTATTCTATCACTATCTAGGAATTTAATATTTGTAATTGTCATAAAAGATTGGTACAAGCAGCACATAAGTTATTCATGAATTTCCATATTTAACTTATGATAAACAATAAAACTAAATTGAATAGTTGTAGTTACCTTGATTATTTAATTTAGGGTTTATTTTTTTCACGAAGCTTATTGCTCTCATTTATTTGATATGGAATGCTACCACATGCAGTCAATAGATGATAAGTTTTGGTTTCGATGTTGGGTTTGAACCAATTAATTTAGAAAAATTTGAGACTTATTACGGCTATCTTAATATGTTTCATACTAATTGCTTGACTCGTGAAAATATTCTTTTTAAACCAATGATCAATGTTACAATTAGATGAAATATTTCTCTTGAATCGAAGTTTGATAATCTTGACTTTCTCAATTTTAAATTCAGTTGATTTAATTTGTTTTTGTAATAATTTTAGTTAATAAGTTATTTAATCAAAACCTCCCCCATTTAATTGTACTTGAAATTAAGAAGCTATTGTTTAGTTTTTTAGAGATTCGAACTGATTCATGACTACTATAAGAAGTTTGGAGAATCAGAATTATTTTAGGAGTTTCAACAACCTGACTAGCTATCTCAGACTTAAGGGTCTAACACTTATTCTAAAGGTTGAAAATGATCACGACCAACTCTATTACCAACACTGTCACCACATCTCCTCTATTTGCAATACATCCAGCACCAGTAGAGGGAGGTTGAGTGTGATCAAGACAGGCATGTTCAAAGACAAGGGGAAGAGATTGTTGTTTTTGAAGTTTGGATTCCTGCATAAGAGACTTGCATTCTTCAAAAGGAGGTAGTGTTGTCAAATAACAAGGAGGCTTATGACAATTTGCATAAGAAAATCATGGTTAGAAACATCATCTCCATGAGCAGTATGATAATCAAACAATTCTTTCAATTTATTAAAAAACTATTCATTAATAAAGTCTGTTTCTCCAAATGATAGAACTCTCGACGAAGAAACATAACTCCTGATTCAATGTAATTTCTATATATTTTTTTCAATTTTTAGCCGGGAATCTCAAGTAGTATGACGCTTAACAGAAGTAATTATAGATCTTAAAAAGTTACGAGAAATGGTGGATTAAATCCAAGAAAGAACAAGGTAATCAATTTGTAACCATTGCATATAACCTATGCATCAATAGATGGAGTGATAGAATCATGAATATGCACATAAACTTTATGACCTTTCAAGACATAAATGAATTGTTCATGCCAAATTAGGTAATTAGAATAATCAAGTGTTTTTGGAATATGCTGTCATATATTGGGTAGCAAGAATGTAGGATAAGGACTTTCAGGAGGAGGAGGTGGTGTAGCTTGTGTTGATGGATTAATAACATTAAAGGGTGAAGAAGAATCAGTAATTGTCACTGTGAAAGAAAAAGAAAAGAAAAGATAAAAGTGGAAGAAGAAGAATGAAGAAAAAAATATAGAATAGGTTTAGAATCCCAGCTCTAATATAATCAAGATAAATGAGGATCAATAACCCTAAACATACTCTATGGAAAATATGTAGGAATACAGACTACATAGTATGCCTAAGGATATTATAGAATAATAAAAATATACCTTAACAACTATATTTCATAATACAAAAGTAAAAATATTTCAAGATATATCTTAAGAAGTAAACATTAAACATAATTTAAATGTTAATTTTATATTTATTTTATAGTTATGTAAATTTATTATATGCACAAATATGTGTATGTAAATAATATTCAAATAATCATGTTTAAATCATGAAAATAATATCTTTATAAAAATATAAAAATAAAGTTGCGTATATCAATAACCTTTACCAGACTTCTGCAAAGTCGGAAGCCTTGTGTGTACGGGATACTTTGACTATGTAGTATAAAAAAGCAAATTTAACTTTAAAGTTATAAAATATTAAAAAATCTCTTCATGCATTTTAAAAGTTGTTATAATTATGATCTATATTTCATGCATTATAAGAGTGCAGTAGACTTTTTAAGGAACACTCAAGTTTACAATACAATATTTTTAAACTTTTCACATATTTTTCAAAATTATACAGTGCAGTTAATTATAGATGTCTAGAGTTAATTGGATTTTGTTTGAGGAAGGAAAATCCATCCATATTGCACAGAGGTTGCATATTCTCGGCAACTCAACCATTTCCACAATTACTGCTGAAGCACTTAAGTCTATTTGATTAAAAAACAAGCTCAACTTGCAGATATTGGGATGCTGATCAAATCCATCCAATGTATAAATCTTAATGCTCCAACACCGGAAACAGTCAAAGGAGACACCAAATTGGAACCCCACACACTTGGATCTGGTTACAGGCTGCAGTGCAATGTCTACTAGTCATCTGCCGTCGATTCTCCATATCTGCGTTTCTCAGCATCTGTGTAGAATACGTAAAGCAGGAAGCTGAGTGCATGAAGTAGATAAAAGCCATGCAAGATCATTCAGAACAGCAACTACAAGTTTCTTTTTGAGATCTGTGATTATTAGGCGGACAACTTTGTCCATCTGAACCATTTAACCATTTATTTGATCCTAAAAAGTTCAAGAATTAATTGATACTCAAATTTGATCCTTTATATCACTCTCCTCAACCCCGTATTGTTGGTCTTCAGCTGTTCCATTACATGCAGTGAAGCATCTCTACATGTTCATCTCATAGGGGAATTGACCAGCTACCGCAGACATGGAAAAGAAAAAGACATCCATTCTAACACCAATGGATATAGTTTGGTTAGTAAATAATGAAATTTCTTAATAGAATTAAGCACCAGCATGATTATTGATGAAGTGTCAGAATGTCCATTGTTTAATGATCTCCCATCCGGAGAAAGGTAAACACAAGTGTACAAAACCAGTTAAAACAGCCTCAGAAATGAAATTCTGTTGTTTAGCAAACAAGAATACACTAACTAAATTCCTGACAGAAAACAAAGCATAACATTTGTCAAAATGCCAAAAAAGAAAAGCTCGGCATGTTAATTAAATTGGGAGAAGTAGACCATCTGAATGAATCTAATTGAGGAAAAAAGAGGGACAAGTATCAATCATTTAGAGCACGAAGCACTCACTGACTGTCACGAGTCTTATGATAGATCTTTTACCATTTAAACATATGCACCAGCTTAATGAAAAAATGTAATACAATCTGAATGAATCTAATTGAGGACATGAAAGGAAAAAGTATCAATCACTAGAGCTCGAAGCACTCACTCAACGTTACTGAGTCTAGTGATAGGAGATCTTTTACCATTTAAACATTTGCACCAACTTAATGAAAAAATGTAATACATATATATATATATACGTCCTGAATGAATATAATTGAGGACAAGAAAGGAACAAGTATCAATAATTAAAGGGCGAAGCACTCACTGAATGTTACGAGTCTTGTCATAGGAGATCATTTACCATTTAAACATTTGCACCAGCTTAATGAAAAAATGTAATACACACATATATGAAAAAATCAGTGTAATACACATATAATGTATTACACACATATATGAAAACATTTGCACCAGCTTAATGAAAAAATGTAATACACACATATATATATAGTGCACTGGTCACTTAGATTACATACCTCGCATTCAGGATATAAAAGTTCTTGATTTAGCAGTTCAAAATCAGTGTTTGTAGAGGCCAAGCAATGATTTCTCCCTCTCCTCAACTCTCTTCCTTGCAGCCTCCCTTGCTTTAAGAGCTGCCTTTTCTTCTTGAGATACAACCTTTGGCTTGTCATCATGCCGCTTTCTCTTGTTAACAGTAATTGCTGAAGGAGCACCTTTTACATTTCTCAAAGGGTTTAACGAAGCTGAAACAACTCGACCAGTTGGCAGCCCACTTTGAGTCAGACTTTTACTTTCTCTTATTGAACCTGCTGATGGTGCTGGCAAAGGCTTTTTCAAGCTGAATTCTTTATTCTTGGAATCTGATGAGCCCTGAACGGCAGCATATGCTTCCTCCTGGGAAACCCACTTGCCTATTGCAAAGGACATAAGTTAATATATCATGAGCATGATATGACTTGAATTGAGGTTATCCAAAATAGGGCACAGGTGAAAAAGCTAATGTTATGAAACATACCTATAGTATCAGAATAGTAAAAGCCTGAATTTGGATCATATTGTAAACCATTACTTCTGTTGAAGTAATAGCCTGAAGTGCTATCAAACTCCCAATCTGTGAACGTTAAGACAACATTTGAACTCAACAAAAGACTGAAGATAAATAAACATCAAAATTTGTAAAAAACTGCCTCCTAAAAAGGCTATTCAGAAAGCACTCTATAGATTTATATCCTTGATCAGAAGTGGGCAAATTTAGATTCATGCAGACAGATTTCAAATTAAGCCTAATGATCCAGTCATCAGACCATTTTAGAGTGGTGACAATGGCCACAAAAAAAAAAAAACACTTCAAAAATTAGGGCCTTTCTAGAAGTCAGCTGATGATAAATATATATAATAGCATTTGTGATAGCTCCCGTGACTCCAGCCATAATTTCTACCAGACTGAATACTTATGTCTGCCAAAACAACATCTGAAGCTAGTCTTTCAACCTAACAAGAATAAGTAACCAACCCAAAAAGCAGTAAGAAACTACCACTTCCACCAAGCAAAACAAATGGGTGCAACATGAACGAGCCACACCAAATTCCTTTATCTTTACTAAATCATACTGAATACAATACCCAGCACAAAATGGATGTAGCTCACAAGTCAACATTTAGTTTTGCAAGAAAAACCCAAAATCTTGCGGTTAATGTCTTAAATCTTAGATTACCAATTCCATGACCCACAATGTCTGCCAAGCTTCATAATGAGTTAATTCCTCCCAACCCAAAAACACACCTTCCCCATGTTAATGTAATAACCATTGCAGGTAACAATACAAGTGTTTACTGATCTTACTAAATTAATGTCCTTACCCTCTTGACCCTCTATGGCATGGACAGTACTCGCCTTCTTGAAAGTTGCTATGTCCTTCTGATAGCTGCGATTAGCTTTCTAGAAGCCATTTCAAATCAAAAGATATCGTAGGTAAGTTTCAATTTCAGCACCAAAAACAAAAAGCAACCAGAATAGTGTAAAAATTGAAGTGCAAAGAGATTTGTCACATTTTTCACATAGGTAAGAATCAGCAATAACAAACAACTTAAGCTTAACATATAACGTTCCATTTGTCATCCTAAACCACTCCAAAACGCCAACTCCTATAGTCATCTTAAGTCTTACCTTCCCGCCTAAACTAGCAAAGATCAAACATTTGTCACCATTGATTAGAGAAATGCATGAAGCTATACGTATATTAACAAAATAAGAAACTAACTGTTTCAATCTGCTCAAGGGCTCGGGCGGCTTCCTTCTGCTGCTTCTCTTTTCGAATATTCTCCTCTCTCATAGAAGCAAGCCTCTTGGCTACATTGTCTTTGTGGCGCTGACCTAGCTCGTGGTTCCTTATGCTCGACGGATTGTTTGATATGAAGATCTTGCAGAAGTCGCACCATTTGTTGCCTTGACTCACCCAATACTAGAAATTTAAGAAAACCCACAAGCAAATTCAGAAGCTTTCTAGAAATTTAAGAAAACCCACAAGCAAATTCAGAAGCTTTACTGGTTATGCAAATTAAAAAATGAAATAGAGAGGCCATCGTCTACATCGAGTCGGTGAAAATTTTGTCTAGAAATTGAAAGACGGAGACAAATGAATGTTTGTCATTCACATACCTCAGTCATATTTCTAGGCAATTCGGAGGCTTACGAGGACGATGAACTTGGGAAAAGGACTGACTACTTAATCGACGTTTAACCAATCCCCAAATCTCCGGCCTCCAATCCGTCGTCGTTTAGCTCTTTTTGTTTCTGTCTCCTCTCTCGTCGAGCACAGGGCGGAAGCGTGATTCGAAGTCCGAACCCGTTCGTACTCAACGAACCGCTCCATTTATCTAAAAACTTACCCATTCTTTTTTTTTCCCTTTCAACCTTCTATTGTTTCTCTCTTTCCAAATAGTCTGGAAACAAGTTGCAACAGTGACCATTAGTATTTCC
>JAOTIZ010000202.1:38280774-38293188 GCA_027123425.1 Erythroxylum panamense
ATCTCTTTTTGTTTCTGTCTCCTCTCTCGTCGAGCGCAGGGCGGAAGCGTAAATCGAAGTCCGAACCCGTTCGTACTCAACGAACCGCTCCATTTATCTAAAACCTTACCCACTCTTTTTTTTAAATATATTTTACAAAAAACGTATACTTTTTATAACAATTTTTTTAAAATACAATTTTTTAGTATTAAATATAATTTGATACAATATATTTTAATAATTTTTATTATTAAAAATTGATTAATAATTTAGTTAAATAATTAATTTTATAAATTAATAAATTATTATAAATTAAAATAAATAAATTGATTTTTGTTTAACAATCTTTTTAATTAAATATAGGGGTAAGATTGCGTACTATCAGATCTTCTTATACTCCGCTTCAATGCGGGACTTGTGATGATGATAGTGATGAATCTTTTTAATTAAATTTTAAATTTATAATAAATATAAAAAAATTTTAAATATATTTTAAACTTTTTAATTATATTTAATTTTTTAATATGTAATTATTTGTTATTTTTATAATTAAAATTTAAAATTTAAATATTAGATTTTATTTAATTATTTCCTTCTATTAGTTGGACTAAAATCGAATGGTTCGCTGCCACCGGAGCTTGCAAGACCACCGTGAAAGAAGGATGCATCCCCATTGCCCTTCAAAGCCCTAATTTTCGAAACTTCATTTCCAGGAAAACCCTAAATTCCCCGAATTGAACTTCAACAATGGACGAATCCTTCTTGTTGATGCTCTCCAACCTCATACACCTCCAGAATTCCATGGACCCGGCCACCTCCCTTCTCTCCTCCTCCTCCACATCCGCCGCCTCCCCTTCCCTCTCCTCGCAGTCGCCGGCCTCCCTCCTCTCCGCCACCTCCTCTGCAGCGCCTCTCCTTTTCTTTACCCTTGCTTCTCTCCTGTCCTTCCTCGCCTCATCCAAGTTGCACTCCAAGCAGCGCGCCGCTGCCGACGGCGGCGGAAACTCTAACAACAACACCAACCGCGTCCCGCCGGAGAAGACATCGGAGACCTCTGCGTACTCTGTGGCCGCTTTCCGGGCCCTCTCCACCGAGCACATATGGTCACTGGAGGCTCCTCTGAGGGACGCGCAGTGGAGGTCCTTGTACGGCTTGTCGTATCCCGTGTTCACGACTGTGGTTGATAAGCTTAAGCCTCACATAGCTGCGTCTAACCTCTCTTTGCCGTCTGACTACGCGGTGGCGATGGTCTTGTCGAGGCTTGCTCATGGGTACTCTGCCAAAACAATGTCGGCTAAGTACGCTCTTGAGCCTTACTTGATTTCTAAGATCACTAATATGGTTACTCGCTTGTTGGCCACTAAGCTTTATTCGGAATTTATTAAGATTCCTGTTAGTAGGCGTAGGTTGATTGAGGCTACTCAAGCTTTCGAGGAGTTGACTTCTTTGCCTAACATGTGTGGAGCTATTGATGGCAGTGCTGTGAAGTTGCATAGTGTTAGGAGTGATCATGGTGGTGGAAACTTGCATCGTTGTAGATATGGGTATGATTCAATTTTGTTGCAGGTTGTAGCTGATCACAAGAAGGTTTTTTGGGACGTTTGTGTTAAGGCTCCTGGGAGTAGTGATGATGCTACGCATTTGAGGGATAGTTTGTTGTATCATAGGCTTATTTCAGGGGATGTTGTGTGGGATAAGGTTATCAATGTTAGGGGTCACCATGTGAGACCGTTTATAGTTGGAGATTGGTGTTATCCTTTGTTGTCATTTCTGATGACACCCTTTTCACCAAATGGGACAGGAACTCCAGCGCAGAACCTTTTTGACGGGATGTTGATGAAGGGGAGATCTGTTGTTGTGGAGGCTATTGGGTTGTTGAAGGCCAGGTGGAAGATTTTGCAGGATCTAAATGTGGGTCTTAATCATTCTCCCCAGACAATTGTAGCTTGCTGTGTGTTGCATAATTTGTGCCAGATTGCTAGGGAACCAGAGCCTGATATCTGGAAAGAGCCAGACGAGAGTGGAGCCCCAACAAGAGTTCTTGAGAATGAGAAAGCACTTCATTTTTTCGGGGATAGTTTAAGGCAGGCACTTGCTGATGATTTGCATCAAAGGCTTTCTTCAAGGTAGATGCATTCTGCAATATCAAAACTTCATGGTAGCTCTAACTTGTTTAGGTTATTTGTGGGTTTACTTTTGCATTGTTATTCAACTGCTACATAGATAATATTGGATTCAGAAATTTGTAAACTTCACGTGTAGCGTATCTTCTTTATTGAATGGGGCAAGCTAACTCGAAAATGGAATCCTGCAATTAGGGAATGGCCATACCTAGCTGTTGTCAGTTTGTAGTTGGTACTGTGTTAGATGTTGATGTCTTGATAGCTTGTGTATTCTTCCTTCCTTAATTCAGAGCAAAGTTATTGGTGGATGTAAGCTATGTCGACGCAGTCTTCTATCACTTTGAAGGAAACCTATGAATCTGTTAACCATTTGTTAAAGCGTTCATGCATTAACTTATTTGTGTATATAATAGAAAGTAACTTTGTTTTATTTATCACTTAACTTATATTAATGAAAAATGCTCAGAGTAAGATTCTTTTACAGATTTCATACCAAATACTGGTGTCTAGTAAGGTTTCATGTCACATTGATCACGCCCTGAACTATGAATTTTACTGTATTTATTATTTAACCTAGCTGCATAATTAACATCTATTCGCTTATTGCATCAGTTTATGCATTCCTTTTTTATTCTCTTGCCTTATATTTACTTCTCTTTGGAAGAGAGCTCCATTGCTGCGCAACCTGTGCTGCGGCAAATAACTTACAATTACTGTAAATAGCACAGTTTTCACACTGCAGCTTACTGGATTTAGGTAGGTGACAAGCCGATGTGAATGTTGTGTCTGGACTAAGTGCTGTAGGATAATACTTTTAAAGGATCTATTAGGCCCCAATTTTTTGAGTAAACCAGCTCAACACGTATCCTGCTCGCAATGATGAGTACTGAATATGGAAAAGCAAGCCTCGTTTGACACCAATTGGTATCACAGATCAGTCGCAGCTCTACTTTCTAAGGCGGTATTAAAATTACATGCCAACCAAGGCCATTACTGTTTACAATCTTTCTTGAAGCCTGCAATCGGTAGAAGCAACTTTCAACTATTGCATCTTGGGTTTGAGAAAGTCACGTTAATCAGAAAATGTAAAGCCCAAGTTCCAATATCCATAGTCCAGCAAGAAAATGGGGATCACCGTTTAGTGCATAAGGTGCCAATTTCTTAATCATGGATCTTACTGAAAGGCACACGCAGGTCAAGCCATTCTGAAAAGGTTCGATTCAGTTGATCCATCAATTGATGAATCCAGCGCTAGATTAATCAACTGGCCATCTCCAGCTTCATTGTAAAGAGGGCCACTTGGCTTTCCAATTCAGTTCTAACAATGCACTTCTCGGATCGAGAAAGCGGAACCGCTTGGCGTTGCATATTAGAACTCATTCAACAGTCGTTGATCATCATATCAATGCCCGCCTGCTACTGCTACAAGTCTCAAAACTAATCCTTCTTCTGATGTTTAACCCAGACAAACATTAGGATCCTCTTCATCCGAGTCAAATTCAACCTGCATACAATTATAAGCGGTTTTAGTTACAAACGGATACACTAAAAAATAAAAGGAATAGTTCTAAAATGCATTCCAATGCCTTTCTTGAGCATCTAAGTTGCTTAAGTTCTCAATTGACAGCAAAAACCAAGATGATGAAGCAGCTAAAGAATGGCAGAGAAAATGTTGAAGGTGGATAAGAGTAATCATTCTGAAAAGCAGATCACATTTTCATCCTTAAACCATCTTCCATGGCAATCTCGCTTCCAGCCTGCTTCAATAAATTTGAGTTCTCTCTCTCGACGTGCCCGGAAATCCAATTCTTCGGGTGTATGCGACACACTTGATGCTTGAGTTGCAGGATATGAACTAATTACTCTAGGAATAATTGTTGCATTCTTGACATGCACCTGACTTGACTTAGCATCAGACTTCTGGCTCTCAGAACTCTCCCGGGGGAGTTTCTTGCACAGAGCCTCGGAAGCAGCCTTTCGTGTATGGTCGATTAGAGGTTTGCTTGGTAACTGAACTCTTTTGCTGGAATTACCAGAATTGTTACAGCCACCAGGAGAGTCTGATAAGGCTAATCTCTTACTTATCTCATTTTGCCTACTCAACTCTCTTTCCTTCTGCCTGGATTCTGCAGCTAAGTGACGTGATCCTTTCCTGTGCATCTGCAAAGACAGCATTCAACAAACATTCAAACAATTTAGGAGAAGGCGGCTTTGCGTCTTAGAACAAAGATCCTAATTGGCTCTCAGAACAGCAAAATTAAATACCCCAATAACAAGAATCCATATAATTGTGATTAAAACAGATATCATTGACCACAAAAGTTCAAGAAACCATCTTTCAAATCCAGCTTAAGAGTATTAAACCAGCTGATATCTTAGCCTGAAGAACTCACGTAATGCCTTAATAAATAGTATCTAGAAAACAAAACTATGGTCTTGCAGAAAGAAGATTACAAGGAATTAAAAGGGAAGACAATAGAGGACGACAAGCTTACATTGAGCATGATAAGAGAATCAAGAACAGGATTGTGAGGGCAGACAAGACATGTGAATTTTCCATTGGAGAGTTTCTTGTAAGAAAACTCATCGTCGATCGCTTCGATCAATACTTCTTCCACTCTTCTTTTCCTGTGTTGTGCTTCTCTTGCCCAACTGTCTCCTCCAAACACACTCATCTTCACATTTTCTTCCTTCTCGTTGTCTCCAGGTTTTACCTAAAAGTTTGTTCTATTCACCTAAAAAGCTCCAAGACGACCCATTAGAGTAGATCTCTGGGCCTAGAAGTTCAGTCTTTAATGCTGTATAGTTGAAAGGCAACTTTTCACAAAACTAGCCCACTGGGCCATAAAGTGCAAATCTTTGCTATCTTCTTGTGAACATTTTTACGAAAGCAACGAACTTTGCTCATTTTCCACACAAATCTTTCATCTGTTAACATGGCGGAGAGACAAGGGCTGGATCAGCAGCCACAGCAGCAGCAATTAGACCCACCACAGCTGCGGTCACCTTCGCAAGAACAACAGCCGTCGGCAAAGGAAGACATGTTCGGGTGTGTGATGGCATTGGAGGCCTCTTTGCTTCCATGTTTGCCTGCCCGAGAGCTCCAAGCCATTGATCGCTCTCCGCACCCTTCACACCAGAGTTAGTTTGCTGCTCATTTCTTGTTATCGTACTATTAACATTAAAAAAAAACCATATTTGGTTTATGATTTTTAGTAGATGTTTGTTTTATTTCATTAAGGGAAGAAAAAAGAATGAAGGGAATAAATCTGATAACTTTGTTTGCTATTTACATTTATTCAATAACGATAGATTCTTCAAATTATGCATTAATCACTTAATTAACTCCCAGCATCTTTAATCTTGTGCTTCATATCATGGAGAAGGGGGAGGAAGAAAGAGTTAGTTTGTTTCTAATACAAGTATGTAAGGAGTTGAATATCAAACAAATTTCTAATAGTTTTATTAGTAAATTGATCTCTTATAATTAAAAATAACAAAATAATTCCTCATAATTCTCTGTCATGTTAATTAGACCAATCTATGCAATAATTTTAACTTCGATATTAAATAAGAAACACCAACTTAGCCTAAAATATGCGGGCGTGGAATACTAGGATTGCAAGTTTGGCCTCATTATTCTGTTTTTCTATGTCTTATTCAAGTGTATTTTAAGTTGAATAAAGTGTTTATTCAACTCTTTTTGCATATTTGCTTATGATGCTTGAAGGAACAAACTTGGACAATATAGAAAAACCTACAAAACTAAACTGTGGATAACTGGATGGATTGATGTGATGTACTTGGACTCTGCCAGAAGAAGTGATTTATGTGGATGAATTAGTTTCTGTTTGTGGATGTAGAGCATATATAATACGATATGAGGCTGTAGGAGAGCACTGCAAGTCATCGTAGAAATTTCTATATGTTAGGATTATGATCACGAAAATAGCTTTGTGTATATGAAACTATATACTTTTCATTCATCATTATTAAGTGCAAGTTAGTTGGACGTAATTGTCATTGGATTGCACTGTTAGCTGATTTCTGACATGTGAGTTATTGATGTTCATCAGCACATTTGATTAATTTTGGACTTGCACCTTTAGAAAAGGTTATTCTTCAGGATTTTTCTTGAGATATTAATTTGTAAAGTTTTCTGAGATTTATTACTGTTTGTAGATTGAACTAAGAAGATGATGGTAATATGATCTCAAGATATTTTTAGATAGTTTAATATTTTTTTCAAGATGTGTTGAGGTTTTTCTTGTAGTCTACTCTGTGATAGTCCTTGTAACCTACCCTTTTGGTAGGTATTGGTTGCTAGTTTTGCTAGTGTTCTGGTGAATGATCTTTGTAGAATTGCAGTGCTTCAGTATTAAGATGTGATCATAGACAGTTTTCGTGTTACTTATATCATTGTTTTCCCATGGTTTACCTGTCTCTCATCCGAAAACATGCCACAATAAAAATGGTTGGTATGGTCGGTTCTAAACCTTAAGAAAACACGATGTATGTAGAACAGACGTTTACGGGGATCTCGGTGAAAATATGAGTACATGAAGAAACAGATACTTCATAATGCTTCGGCAAGTGAAACATCTTAGCTGTGCATCTGATACTGTAACATCTGGTATGTTCTTCAGAGTTGTACACTTGGACATTAAGATGTTTATTTTCAATAATGTTTGGTCATTTTCATTGTTGAAGATTTGGCTAATGGAAAGACCATGTTATTACCTCAGTTATACTGGTCTATGTGATTATGTAATTCCTGATCTTAACTCTTTGTCTTAGCTAACAAAACAGTCAGTGAAACAAAATCTATCTCAACTTTATGGGCATACATACTGAAATGATCTACAATTTGTAATTGTTCCAGTTGATGTTGAAAGGCATGCTAGGGACTTCATGGAAGCTGCCAAGAAGCTTCAACTCTATTTTATTGGTCTACAGCGCCACGGGCGACCAACTGCGATCGAAACTCTAAAAGAGGTTAACAAATCTAGCTGAAAGAGATTACACAGTGCTACTTTGCTTTCTGTTTCTGTCATTTGACCTGATAAAGCATTGTTGGTTGCATTTTTACAGGAGATCGCTGTTATGGAAGAAGAACTGGAAAAAATGGATGAGATAGTCAAGAAACAAGAGAGATCGATCCAAGGTTGGACAAAGGAGTTGACTGATCAACTGGACAAGCAGAAAACGGAATTGCAGAGGGTTTAGTGAGCGAGTAATAACCCTGTGTTGACCATAAGTGTGTTGTTGTGAATCATGCGGAAGATATATCAAGTTTAGATTGTCTTTTGTTACATGTCAAGCAAGCTATGAAAAGAAAACTTGAAGCAACTTTGTATTAATTAGATGTAGTTTACCTACAATTAAAGCTTGATCAAAGAACATAAATCTCTAAACAAAGATTCTAAGAACATTGTATAGAGTCATCATGGAGTAGCATTACAGTATGGGAAGGCAAAAGCTTGACAACGCTAGTAATCTCACTGCAGAACATCAAAGACCGACTTATGTATTTGTAGACTATTTTTCTTTCTTTAGAATTCATAACCAGTGTGTATCAAAAGAAAAAAAACAAAACAAAACAGACGCCTTAATCAAAAAAAAAAAAAGACACCAAGAGATACTATTGGAATTGGCCAGACAAGCATGAGCAGAAGGGTCAATGTTGGTCTGTCCCCGTTTAGTAGTGCCAGCGACGAAGCATTGGCATAACAAAGAACTTCATTGTGCCATTGTTACAATGGAATCCATTGCTTGCTCCACAAGCGAAGTAGTAGGGCTGATACCTTTTGAGCACGAACTCAAACCCATCTCCAGACCCTTGTGTGGTGTTAGCAATCATCTTGGCTCTCCTCAGGTCGCACCTCCATAAGCTCCACATATTCGGCAGCAAGTAAACGTTATGAGGATGTGTATTGTTCTCACTTGGTGGATCATACTTGAACACTGCAAAATGAACATCTCATCAGCTACTTTATCTAATGAAGATGAAACATACAATTCACATGATCATGTCATGTAGACAAAGGTTTCCTACAATAAAAACAGAATGCTGTCTATATGCCTCACCTAGAGTATCGTTTAAATAAAAAGGACCGTTGTTGAAGGACCAGTTAATGTAGTTAAAGCCAAACTGCCAGTTGTTATCCCCACCAACGATGATCTTCCTTGGAGGATTGGAGCCATGTCTATTGCCCCAGTCACTGTAGTTAGATCCATACTGCCACTGCGGGTTAGCCATGCTAGTGGTCATCAAGGAAGCACCAAGTAACAGAACCATAACTTGTGCACATGTTAAGCCCATCTTTCCCGTTAAGAAAAGCTTTCACAAGACCTGGAAGTTAGGAAGTGAGATGATGAAACTTGTGAATTCACAGGAAGTTTAGATGGTTGATAACGAATGGTCGAGTTGTTATGTATATATAGGAGAGGAAGTTACGGAAAAAGAAGAGTAATGTATAGCCGAATCGGTCTTTTTCTCGACTTGGATTGGTGTGCAACGAAAAATGGAAGCCCATCACTTCTCACAGCCGTCTCTTGTAGTCCATGTTCACTTACGTTGAATGTGTGCATTTATTATATAAAAATGGGTTAAAACCAATTGACCATTTCACCTATGAATCGTCACTCTTTGCAGGAAAGATTTGAGTTAACAATACCAGATGAACTTGAATATTCATTGAACGTTAGCTGTTGGTGAAACATGGCTAAAAATTTCTGCTCTCATGCAGCAGAAGAAAAAGCTCCTGTAATCAGTTTCTGTACAAGGTTTATAACACACTACGTACTAGCAACATGTAGAACATGTAAACCCAACAGCAAATACATATTACATGTTAACTAAACTCGTATGGAGTTAAAACTGTTCTGCAAGCGGTTAGACCATTTTCTCTGCTCTGCAGAATAATCTGAATTTGGATGTGAAAAGGGAAATGAATGTCAAAAAGTTACGTTGTAGAAGAAAACTCTCCACCTTATTAGGACGTCCACTATCTGTTGTTAGATAACAAAGCACAACCTTAAGTTGGATATTTCATAGCTACTTCCTGTGCTGTGTAGGAGTCAAATCTATATTAATTCTTTTTTTGAACATTGTCAAATCATAGCTACCTTTCACATTCACTTGACTTGGATGCATTAAACATTATTGTTTTATATGCTTATTTTCAACGTTTTGTTGGAATTTTGAAGGTATGCTAAAAACTATTTTTTCTTTAAAAGAGGTGATATGGGTTGGTGGAAATCCTGGAAAGTCTTCCCTGCCTGAAAGTGGTCAGCCCCGCCGTGGATTCAGTTTAAAATTTTGACTGAAATGAATTCTTAACTCATCCTTAAGACAAAAGGTGACGGATGATGATGCTTATAAATGCTGATGCTTCCCTGACGTGACGATGATGGCTTGATCCATTAAAGATAAGTGTAGTAAATTCCAGGAAAATTTTCAGAATTTACTTTACCTGAATATCTGTCAATGAAAAATGCCATTTTTAGGTTTAAACTAGTTTTACTATCATGTAAAATTTTCACAACAAATTAGTTATTAATAATAAAATGGATTAAATGATATTTTTAGTAAATTAAAATTATGTATCTCATTGAGAAAAGATTGAAAGATTAATATTTAAAAAATTGAACTGATTCAACCAGCTGTTTAACGTTGAAAACTTTGTACCTAACAATTTTTCGTTTCGGTTTTCAATTTTGTGATTTGATTTAATTTAATAATTTTTGTTGTTAAAAATTGATGAGTTTATTAAGTCATCAACTTTTTCGTAAACTCATCAGTTTTTATAAACTAAAATAAACCAATTAATTTGTATTCAATAATATATTTTTTCAATTAAATTTTAAATTTGTCGATAAACAAAGATAATATTTCAATCATTTTTCAAATTCTTTAATTTTATTTAATTTTTAGCCGATTTTATAACATTCTAATATTGATTGAAGCTTTTAAACTTTAAATCTCCTTTCTTATTTGTTTAAATTGTTGGGTCTGGAGATCCCACTTACATGAGAGATCTTCCATATTGGCCTATTAAGGGAACATATTCATGAGCTTTGACATTACACTTCAATTTAAAACTTTAAGGCATTAAGTTTATGGGTCTTTTCTACTTATATGTCCTTCACTACTTCCATCTCTTTCTAATGTGAGATTTCTATTCACACTTGACATCCTAACAATCTCCCCTTCAAGTGTGAATTACTACATTGGGCTTGGGCTCTCCTTTGAGAGAAAGCTTTTTTGCTTAGCAGCTCGAGTATATAGCGTCACTAAGAGCCCTTCTACTCTACTGGTCTGAGCTCACTAGGAGTCTCCTTGCTCTTTTTCATGAGAAAGCAACCACAGGATTCGACTACTATCTCTATACTCGTCCCCTGTCGAACCATCAACTTTGATACCACTTGTTGGATCTGAAGAACTCACTTATATGGGAGATCTTCAATATGAACATAGTGAGGGAACATATTCATGGGTTTTGACACCACACTTCAACTTAAAACCTTAAGACATTAAGTTTATAGGTCTTTTCCACTTATATGTTCTTTGCTAGTTTCATCTCTTTTCAATGTGAGATTTCTACTTACACTTGACATCTCAACATAAATTCCGATTTAGATTTGAAAACATTGTGAAATATTAAGTCAGTATTAACAAAACTCTACAAAGGTTGTCATCTTTCCCGCCCTACTTTCATTTGGCCTGAGATTTCCCTACAGCCCATCCGCAGTCAAGGTCCGACCCTTATAGAAGGCCTTGGATACTACTTTTGAGGTCAGCAAACCTTTTAGTTCGAAGGATAAGTTTCCAGACTTATTGTAGGAAACTCAGTGAAAAAAATTGAATGGGTAATTGTTTCGCAAACTTTCTTATTCGTTTATAACAAACACAAAAATCAAAAAAATTAAAAAGATCAAAGATAAACAAAACTGAGTTTTGTTAATGCAGTTCGACACATCTTGCCTACGTTTGTAGGGCCCTCACCCAGCTTAATTTTTTCACTAACGACAATAGTTTTATACAAGGCTTTGCTTAGCTGACTCCACTCAACCCTTGGTACTATCTCTAGTCCTCACTACTCGTGAAAGAATTTCATACTTAATAGTATGACCGCCTCATACTAACGTCAACAAAGGATTTTTCTCAACAATCTTTTGAAACATGAATAATGAATAAATCACTCAAGTGATTAAACAAACAATTCAAAACTCAAGAAAACACTTGACAAAAAGACAATAATTTCTTGCACAATCACGAAATCAAGAGAAGCTAAATAATCAAGCAGGAACACCTAGCAAGAACTTTACCTAGTCAACCACGATTCAGGTGCAGTAACAAGGTCACGCATTCATAAATAGCATCTTTGGATGTCTTCAATTTTCTTCATACTTGGTAACATTACACACAAGCTACCCTTGAAGCAATAGACACATTCATATCAAACAGCACATCTTTTGCTCTTCCATGCACCGTGAATACTCACCAGAAAAAACCTCATCAAAGTACTCATGTGTTTTCTGCAAAACATGGGCAGCACCCAGTTATACTTGCAATAAGACTATCAGCACAACACCCAGTGACCAATGCAAAAAGACCAATACCTAGAAATTCACGCCAACATCCACATAGAAGAAAATCACCCGACAACTCACGTGTAGCCCTTAATCAATAACCAACAAAAATTCAAGACCCCAAAACCTACACACAGCTCTCACACACGTCATCTTGCTTAATCCATATCTCCAAAAGAAACATAATCTACATGAATCTTCATCCAAGATAGAGTTCTATTTGCATAACAACTTTATCCAAGAAGCCAATTCAAGTAAGACTTCTTGATTTTTATTTTTAATCATTACCTGAATATCCAATAATAAAAAAACGTCAAAATTAAACAAAAAGATATATAACAAATATCTTAACAATCTCCCCCTTTCTGGCATTTTTGTCACAAGTAACAAATTCTCCCTTAATTCAACACCAAGTTCCAGATAACATCCATCAATTTCTTCAAGTTCAAGAAACATCCAAAGAAACAATAACGAATAATTATCCAAATTTCTCCCTCTTGGCATAAAAAGATGCCAAAAAGCAAGACTAATAATCACGAACATACTTTAAAATCTCCCCTTGAATTGAACAGTCACCAAAAACAATATGATGTCTCTCCTTTGGGACAAAATAATGTCAAAACAAAAATCCTTTAATGTGTTCAATCTTAGTGAATAAAGAAACACAAGAATCACTTCAATTCCATCTTCATAAGACTGATCAAATTCATAAACCCCA
>JAOTIZ010000202.1:38311247-38323960 GCA_027123425.1 Erythroxylum panamense
TGCATGGTGAATTTGAGATGAAAGATTTGGGAGCAGCAAAGAAAATTCTTGGCATGGAGATAAGACGTGATCGAGGAAATGGTAAATTATTCTTGACCCAAGAGAATTATCTCAATAAAGTTTTGGAGAGATTTGGCATGCGAGATACCAAAGCAGTTAGTACTCCTCTTGCTAGTCATTTTAGACTATCTGCTGCTCAATCACCACAGTCACAAGAAAAGGAAGATTATATGGCACAAGTTTCATATTCTAGTGCCGTCGACAGTATTATGTATGCAATAGTATGTACTCGTCCTGATATTTTACAAGCCGTTAGTGTCGTTAGCAGATATATGGCTAATCCAGGCAAAGAACATTGACAAGCGGTGAAATGGATTCTCAAATACTTAAAGGGCACTTCAAACTTTTGTTTGGAGTTTGGTAGAACCAACAACATTTTGGTTGGTTTTGTAGATTTAGATTATACCGGTGATCTTGACAGACGCAAGTCTCTGACAGGTTATGCATTTTGCATTGGAGGTTGTGTCGTTAGCTGGAAAGCTACTCTACAACATATAGTAGCTTTATCTACTACTGAAGCAGAATATATGACAGTTACTGAGGCTATCGAAGAAACATTATGGTTGAGAGGTTTATTTGGCAAGTTATCTCTTCATCAAGGGGTTACTAATATTTATTGTGACAGTCAAAGTGCTATTTATTTGACGAAAGACCAAATGTATCATAAGATAACGAAGCATATTGATGTGAAGTATCATTTCATTTGGGATACTATTGCAGAGAAGAAAGTCCTTATTCAGAAGATCAACACTAAGGACAATCTTGCTGGCATGTTTACGAAGATTCTTCTAGTTTACAAGTTCAAGCAGTGCTTAAACTTGATTAACATTCATAGTTAGTGATATAGCCCTTTTGGGGCATTGTTGGAGAAGGTGGAGCAGATCACTAATTGCTCGGGGCCAAATCAAGGTGGAGATTTGTTGCATGCGCATGCCTTAGCCCCTCCAATAAGTCAAAAATAATGACTATTAGTTGCATGCTTTGGCCTCTTCCATTTAAGCCAATAATAATAGCCACCATTTAGAAATTTGTCATAGATATATATTGAAGAAATTTTGGATAGATACTTGGGACTTCAGTTATAAATAGAAGACATAGTTGGAGACTTAAAAACACACCACTCCTTCCTACAAATCCTCTCATCCTTTCTTTAGTTATTTTCTGTATATTTAATGAATTTTGAAAGTCTTTTATTTCAGCATTTATACTTGTATACATTCTCCATATATTAGTAAAATTGCTTACCCTCCGGTCATAGATGTAGGTCATATTGACCCAATCACGTAAATCTTTGTATTATGTCCTATTTTATTTTATCTACCTTTATTTTCGTTACTATTTTCAAACTATTGAATTCAACTGGTATCCGACACAAGGGCATTTACCTTAACAATAGAGCACTTGGCAATCCGAAACGGCTCAACAAGTTTCCTCAATCATACGCACGCTTTGGTGAAAATTTATTATCGGACCATTCCTACATATTAATTCAGAACATAGTCGATCCTGAGAGACATGGTACCCCCTTCCGTTTTTTCAGCGGAGTTACGAATTTACCAAGTTTTATGGAAATAATTGGGTGTTGCTAGCAGCAGGATGTGATAGGGTACAAAGCTTTCCAATTCACGCAAAAGCTAAGTGTTTTACAAGGGGAACAACCAGAAATTGGAACAGCTCAAGATCAAAGTAAAACGAGCTGAAGAGGAGTGCTACCACAAGCCGAATGACACGATCCTTAGGAAGATTGAATCAAATCTGTTAAAAGAGTATATTAAAAAAAAACTACAGCTGCAAAACTCAAATCATAAAACAGAAAGCAAGAGTCAACTGGCTTCGAGATGGTGATTCCAATTCCAAATATTTTCATTCCACGGTTCTGGTTAGAAGGAATTTTAATAAAATTGTCCAGTTGCAAGATAGTCAGGGGCACATGTTCTCGGATCAGACTGATAGTCAGGGGCACATGTTCTCGGATCAGACTGAGCTGCTTGATTTGGCTAGGAAGTACTTCTCTCAACTGATGGGGCCAGTGCAAGCTGAACTACCGACGGAGAATATGCATAGAATACTTGCTGGCTCAATCCCAAAGGAGGTTAAACAAGCTCTGATTGCTCCATTTATTGAACAAGATGTTAAGAACAATGTATTCAGCCTGCATCCTTCAAAAGCTCGAGGACCAGATGGTTTCTCTGCCTGGTTCTTTCAATCTACCTGGGAGATCACGGGTAAACTCTTTACCAAAACAGTGTTGTAGTATTTCTCCTCCACGAAGATGCTTCAACAAATTAACCATACATATGTGTGTCTTGTACCAAAGAAGAAGCATCCGAAGCATACCACACGATCAATTGGAACTTCATTAGAGTATGTCTGGAAATGGATTATGAATGCTGTGCAGTCCTCGACAATCGGTATACTTGTAAATGGCATTCCTACAAAGCCATTCAAAAACGAAAGAGGTATAAGACGAGGGGATCCTTTATCCCCTTATCTCTTTATCATTGCAATGGAAGGTTTCACCAGACTGATCTGTCTTTTACAACTCACAATGGAGCTTATAGAGTTCACAAGAAGTGTACTGAAGCAAAGATCACCCATCTCATATTTGCAGACGATCTTCTGTTATTCAGTGGAGTGGAGCAACAGTCCATTAACACTCTGAATCTTTTCTCCAAATGGTCGGGCCTGACAATCAATGCCGATAAAAGTAGTATATGTTTCTCTTCGGACGTTTAGGAGGTGATTGAGCTGAGTAATATTATGGGTTTAAGTATTCAAAAGCCTTCTCTACGTTATCTAGGAGTCCCAATTACTTCCTACAAGTTGAAAGATTCAGACTGCCTATCACTATTAGAGAAGATCAAGTCCAAGGTGAATTCATGGCAGCATCATCGCCTATCCTATGCGGCAAGGATTACACTGATTCTTTCGGTTTTGAGCAGCTTACACACTCAATGGATAGCACATGTAGCGTCATGAAGGAAATTGACAGGATGTTGAACGTATATTTATGGTCCGGAAAGGCTGATACAGCTAAAGTTAGTTGGCAAAAACTAACTATTCCCAAGAAACAGGGTGGCTTGAGCATCTCATCTATTTATACTGGACAAAGAGTGTTATGGTGCGAACAAATATGGCAGCTCCTCACGGATAAGGAAGGATTATGGTCGAAATGGATTCATACGATCCATCTTCAGCATCGCATCTTTTGACAGATTGAGAGCTCTACACAGTATTTGCACACATTCAACCAGTTATTGAAACTAAGGCAGATTATTTACCCATTCATCAAACATAGAGTTAATATTGGGAAAGTACATGGGTGTGGTTTGACAATTGGATGGATGGCAGCCCCTTATGCACCAATCCTGAATTTGGTTTGTTGAGAAATAGGATACCGCGGGATGCCAAAGTCTCATATCTGCTTATTCATGGCGCAAGAACAAGACAGTTCCGAGGATTTTCTACCCTTTTTGCACACCTGCCACAGATTGGAGATAGAGAAACTGCAGATGCTATCTACTGGACACCAATTACACAAGGTTCATTTACAAATGAAACCTGCTGTTCTATTTTTAGAAGTGATGACAGGGAAGTGTCTTTGTATTCCTTAGTGTGGAAGAACTCTCTCAATCCGAAAGCCTACAATCAACAGTTTTGAATGGGGGCATTCTTTGCAATGGATAATAAACAAGGCGCAGCCCGACAAAGAGAATCACATCCTCTTTAAAGCTGCTTTCATTACCACCATCTACATGCTTTGGAAGGAAAGGAACAACAGACTCTATAAGCAAGTGGAGGAAGATTAAATATCGACTAGCTGAAAAAATACTGAATTGGATCCGAGCCATCATGATTGCCAATAAAGTTGATCACTTACTCTAACTCCTCGCATGAAAATCACATGGAACCTATGATCTATCGCAAATGCTCTGATAGTTTCTTTGCATAACAGTGTGAGATAGTTGCTGTATAGTTTCTTTAGCTATTGTCAATGTATACTTCTTTCATTTTACAAAGGATCTATCATTCCGGTTTATTATGCAGATGAGGATTTTCTGTTCTCTTGCTGCTAATCTCTGTCAAGGAAGACCTGACAGCAACCAATGATCCTTGTAGTTTGTAATTATTTGATGAGACATGATCAAGAGAATTGGAAATATAAATTTAGACAAGGTTGATAAAACATCAAATTAAAATTCTTCCATTAATTTGGTAGCCTTAAACTGGATTGAATCAGGCCTAACATAGATTCAATCCTTTAATACCAGGAACAGCAGAAGTAAAAAGTCATGCAGTCAACATTGCAGTTATCTAAGAATACAGAAAATGATGCTTTCTGCTGATACGTATACTGGAATCTAATCTAATCCCTTATGTTGCCTAAGTTAAAACAACTAAACTTCCTGTGATTGCTTCAGAACATTTGGTTGTTCATGTCCTGCACTGGATATACTCTCAATCAGATCACGGCCCTTGGTTTCGTATGGAAACAGGAACACAGAAATTCCTGCTATGAAAGCCACACCGGCGAAAAGACCAACAGCTGCACTTTGGTGACACCCTTGAACCAAACTCACAGCCACAAGAGGGCAGATCATGCCACCGATTCTTCCCATTGAACTCCCCACTCCAACTCCTGTTGTTCTCACCGAAGTCGGATAGATCTCCGGGGCGTAAATGAAGACTATTGCGAATGTACCGGTGATGCATATTCGGGCTATGAAGAGGAGTACTGTGGTCACAGTTGATGATCGATGGACTACCAATGGCAATATGATTAAGCCTGCCACTAAGAACATACCTACCATTGATAGTTTACGACCGAATCTATCGATGATGATGGCTGCAATCACTAATCCAGGGAATTCTGCAAAGCTGGTGATGAATACGTCCTTGTAATTGACGCTATCGTCAGACTTCTGAGACTTATCAGGATGAGTTGAGTAGCATTTGTTGCTTCTATTGTTCAATTCAGTTGTCAGCAAAACAAGGCCGTAGTATGAAAAGGCATTTGCAAAGAAAATGAACCATAACAAGAGGGTAGATCTAAGCAACTTTGGTGAAAGAAGCAGCAGAAGTGTTTTTACAGGGTCCAAATTCGCATCCTTAATTCCAGGTGCTGGATCTGCAGTTTGGGAAGGCAATTCTTCATCTCTTGGAGGAAGGTTTTGTAGTTGGCTCTGTTTTAGTTCATGATCAGAAACTAAAACACCAGGAGGCAATTCTTTTCCATTTATTCTGGAAATTTTCTGCATA
The DNA here is from genome assembly GCA_027123425.1 of Erythroxylum panamense. Lineage (NCBI taxonomy): Eukaryota > Viridiplantae > Streptophyta > Magnoliopsida > Malpighiales > Erythroxylaceae > Erythroxylum > Erythroxylum panamense. The sequence goes on from JAOTIZ010000202.1 coordinate 38,316,567, forward strand.
ATTTTGAGGGCATCATCATTCTTACCTTTCAAGCACAAATACCTTGGAGACTCGGGAGTCACTATATAGAACAGGAGCAGAACAAAGGATGGCAGAGCAGAGAAACCAACAAGCCATCTCCAACCCAATCTCGGCATAACAATCCATGCCACACCAGCTTCAAAGATTGTGCCAACAGTCCAAAAGGCTGAGAAGACCATCATCCAAGATCCTCTATTTGGGGCAGGAACAAACTCCAAAAAATATGATAAGAGTACAGGACCACCTCCAATACCAATTCCAACGAGACAGCGAGCAATAATCAAACAGGCATAATTAGGTGCGAATGCGCTTAAAAGACCAGCAATGGAAGTAACTACTGATGTAACCAGATACCCTCTTCTTCTTCCAAATCTATCAGAGACTTGGCCCCATGTAAACGACCCAAGAAGCACACCAGCAAACACCATAGTGGTTATCAGACTCTCTTGATTGGAGGTAAGTTTCCATTGAGACTTAACTGCTGATCCCACAAAAGAGAGGATCATCATCTCCATAGCTTCTGCAACCCATCCCATCCCTGCATAGATAAGAACAAGGACCTGGAACTTTCCAAACCCCATACCCACAAGGGCTTCATCAACAGTGTACCTCGGTTCTTTGTTGTCTGCCATAACTACTCTCTCTTGTTCTTCAGGTCCTGGCTTACGGATTTGTCTAAGAGAAAAAGTAGAACACAATAAAGTAAATCAACTACACAACACGATAAAAGGGCGGCTCCTCCAAGAATAGACGAACAGAAATGAGAGATGAATGCGGTTGTCAGAGTGGATTCAGAAGTACAAACAATGACAATGACGACCACCAAAACATGCGTTCGTCAATAATTGAAGGAGATAAAAAGTTAATCAGGGGAACAACTACAGTGCCAGGAAATTGACAGAAACAATCTTAAAAGCCCTGGAAGAAAGTGCTGTCTTGTTTTTTGTACCAGTGGTCACTTCTTCCACCGATATAAATACGCAATCACATGCATCAGATCCTTGGCTGCATCTCCACTTTTCACGGATTTGAATAAGACCATACCCTCTTGCACCCTGAGATTAATAGCTTCCAAAAACTTGATTAAACTTCAAATAAATTCCTCAGCCTGGAGTGTACCCACAAAAGGCCAAAACTTTATCTTTAGTTTAATGTAAAGCAACTTGCATGTGAAATCAAATTCAATTCAAGATGCCCTTCATTAGCAATGAGACCGAACAGTCGACGACAACAACTCGACTTCAATAGAACAGAAAGCCGTGAAGTGTACAACTCCTTATCTTTTTTAGAGATAATAACTATATTTTGATTCTCTCATGTTTGTCATGTAAGTTACAGAATGTACTAATACTTTACCAAATATCATATAAAATGATAGATACTCTCATAGAGATAGAATACTTTATTGTTGTTTTTAGAGATTTTCTTATATCATCATTATCATCATTACATCCAGTTCGAAGTCCTGCAATAAAATAAGATATAGAGAGGTCTGATAGTACACAATCTTACCCCTACATATAAGATATAGAGAGGTCTGATAGTACACAATCTTACCCCTACATAGTAGAGAGACTGTTTCTAGTAGGGTTTTCTTATATATTAGTAGATAAAAATAAAAGCTTTATGTCATTTTAATGTATTAAAATTAGGAAAATTTATTATTTTGGTAGTATAGTTAATATTAATTTAATTATCTCCAATATAAAATTTGAGACTGTCAATTTAAATTAAAATTTATAATTTCAAATCAACGTTTTAAAATTTGATAAAGCATGAGATTTAAGATTTAAAATGTTCAATATGTATTATATCGTACTAAATATTAAATAATTTAAAATATAATTGAAAGAGATTGTCTTTACTACCGAAAATTTTGAAACTTAGTTAAACAAATTGTTAAATAACAATTAATTGATTTATTTGAGTTTATAAAAACTTATTAATTTATGAAAATTGTTCGATTAATTAATAAATTGATCAATTTTTAAGAACAAAAGTTATTGAAATAAATCGAATTGGAAAGTTTAAAGTTTTTATTTAGCCAAACCCTGGTTGGATTTTTTTAATCATTCTTTAAACTACTCATCTATATCTTTTTTCACAATTTATTTCTTTTCTATTAACTATGAAGGGCAACATATTTCAATAACAAAACGTGTTTAAAAAGGAATTAATTGATTGGCATTTACTATTTTTTAGAAAAAGCTAAATGCAAAGTAATAATGAAGTCTGCTTTACTTTGCTTATGAAAAGAAAAAAAAGTGTTTAAAGTGACAATCACCCAAATAGTCGGCCATTGGTTGGACTCAGATCTCTCACATCTAAGGATACTAAAAACTAGGAAAAATATCTATCAATTCATTGTAGATATTTTTCCTAATTTTTTGAAATTAATATAACTTGAAAACAGCATGTAAAACAGAGTCCCTTTGATGTAGGATCTATCACTAGATGATTTGGTCTACACACATCAGGTTATTCTGTTCGCTTAGTCCATATTTTGTTCTTCTTTGTCCACCACTACCTATTTTTCACATGTTCATATTTTATGCCAAAATATATTTAGGATGGGTCTAGGGATGGCGGCCCAAGCCTGAGGCCCGACTAGGCCCGACGCAAATTATTTTTTAAAATTAAAATGTCAAAACGATGTTATTTTATTATTACTTCAGCCGGAGCTGACTCAAGGGTCAAAATTTTCAAGAAAAATGACAATAAAGGTCTGATCTGTTGACCTCAAGCAGGGCCAGGATGGGCTAGAGTGAACCCGGGCCCTATTGCCATCCTCAGGTAGATTCATTCTATTTTTTAACATTTTCAAAACTAGATCGGAAATTAAATTAGCAAAACAAAAAGTTTAAGATTTAAAAAGTTCAACCGATATCAAAGAGATTAAATAAAATTGAAGAATTTGAAAATTGATTTAAAAAGTTTGTCGTTACTTATTAAAAAAGTTAAAGCTTGATTGAAAAAGAATTCTTAAATTAAAAATTAATTGATTTATTTTTGTTTATAAAAACTAATTAGTTTACGAAAATGGCCAATTAATTAATAAACTGATTAGTTTTTAAAAATAAAAATTATTAAACTAAAGCAAACCAAAAAATTAAAAATTGAATTGAAAATTTCATCGATTCAAAGTTTTTAGTGTTAAACCGTTTTTAAAATATTACTATTTTAACATCCTTACGTCTTGTAATCAACTTTTCTAAGGTCCAAAGTTTTTACTGTTAAACCGATTTTAAAATATTACTATTTTCACATCCTTATGTCTTATAATCAATTTTTCTAAATTAAAAAAAATCAATAATCTCCCTCTTTCTATATACATATATACATACACACACCACAATTGATACAAAAATTATATATTATTTTAATTAATTATTAAATTGCTTATTTAAAATATCATTTATTCAAAAACTATTTATAAATCCTATTTTGTGAATTAACCAAGCCAAATTCCTCATTCTTTAACTAGCTATATTAAAATTACATAAATCATTATATTCAAATAAATATATTAAAATAATTTAACTTATTAGTTATCATTATGTTCTGTTATAACTTTCCTTGTATGTGTTGTTATAGAATTGTTATGAAATTATTTGCACTTTTTCTTTAGTAATCAATTTGGAAATGTAATTGCATCCCCTTGAAACATGGATTTTATATATACCAAAATAACAACTCATTTTTCTAGAGGGAGTTCTCGGATTCGACCCAAAATTTTAAGGTCAAGCTTGAGGCTCATAGTACAATTACGATCAAACTTAAGTAGCATGATGTTGAATCGAATACGATCCAGCCTGAACTAAGCTCGATTAAATATACATTTTATTTTTAAAATATAAAAGATCACATTTTTTGAAAAATTTTAGGTTGAAACTTGATTTAGGCTTGAAATTCAAAATTTTTAATAAAAAAGATTAAACCCAACTTGAAATCAGATCAACTCAAATCAAATTCGTTGATTTTGTACTAATTGGGGGAATCTTGCCAATCTTACATTTTTTCCTAATGTTCTTAGTCTTTAGATATAGGATAAGTTTTGGAGTAAGTTGCTCCTTTATGATCATAAGATTACAGATTTAGTCACGAAATTAGTAAGAATTGTAGAATAAGTTGCTCCATTATAACCACAGGATTACATATTTAAGTCGCAAAATCAGTATTATTTACGGAGCAAATTTGTGCAATAAATTTTGCTTTTGTACTTTTGGCTTGGACTTATGAGATTAGGCTCTGGCTCTGGCTCTCTGGTTTTGCACAACAGCCATATCCTCTAAAACTGACTTTGACTTCGGCTTCGGCTTTGTAGAAAATGGGTGTCAAGATAGCACAAGCAGAACAATCGAGTTCTAAAAGAAGAAAAACTAAAATAATCCATTACAAATCAAGTTACTATTAAATATTGAAATTTTATTTTGTATTATACTTATCTAATAGTTTTTTACTTCAAAAATATTTAATAAAGAATATATAAGATTTTATTATAGATCATATGCAAAATATATATAGACTTTATTTGGTAAATATCTTATCAACAATTTTTTAGCAAATTGAAAGGTTTTAGTTATTTAATCATATCAAACTGCTGATAATTATGTTTGGTAATCAACTTGAGTTGGTAGATTGAACTTAATCCGCTAATTTTGAATCCTCCAGTAGTTAGGAAATTAAGGAACTAAAAACTTATTATGTTCAAAAGTTATTACAAATTACTCAAAGAGATAAAGATAATAAATTTATTATTTAAATTTAATATTTTTTAATTTTAATTTTGAAGTTGAATTAATGTCAATTTTGCTTATTTCTTTTGTTCTAGAATATTCAAAAAAATACTAAAACACTTATGTGCTTATAAATTTGTTTTTAAAGTCATGTAAGTAAATTTATAAATAAACAGCTAATACTAAATTGTTAATTTTATCAAATATTTTTAAATAAACAATCGATATTATCTGCTGGTTAAATCAGTTACATTAATCTATTGTCTGCTAACTACTGATAGAATTAACTAACAGTTAATGCAATCGTAACATAAATATCTACAATTTTTTTAAAATAGAAGATTTTTTATAAAATATTTAGTAGCTTTTACCCTGTACAATTTAATATATTATTAGTTAGTTACAACTTGATTTTGTTTTCCATCTTATTATAACTTTCAAACTATAATAAATACTCCAATAATTTAATTTTCCATCTAAACTCGTGTCACGAATTAATTTCATATCCTCAACTTTTTGTTTTTCCAAGTTTGAATGAATCTCATGGCATTGTACGACGCCGCTGCTTTACCTTAAACCTTAAACCATTACCTCCTTTAAAGGATAAATAAAGACCCTTTGCATTAAAAGATGGATGCTGTATAGGATTGAGTAAAGGATGTAGATCTCGTGACCTCGTGAGTGTTTTAATTTATTATTAGAAATATTTGCATCATTTCAAATTATTTAAAAAATAAGTTCAGAGTCAACATACCCAATACATTATGCTTTTCGCTTATAAGAATTTGAGATGGTCATAATATAGGTAATATTTCCTTTATATCTTTACAAAACGTTTGTTTCGTGATTTGAACTTATAACTCTATAATCACGAAAGAACAACTTTACCGATTATTCCAAAATTAGCAAAATAAAACTTTTTACATTAAATGTATTATATTAAAACTTTTTACAAAATAATTATTTTAAAGAAATCATTATATAATGTTTATAATTATTTTAATTTAAATCTAATTATAAATCACATTAAAATAATTAACTAAAATTTAATAAATATTATTTTTTATATTGTAAACAATTAAATTTATTTTTTGGTCTTTTTGATTTTTTTTACGTATAAGTTTTGTATATTCAAGCGAATGGTGTCGTTGATACCTTTAATTACCGCTCGACTTCATCCCGAAAACCAAGCTTGGAATCTCCTGTAAACACGAGGCTCTCAAATCAAGAAAAGATTAGATATTTCACATCGGTTTGGTTGAATTATTCTTACGAGGTGTTTCACGTGATGATTCAAAACTTGGATGTTTACTTTAATTTGCTATTTTTATAAGGAATTAAGTAGAAATACACATTTTATATTATTGATAATAATAATTATATAATAATAATATATTGTTATTATTGTTATTATTTTTCGATCTTCAAACCTATAATTAATACTATATAACAGATGGATTAAAAAATTCAATGTTTGAAAAATTAGAGTGGAAGTTAAGAACCTGTTTGTTTCCATTCATTTTTTGACGTGATTTTTATTAAAAAAAAGAAATAAGTCCTTAAAACATGTTTGGTTAAATACTGCTTTTATTTTATGTTTTTAAAAATTAAAAAATCACAAAAACTTTACATAAACGTAAAAAAATGTTTTTTTAATATTTTGTAACAGGTTTTCATACATTTTCGTTTTTAATTTCTCTTCTTATAAACTTCTTTTTTAAAAAAAAAATTTATCTCTTATCTCTTGTCCCAAACTCATCACTTTTTTCTCTCCTGCTTTTTTATTCTTTTCTTATTTTTTACATCTCTAACTCATCTTTTATGTTTCTTTTTTATTTGTGCAAAAAAACGAAAGCTTTGGCCTTTAACAGGTGAGTTTTTGAAACTAATTTGATATTTTCTAATTATATTATGTTATTTTTTCTAGTTTTCTTATTTTCTTATTTTCCATCGACATCTAATTTTCTACGTTTCTGATTTTTCTATTTTTTATTTCTTCGTTTCAACGTTTCTAGTTTTCCTATTTATAGTTTATTTGTGTTTTTGCATTTCAAATAGTTTGTTATTGTACGTTTTTAGTTTATTTTGGCTTTTACATTTATGCATTTTGCGTTTTTGGTTTCTTTGATTTAGTTTTTTTTATTTTGCATTTCTACATTACTAGTTTTCTTATTTATTATTTATCTGTGTTTTTGCATTTTCAATTGTTTGTTATTGTGCGTTTTTGATTTATTTTGACTTTTATGTTTCTGCATTTCACGTTTCTGGTTTTTTTGTTTTTTGTTTTTTTATGCATTTCTACATTATTGGTTTTCATATTTATTGTTTGCCTGTGTTTTTGCATTTCCAGTTATTTGTTATTATGCGCTTTGGTTTATTTTGGCTTTTACATTTCTGTATTTCGCAAAATATCAACCAAACAGGCTTTTATTGTTTAATAAAAAAACAAAAACTAAAAACCATAACAGAAAAATAGAATTGGAATCAAACAGACCATAAGCTGGTGGGATAAGAGGTTTAAGGTTTAAAAAATTCAACTGACCTTCTTAAAATCGTCTAAATATTAAATAAATTAAAAAATTTAAAATATAATTGAAAGAAATTGTGAAGTTTAATTGAAAAAGATTCTTAGATAAG
>JAOTIZ010000202.1:38324877-38345838 GCA_027123425.1 Erythroxylum panamense
AAGGCTACAAGTACAAGGTTATGAGCAGTTGGAGTCCGGTCTCCGGATCGGGTTCCGACATCTCGAGTTGGGCTCCGAGAGCGGGGTCCAACATTAGTTGCCATATCTACAAGTATATATAAACATGATATGAGGTACATATTTGAATAATTAAAATATCAAAAATATCATCATTCATATCATAAGATCGAAAATTTCACTAAGCTCATAATCATCACTTATGACATGAATTAGAATATTTTTTAATTAATTATTCACATGAAACATATTAAAAAAAATAAAAATAAAAAATGTATATTTATATATATTTCATATGTTAAACCAATTAACATAACCGATTCTTATGAAAAACAAATTAACATTTTTATTTTAATTTTATATAAAACTAATTTATATATACAAATTATATAAAACTCATTTATATAATAGTATTTTTAACATATAATACAAAATTATCCATAAAACATATTTATGGAATATTTTACAATATTTTATATGAAAACACATTCATAAATTTATATTTTAAAACATTAGTGATCATATCACTAAAAAACAACAAATAAAACCGTTTCTCACAAACAGTAGAAGAATTTTATTTGCATAAAGGTGTATACGTTTTCGGTTTCCTATCAAAAACGTTTTCACTTTTACTACTATCCATGAACGTTTACTAAATAACAGTTAACGACAAATCATTTTTTTTTGATCAGAAACGACAAATCATTTGAAACAAATCAAAAAGAAAATTGAGAAGTTTCATGATTTCCAATGAAGCCATTTATTGATATAAACTCACGCATGCTTACGATAAACTCAAGCATGTTTCAGTTTTATGCATAAATAACGTGTTTGCTTGTTCTATTTCCAGCATTTGCGTGGATATCCTTTGAAAACATTTAATTCAGTATGTATACAGCTTTTACGCATGCATTCAGTGAGTCTTTGAGTGGAGCACGAAAATCACCATACATAAAGCCTTTAATGGACACTCTTATCACCATACAAACACGGAAATCAAGAAATCTTTTGCTCCTCATTTCCTTCATGCATAAGCTTGTAACCGTTGGTCAGTTGGTTCTATCTTTAAGCATGAAATGAGAGAAAAACTTTTTCGATTACCGTGTCATGTAATGAACAACTTTCATGTTTCTCTGGTTTTTCATTTCACCATCTTTACTTTTCAACCACATGATCTCTTCTTACTTAATAAACGTACAACACAACAACCATTAAATGAAAAACTTTCTCTGATTATATATATACTACTAATTCATCTCATGCACAAAAACCGAAAAATCAAGACTTTCATGATCTCTTCTTGAATGCTTTTACTGTACATAACTTTGACAAAACCAAGGATTTCTGTGTCGTGATTTTAACCATTGTTCTTAAATGCACTCTTATGTTCATACCAGTACATAAAGTGAAATGAAAAATTTCTGGTTTCGTAAAAATGTCATTTCATCGACAGAAATCCAAAATAACGCATGAATTGTTCATTGATACGTAAACTAACGAGAACACATGGATGAACATAACCGAATACGCAAATCAGTGGTAAATATAAGACTTGGCTCTGATCAATTTTATGAATACCGTACCGATCTTGGTATTGGATTGGACTCTGAAACGGAACAGTACCGGTATCGGTCGGTACCGGGTACCGTTTCGAGATATTTTTTAAATTTATAAAATAGTTCCTAAACTTTTTAAAAATTACAAAATAATCCATATTGATATATTATACAACTGTACTGTATACTTTACTAATTTACTGTTTACATCAACCATACTTTCAAAAATCTTAATAATAAATAATAATCCAATTTCATCCATTCCAATTCTAATTCCATTCATTCCAATTACATTCATTCCAATTCTATAATTTTATACTTAACTAATTATTTATCAAAATTCAATACCCAAATATTAAAAATTAATGACCATTTAACAAATATAAAAAATGTGTCAATTAATGATTATCAATTTTAATTATCAATTTATCAATTTTACATTTAATTATTAATTTCACATTTAATCAATTAATTGTCAATTGTTCAATTTGGTTTAAATGTTACTTTGATTTTAATTATCAAACACAATTTCAATTTTCAAACTCAATCAAAACAACCGAATTAGGATTCAACTCAATTTCACAAACTCAATTCACAATTTCAAACTCAATTATAAAACTCAATTTCACAAACTCAATCAATCCAATTAAACCTTCAAGCCTTCAAAAGTTCAAACCTTCATTTTCGGATTTCCCCCAATCAAACCTTCATCCAAAATCAACTTATTTTTCCCCAATCAAACCTTCATCCGAAATCAACCAGACAATACCATTTTCGGATTTTCCCCAATTCCACCATTTTTTTCCCTCATTCTCAGCAGAAATCAACAACAGCAATTCCAATTCAACTCAACAACACCTACGAATCTAGGATCACAGCAGCAATCAACAACAAAATTCCATTAAAAATCAAACACAAAGTCAAAAACATACACCCAAGCCAAAACAATCGGGTTCGGGTCTCCGGTGAGGGAAGGCCGTCGGGTCTTCGGTGGTCGTGTCGTGCCTCGTGCGTCGACGAGGAGGAGGACGGAGGAGCAGGCGGCAAGCAGCGGCGAGGAGCGGCGAGGAGGGAGGAGCAGATCCGAGGAGCGACGAGCAGATCCGAGGAGGGAGGAGGCAGGACCAGATCCGAGGAGGGAGGAGGGACGAGCAGATCCGACGACGGCGACACCAGATCCGACGACGGAGGAGCAGCGACGACGAGAGGGAGGAGCAGCGGGCCAGCGGCGACTGGAGAGAGGAGAGAAACCGAAGAAGAAGAGAAGGTCGAGCCGTCGAGGGGTGGGGCGGGTGCTGGTAGATTTTTAGGTTTTAACTTTTTTTATTTGCAATTTCGTCCCTGAATTTTTTATTTTTTGCGGAACGTTCCCTAAATTTCCGGTATTGACGGTACCGACCGAAACCGACCGGTACCGACCGGTACCGACCGGAATCCATACCCGGAATTTTGAAGGCCGTTCCGGTTCCGGTTTCCAGCCATAACGGAACGTTCCGACCGGTACCGGCCGGAACGGAACGGTATCCGTATCATTGCTAAAAAGTATTGGCTACCAAAACAAAATTGTTACAAAATATTATTACCTAAGCTTACAAAAACGTCTATAAAAACATTTACCTGCAATAAACAATTAGTAGCTAAAATTATTCTGCTACAAAAATAAAATCGTCAGTAAAAATAATTACCTACAACTACAATTTCGTAGGTAAAAATCTTTATCTACGAAATATAGTCGCAAATTCATATGTATGACATTTTTAGTTTTCATTAGTTATATGTTTTATTGAGGAATATATTGTGTATTTAAAACCTTTATGCAACGATTTCAAAAAAGTCTCAAATATTGTTTTGCTACCCAAATTTAGTGATCGTTAGAGCGATGATTATTTTTTGTTGTAAATTATTATTTCACATGATTTTTTAATTTTTAGTGACGTTTGAATTCGTTGTCAATAAGATTATCTGTTGCAGGGTGAATCGAAAATCTTAACACAACCGTAGGAAAAGAAATCCTAATAAGATGGTCGCGAATATCTATCATTATGGGTATACTATTGCCATCTATAACGGTTTTGTTTTAGTGTTTTGAACGGAGTCGAGTTTTCTAATCTTTGAAAAAATTAGAAAGAAAACTGCAAAGGAAGAACAATATCAACATCACTATGAACTACTTATGATAGTGTTTGCCACTGATTATGGACTTTGATGGTCTCCACTAGATGATGGTGACGATGATACACTTTCAATCAATTGTCGGCCTTTGGTTTCGTATGGAAACAAGAACACACAAAGTCCCGCTACAAAGATCACACCAGCGAAAAGACCAACAGCTTCTTTTAGATGGCAACTTTGGACCAAGCTCACTGCCACCAGTGGACAGACCATTCCGCCAACTCTTCCCATGGCACTTGACAGGCCAACTCCCGTTGTTCTGACAGAAGTTGGATATATCTCCGGAGCATACACAAAGATGGTCGAGAACGTCCCGTTGATGCACATTCGAGCTACGAAGAGAAGAGCTGTGGTCTCTGCTGGTGAGTTATGGACTACCAATGGCAGAACGAACGCACCTGCCACCATAAACATGCCCACCATTGTCAGCTTTCGACCAATCCTGTCAAGGGTTAGTGCTGCAATCACAAGTCCAGGGAACTCCGCGAAAGTAGTGATGAATACGTTCTTGTAATCTACTCCATCTGAGCTACTAGACTTATTAGTTGCTTGAGTTGTTGAATGGCATTTGTTGTTGCTGTTGTTCAACTCAGTCGTCAGCAGAACAAGTCCATAGTAAGCGAAAGAATTCACGAAGAATAAAAACCATAACAATAAGGTGGATCTTCGCAATTTTTGTGACAGAAGCAATAGGAAAGTTTTTACAGGCCCCAAAGCTGAGTCCCGAATTATTGGAACATGCTTATCTGCTATCTGGGGAGGTGATTCTGAATCTTTGTGTGGTACATCTTCCACTTCCATCTGTTTACGTTCATGGTCGGCGACAAGTACACCAGGAGGCAATTCTTTACCATTCAATCTGGCAATTTTCTGCATAATTTTCTGTGCATCATCTTTCCTACCTTTCAAGCATAAGTACCTCGGAGACTCGGGAGTCACAATATAGAACAGAAGTAGAAGAAACGAGGGCACGGAAGATAAACCAACAAGCCATCTCCAACCCAATCTTGGCATAACAATCCATGCCAGTCCAGCCTCGAACACTGTGCCAACACTCCAAAACGCGGAGAAAACCATCATCCAAGCTCCTCTATTTGGTGCAGGTACGAACTCCAAAAAATAGGATATAAGTACAGGAACTCCTCCAAGACCAATACCAACAAAACAGCGAGCAGCAATCAAACAGGCATAACTGGGTGAGAAAGAGCTCAACAGACCAGCAACAGAAGTGACAAGTGCTGTAACCAAATACCCTCTTCTTCTTCCAAATATGTCAGAAACTTGGCCCCATGAAAATGACCCTACCAACAAACCAGCAAACACCACAGTAGTTATCAAGCTCTCCTGGTTGGCGTTCAGATTCCATTGAGACCTGACTGCTGATCCTACAAATGAAAGAATCATCATCTCCATAGCGTCAGACACCCATCCCATGCCAGCATAAACAAGCACAAGAACTTGGAATTTTCCAAACCCCAGAGCCTCAAGTGCTTCGTCAACTGTGTAACTCGGCCCTTCTTCAGTTGCCATCTCTTCAGAGACAGATATATTAGTCCCTTCTTTGTTCTGAGTTTGGATTAGCTTTTGTAAAACGAAAAGCTGGTTGGAAATGAGAAACTGCAGTTAAAAGGTAGGAATTGTAAAGGATCGATACATCTAGGAAACAGTGTCGGTATCTTTTGATCAGGTTTATGATAGTGGTAACCACATATCTTGAAATAAGAACAAGCGTGAACAATTACGTAAAGTTTAATAAACACCGGTTTTGGGGCATGAACCCAACAAGATAAGATCTCAGAAAATCCCACAAAAATTGTAGCTTTAGATCAATCAAAATAAATATAGGATAAGGTAGATTCAGACTATCCGCCATTATCGAAACTTAAGGATATTCTTATTAAAAGATTTCATTATCAAAGCGTTTTGAGTTAGCCATTAGTAAATCATGGCATTTCAAGTTCTAGGACTTCAAATTTCATTTAATCCTTATTTTATTTTATTCTTTATAAGAACTCTTTTTTTTTTACTTTATCTAGAGTTTATAAAATATAAAAAACGAACCACTCTAAATAAATCTTGACATTTTAAGTTTTAGGATTTCGAACCTTATATAATTCTCATTTGACATTAATTATCAGTTGAAGTATGTTTTCTTCGGTTATTCAATTTATCTTAATAAATTTTTATTTAAAAATTGATTTATTTATTAATTAATCGATCAATTTTTTTAATTTTCATAAACTATGGCAAATTAATTGTTAATTCCAATGTATTTATTAATAAAAGTCAACCTCTTTAAGTTAAATAAAGTTACTATATCCAAAGCTTAACCAACCTTATCATGGTTAAAAACTAAAAAGTGTTTACAAATCCATTCTCTATCCTATTTTTGTGAATTAAAACATGAACATGTTTGAACTTCTTACGATAATGTTGGCTTTTTTTAATAACTTTAGAACTAATATATCATTTTTTAATGATTTAATAATTAATTGATCAAAATGATTTTATTTAAATCTTTAATTAAAAATTGATTAAAATTCTGCTTGATTTATTACCAATTTAATGTTTCTAACTAAGATGAATCAATAATAACATCTTAGAATAAATTTCACTGAAGATAAGATTTGGATAATTCTAAAAATATGTAGTCTTGTATGAAAAAGATGTTATTTCCAAACTAATTAAGACGGATCAATTAAAGTAAATTAAAAGAAAAAGTTGGGATGTCAAATATAGCTTGGCCCATATGGCCTAACCCAGCCTGACTTCAACCCAGATTGACTGAACCACGGGCTAAAACTGCTTGGTCCTATTGGGCCATGGGAGAGGCTTATGTTGAGACAGTCCTGGCCTGTAGCTCTACAGAAAAGTACGGACCATGAGTCGGTCAGTTGTCATCCTAAGAAAAGAAGCACACGAGTGCGGTGGTGGAGTGGCTGGGACTCCTCCTCCCTTAACCAAGGTCTCAGGTTCGAGTCTTGGGCATAGAGCCGTACTCGTGAGGGAGAGCTTTACCGCCTATATGGTCCTATCCGGCTCGAATTCGGATTAGTCGGCTGTCCATGTGACGTCGGATACCGGATAGTTTACACCGAAAAAAAAAGTAGAGTACCAAAGCATTTTTCAATTTTGCCCTCATTGAATCAACAAAATCCTTAATGACATCACAAATGTAATTTCACCAAGTTTAATGAGATATTAGTGACTTTCATTTTAATATAACCTTTCTCTTAATAAAGTTAATTAGTGACATACAGAGTAAGGTTAAATTTTATTAGAATCATTAATATGCTCGTAATTTTTCAAAATTTTTAATAAAAATATATTTATAATTTTCTAAAAATATTAATAATTCCTTTGCATTTTTATTTATAACACCCGTATTTTTAATTATCAACTTTTATTATTTTTATTATCAGCTTGCGTTAAATTCTTAATTACAATTTTTAAAACGATATTATTTTTATTATATGATAATATTATTTTGTAAATTAGTAGTTAGAGTTTTTTATTAAATTTGATGATAAAAGGAATAGATATTATAAAATTAAAATGATAAAAAAGTAATTATAATTTTTTTTTAAAAAAATACATTAATATAATAGAAAGCAAAGTGAATTTAATATAATTTTTAAATTGAGTCCCTGTAAAATTATTAATTATAAAATAACTAAAGTTGTTTTAAAAATTGAAATACAATAATATAAGACAAAGTAAAGTGAATTTAATATAATTTGTAAAATTATGAATTATAAAATAACTAAAGTTATTTTAAAATTTGAAATACATTAATATAAGACAAAGTAAAGTCAATTTAATATAATTTTTAAATGGGGTACTTGTAAAATTATGAATTATAAAATAACTAAAGTTGTTTTAATTAGAGAATAAAAAGAGTGATGGGACCATCAAACCCGAAACTGCTGTGTCCTTCTCCTTCCCGCTCCAAGCTTCACTGTACTCCACTTAGATCGCGCACAGGCACGGAGTCACAGTCACAGCCATAGACAATTCCTCGTATCTTGTCCGAATCGCAGTAACCCAAAGTGGAGATGGGCCCACCAAGCAGTGTCCGTACGATCTCTCAGGAAGCGTTCGACGAGCTGGTGAAAGAGAACGTAGAAATCGGTATGGACCCAACCGAGGCTCTCCAAGACGCCATTGACGCACTCTCTTTGCAAGGCGTTGATCTCTGCGGTAAACCCAACAATCTCATTTTCTCTTTTCTTTGATCTGACTTCTAAACTACGGTCTTTTTGCTGTTTCCGGGCGTGTACTTTGCCGATTTCTTTTTTTTCTTTCATTTTCTTTGCTGTCAAGCAACAACCCATTTCCTCTTCCTAGGTATTAGTTCCGATAATGGAGTGAAGTTTAAATTTTGGATCATAGTTACTTACCGGGTCTATCTTTTGTACTTTCATTTTATTTTCTTGCTCTTTATTGTTGTAGGGATTGTGACGTGCATTCCAGGAGAGGGTAGCGTGAGAGATAATCCAGTGATACAATGTTTGGATAGATTGAAGGATCTTGAACCTAAAGCCAAGGATATAATTGGAGAGGATGATTTAGATGAGATTGCAGGGTTGCTCAATAAGCTGATAGGGTTGTGTAGCGAGGAAGGGTCCGCAAATGCTGCAATTGCAGTAAAAAATAATGGGATACAAAATGTTTGCTCTATTTGTTCTAAGATCCGTACTGGGCCCGAGCAAGCCCTTGTTTTGGCGTTGAAGACATTGAAGTTGTTTCTTCGCGGTATGCATGCGGATGATACTTGCTAATTTTTTGCCTTTGAAGTTAGTTTACAGAATTAGGATCCACGGACCAGGAAGGGTGGAGCTTTTATGTGCTTATCTTTATCAATTGGAGCACTTGATAGTAGAGAATAATGCAAAGGAAATTGGCCAGTTCTCATCTGGATTAGACATTCTGCTTTCAGATACCAAAATTTCAGCAATACAAATGGTTTTGCCATTCCACATTATTAGATTATTTGATGCTATTTGTCTTGATATTGTTAGTTAAATTAGATTCAGGTACGAAACATATAATGGGGTATTTGGTTCAGCACTCCTGAGAAACTGTTAAGGCTTCAGACTTACATCTTTCTTCTGTATAATTCGACAGCCATTGTTACTGGATTTATTTGCATAGGGTGTTATTTGTGGGCTTTATTTTCTGCTAAATAGTTAAATTCCTGAACCTAAAACTGTTGATTATGATTATTTCATGCCTCATTTTTTATGACTGATTTATCTGGGTAACATGCAGATGTTCAAAGTACAGAGATATTTAGATCCTGTGATGGACCAAAAATCTTGATTAGTATCTTAAAGGATGGGAGCAAAACTTTAGACATCTTGAATAGTGGTTTTGCAGTTGTTGCTGCAGCTGCAACTGGGAATGAGATTCTAAAAGAGTCCTTCATGGAATTGAAAATTGATGAGCTTATTTTGGAATTACTAGATAGAGAAAGTAAGGGAAGCATCCAAAGTTTATATGATGCCATACGCATTCTGTTAACGCCTGATGACAATCGTGTAGTGGCTTCCCAAGTAAGTACTTGTTCTGAAAACATATTAGTCTTGTGGTTAGTGTGCTTAAAATTTTTGAGATTACTGATCAATTATACATGCCTGTAAAGTGAAATTAGATATAGAAACTGCAAAAGTTTTGCTAAACAGTCCTTTCAATGACCTATTTAATGGCAAAGCTAATTTTCTTCGAGTAGCTGATCACTATATGCAAATTCAGGTATATGGTTATGCAAGAAGATTCGCAAAGATCGGAATTGCAGGATCCCTTGTTGATTCACTATGTGCAGGGCTTACATCACCTATTTTAGCCTCGGCAAGCATCGCTTTGAAGGCTGTTGCTGTCAATGTAAGTTCACTAACACCTAATGAGATATCAGAATCTGAATAATGTTGCATGAAACTCAAGTCAATAGGACTTCTATTATATCAACTACTCTCAAACTGTTTGCAATTCAGACTCTAGAAGTGATGTGTTCAGAGCCTTTTCTTTTCTCCTATTTAAATTCCTTTTTCCTGTTTGGAGAATATGAACGACAAGTTGTCTGCAAAAGCTTTTTTTTATATAACCTATTTAAAAAATTAGTGATTAAAATGTTACCGTAAAAGTATCATCTAGAATTATTTTAGTACATCGGCAGTTAAAAAAAAATAAAACAGACATTCATGTAAATAGATAACTCAAAATCACAAAAAGAAAAAAGAAAACTTTACTGTGGCATGAACTTGTATGAACTTTGAACTTATAGAAGCCTTCAACTGTAACAACATACAATAATATTTAAAAATAAAAAATCTCATATAAAAAGAAAAGTTAAAACCATGAAAAGAAAATTAAATATTTACATAAATAAAAAAATTATAAAATTTATCTTGAAAAACAATACTCCAATGCAGCATCGCTATTCTAAAGGATCAATCTTTATGTCTTCTATGTTCAACGATAGCAAATAGAGCGAAAACACTTATACCAACTCTAAAGGAATTTAAGCAAGTCTAACTCTATATATTAACTTAAGATCTTTCTTAATTAGTTCTTTCTTAATTAACTCAAGTCACATACTTTTCAGTTGCATCCTCTGCAAGATCTCCGGCTCCTATAGGTCCAACAATTAGAACTGTTTACCTTGCCTTTATACTTAATGCTATCGAGCACACAAATTTCATTCAAAGTATGGGTTCTATTTCTTAACCCTTAGAAAATATCCTCCTCGTAATGTTCTTATGTATTACAGGATGACATATGTAAATCCATCGCTGAGAGGGGTGGCATAGATGCAATTCTTGATTGTATTGATGAAAGTGGTGAACAAGGCAACAAAGTTGTAGCTAGAACTTTATGTTCTTTGTTAGCCAAGGTACAGCTAGAAGACCCTCTTTCTGATGTTTAGTTGCTCTGTCATATTTCAACTTAATACATCGCCAATGCTTTCTCTTTCACTTTTGAAGATGGATTTATGCCTGTTACAGATCATGTTTCATTTAATTAGTTGGCAGGAAGTGATTCAAACAAGAGTGCCATCGTTGAGAAGGGAGGAATGGACAGAATAATCAAACTGTCATCCAGATTTCCTGACGACCCTTCTGTCCTACAAGAGGTAATAGTCAGTCTTCTACAATTTGCTGTACATAGCAACAGACATCATAGCTGAATTAGGCACAGTTTTCTGCATAATCAAATACCATGGCATTCGAAAAGTATCATTAATTGCATGGAGGACCATGAATTCCAGGAATTCTCTAATTCTCTACTGAAAATTGTTAATTGCTCTATTGATCAAAATATGCTTACAATTATTGTTGTGGCGGTGTCTAATATCAGGAGGAAGCGGTTATACTTCCAATTAGTAATCAATTAATCATGTTTGTTTGTGAAATTCTGTAGTAATGGTACTCGGTTTTAATTCCCTGGACCATGTCATGTATGTTTTACTATCCAATGGCCATATGTAGTATATAACACTTGACTAATGCAATTTTGTAACCGAACACTTTGGTTCAGGTCATGTCAATCATTCAGGTCCTCTCTTTAAGGTCCCCAGCTAATGCAGGCAAAGCCATGGAATCAGGAGCTGGGGACCTTGCCCTCCAAGCCATGCAGAAGTTCCCTTCTGTACAACAATTACAGAGGAGTTCTTGTCTTATGATCCGAAATCTTGTCGTCCGGAACCCAGAAAACAGGCAAGTGCTTGAACCCAGGTTCCTTCCTTCTTAAAAGTGAAATCATCATTATTGAGAGATAACTTTTCCCTTTGCCTCAAGGTCATTTTAATAATAATGGTCATAATTTTCCATGGTTACAAAATTAAGTCTGTTTTTCTTCTTGACAGAACTCTCCTGCTCAGTCATGGCATTGAGAAACTTATAAGGAGGGCCAAAGAAAACCATGAAACCTGCAAGGATGCCGCCACTGACGCTCTGAGGGATTTAGGCGTTGACAACTACAACTTATAGTTGTCCTTCGAAATATTCATGCCTGGAGTGTTTCTTGATTGTTCGAGTGAATCGAGCGTGAACAATGCATAGCTTAGTTGCAAAAGTATTAACTTGCTTGGGATCACAGCTGCTGCCTCTTGATTCTCGAGGTTGAATGGTTTTGTTAGCTTGTTTCCGCTTGGACTTGCAGGAATTTCCATATTTTAAAGAAAGTATCTTCGTCTTGTCAAATATTCTCAGGCTTAATAGGTATTGCCCAACTCCTAAGGTGAGCTAGACAGCTTAGGGTTTGCATTGCACCTGAATTTCATCTGAAGTTTGATCGGGTTCGAGTTGTAATTAAGATGTCGTTTGAGTATGATTGCAACTACTACTACCAGAAGAACTGTAACATAGGCAGAAGCCAATCAAAATGATCAAATCTTGAAAGCTTAGCACAATCATGAGCTCCATTTACACATTTTAGAAGCTCACCGCCATTTAATCTAAAGCTTATTGATCAATCTGCTCATAATATGATGAATCAAAAGGCGGCGTTGAGACCTGGCAGGTGATGTAAATAAGGCAATAAAGGAATCACAATGTTAAGGAACGACAATCTTGTAAAACAAGGAAACTAACCCTGAAACAGCCAAAATCGTCCATTTCATTTCATAAGTCAGCCAAACATGACAACAGTAATTTAGTGATGGCCAGCTCAAAGCTTCAATATGATTCTACAGTATGATCATGTCATGGAAGCTACATGAATTGGTCCAAGAGTCAATGAGGCCAGCTCAAAGTTATAACACTACGCTTAAGATTTTGTCATGACAGCTCGAATAACAGGTTCAACCTCAAGATTTTTACATTGCTCGTTCTCTTCTGATGCCTTGAAAAAGCCTGAAAAATACAAAGTAAAACCAAAATATGAAATAAAATAGTAATACAGAACTCGCAATAAGCCTGAAACAATATAGTCAAACAAAAATATGAAATGGTCCCAGATATTTGGAGTTGTCACTGAAGATATCAACAGCCAGTATATCGAAAATACTATCAGATACTACAAAAGCCAAGAGGTGATTGCATACCAGTTGACCATGCTATTGGAACATCTTCTGAAATTGCTTTTTCTCTTGGTTCCGTCGATCAGTAATCTGCAAGAATTTCAATGAACGGTCACCCATTTACTATGAATAGATACTATAAAATCAAACAAATCCCAGTTGATACACTAACCTTCTTCCTTGCAGCGTTGAGCTCCCTTATTATTCCAGCTGAAAGCAACAGATACATGCAAGTTGTCAGCAAATTTTCTTATTATTCACCAGAAATTCAACTAATTATGCATTCTAAATTTCTTTTCACTAGATATTTAAGCATCAATAGGAACTTCAATGATCAAAAACTACGGCAATGAGCATGTGCGCAGAGACTTCATTTTCACTAACCATCACTAGGTTCCAACTGTAACGCCTTCTTAAAGCTCTCAACTGCAGCATCTATATCATTAAGAGCCATGTATGCCTTGACATAGAAGAAAGAATATTATTAGTTACAATGTTGACATTGGATCTTATAAGGTTTAATAACTAGTTCGGATCTAAAGTACCACAAAAGACAACAACCTGACCCTGGCGAAACAAAGCTTTCACATTGTTGTCACCATCACGCATTGCAAAGTCTGTATCCAACAATGCTCCTTTTAGGTCCCCTAATTTTAACTTGCAAGCCTACACATAAAGTGAGAACTGCTTCAAAAAATTTCATTTCATTGAGAATGATACAAGCAGAAATTTAAGGATGATCAGAGAATCAGAATGCAGCTAGCTATAAATCAGATAGGTGACGATCATAACAACCATAAGCTTGCTCCCACCCACCCAGGTAAAGCATCGAATGCCATATTGCTATTGTAACATATTCCTAAGCAACTTACGATGAAATTGCACTGCTCTAATAGCTATTTTCCTTGCCAAACTTGTGTAAACCAAATGAACATTACATAGAATGAAAGGCATGTAACACAAAGAACAACAATGACAAGTACTCACAGAGCTGTTAGTAAATATTTGTGATTTTGTCTTCCTCAGAGATGAACTCTTCTCTGTTAAGTCACAAGGGGAAAAGCAAAAATCAGATGGAACTGAGGTACGGAATGAAATTAACTTGGCAGAACAACTATCGTGTCATCATTGTGGCAAGAACCATAAAATAAAGACCTTCTACCTTCATCAATCCCTTCTTTCTCCCAGCAGATATCCAGATAGCGCAAGGCCTTTCGATATTTCCGAAGAGCCATTTTGTAGTCCTGATTCTGAAATCATTAATTGTCAAATTTAATCAACACAAGATTACTGTGCTGTTGAAATTTAACTTTTTTGGAATAGTGTTTCAAGAAGGAAGAGAAAGACAAGGGAAAAGGCAAGGCACGAAAGATGAGTCTTCAAGAATAAGGACACACAGAAACTAGAACCACTAACTTACCTCAAAGGGTTTGATGCTCTTATTAAAAAAAAAACTTTAAAGGACCATATTATTGGTAAATGCTTCCAAAACAACAGTTATGTAAGTTATGTGTTAACAAAAAGTTCTACAGTTTAATTAGTGGTAAACCAAAATAAGAACTGTACATTAGTCAGAATAACATAAACCATAATGGTTACCTTGTAATTTTCATTTCCAAAAGCCTTGATTGAATCTACAGCTTCAATCCACCAAGAAAGTTCATTAGGACTCTCATTGAGGTCAGCAGGCCAATCTGGATAAATATCACCATCCTTGAAGAAATTAGATACTCCATCGTTAGCTCCCTCAGGGATCTCTCCACAATCTTGAATTATCACATCAACATTAGGGCGATCACCATCGTCAGTCATGACATGCTCAATTGAACGAACAACTCCCATTCCTTTAACTACCTTTCCAAATACAACATGCTTTCCATCCAAATGAGATGTCCGAGTTGTTGTTATGAAGAACTGTGATCCATTTGTATTGGGGCCAGAATTAGCCATAGACAGCATTCCTTTCCTTTCATGCTTAATTTCAAAATTCTCGTCCTCAAATTTCAGACCATATGTAGATTCTCCCCCTGTACCATCTCCTGCAGAGATATCTCCACCTTGCACCATAAAACCTTTGATAACACGATGAAAACAACATCCCTGAAATAAACATCATATATTAGTATAATCAACCAAAAAATAGATGATATGCATTCCCAAAGTCTCATAAAAATACTTCCATGAAAATAAAGAGGTAGAGCTAGTTTATAGAATGCAAATCATTTCTTCTACGCTAGGTTGCATTCCAAAAGGCCATGTTTACTACTCAATTGTAGTATTAGGCAATCAAAAGGAACCCCTGTCTCTAGTAGGAATTCAATAACTAACTAAAGTGAAGTTCAACAATCAGAAAGTACCTCAGGTATGTAATGAAAAAGAAATTACACATCTGGAAGTAGTTAAGTCCTTAGAAAATTATTTTTCTCCCTTTAGGAAAAGGACAAAAAAGTTCCAGAGCAACTGGACTTCAAGATAAAGAAATAAAGAAAAAAGTAAAATTTCATAAACTTCAAGAAAATATCCACAATCAGAAGGTAGTGAATAGAGTCAACTCTTTCGTTACTGTTCCTTACAATCAAGAACAACACAAGAAAGCAACTTGTCCCATATCAAGATTTCCCTCAGCCAAAGTCTGCACAGTGAAATAGTCATCAGCTATGCATCCACAAAGCAGCACCAACAACGCATAACTTAGAGACTAGAATGCCTCTGAACAAAGTAAAACAATAGACTTATTACTACAAAACATTCTCAAAAACCGAATAACAAAACAACAATTAAAGGAAAATTGCGACAGAACCAAAATTACTCAATCAAGATTTCTAGCCTCAATCAGAAGGTAGTGATATCCATTGCTACTCCTCTAAACAGAAAGACAACAGCCTTTCCAAAATCAAAAGATATTAACTTGTTCCTATTCAAGCTCTCTTAATACCAAACGTTTCAAAGTGAAATAGTCAACAATCAATCAGATAGAGCAGAAATGTCCCACAACTAAAAGACTGCAATGCCTTTGAACAAAGAACGAACACAGACTTACAACTAAAACCAATGTCAAACAACCCAAAAAACCAAAAAATAAAAGAAAATTACGAAAGATAAAAAAATTACCGATTTTCAAGGATGCCATGAACTTATCACCAACAAATCAAAGAAACAACTTGAGCACGTAAACACAAGCAAAACTCAACACCAAACTCATAAAAGATACAAAAACGAGTACATGGCAATGCAGAAATGGCAAAAAAATTCAATCTTTACATATGCATGAGACCTTATAATGGAGGGGCACACCAGTGTTGGGTCCAATGCCTTTCTCTCCAGTGCAAAGAGACCTGAAATTCTCAGAAGTCTTTGGAACGACATCGTTAAAGAGTTCCACCACCACTCTACCTTCAAGCTCTCCTCCAATACTGATGTCCAAGTAGCACTTTGGCCTTCCCATCTTTGTCTCTCTGGCTCCCTTGCTCTGTCTCTTTCTGTGTTAAAAGAGTTTCTAAAGTGTCTCTAGAGGCTTAATGGGTTAAAACCCTAGTGCCACCCATTCTTATTTAAATCTTAAACTGATAGAAATGGATTATATTTAACCAAAACCACCCCCCCATTAAAAAAAAAAGGGAGAGAGCTTTGAAGAGAGTTTGTTTTCCTTTGTCTTACTGGTTTACCTCTTATAGGGGGACAAGACAACATTTCATGCTTCCAACAAACGTTTAGCACGGTTTGGTTTCTTTGCTATGATGCCCCTAATATTTTAGTATATTGAAAACTTAGCCCAATTCTTTTCTCACTTTGAGCAAGTTATTTTTGTTTTAGTCCTTATAACACTTGTTTATTTATTCACTTCTGTCTCAACAATGCAACGGACAAACTTATGAAATTTTATAAACTAATCAATTTTTATAAATTAAAATTAATTAATTAATTTTTATTTAATAATCTATCTTTTATTAATTTTATTATTATTATTTTCCTAATTATTATTATTTTATCATCATCATTATTATTAGTACTTTATTTTTTATTTTCATTTTATCTTTACTTTCTTTTTTATTTATTTACTTTATTTTAATTTGATTTATTATTTCTTATTTTTTGCTGATCATTCGAAAACAGTCTCTCTACTAGTTTGATGTAATGTTATGTACACATTACACTAGACCTTTCCATACCTCGGTCTCAACAAAAAAATTTACTGAATCGTTGTTGTTATCATTATAATCTTTATTTTCAATTAACTTTAAATTAAGTACATCATTATAGTCTTCATTTTCAATTAACTTTAAATTAAGGACATACTTCTTTAATTTTATATTATTTAATTTTTAACCAATTTTATAACGGTCTAATATCCATTAATCATTTTATATTGATCTAACTTTTAATCTAGTTTTTAAAACTTCAAAGAAGACAATAGATCCTATCCAAATAAGAGATACTTCTATGTCCTAGTTTTTTTCCAATATTTTATTCAAATAAACAAAATGCAATAAGTCAAACTAAGTTGAATAATGCATTTTATGTCTCATAATAAGTTTCATTTTTCTACCCTTTTTTCGGAGTTAGTGGCTATTTATAACTACTACCTTGACATTAAAGCAAATTTCGACCTAATGCTTTATTTCCGGCCTAGTTAATCATGATTGGACATTAATTTCCGACCTAGATGATCCCGATTGACATTAATAGTATGAGTCATGATTGCAAACCAACGAAATTAATGCTTACACTATGCAATGCTTCGATTGAAATGGAAAATAATCATGCAAAGACATTTGAGAGATGATATTTCTAAATTTATACAAACAAAATTTTGAATTTAATAGTTTGATTTATAAAAATTTAAACACCCAAATAAAATTTTTAAAAATTCTTAATACTAATATTAAAAAAATTAACACTTTTTAATTCAAAATTAAATATTTTGAAAACCATGTTTTCATGCACCTTCAAATTTCAACGCTTAGATGATTCATATCAATTATCTCATCAACAGGCACAATGTTGCCAATTGGGCATATACATAAAATAGGAAGGAAACACAAAAACTT
The DNA here is from genome assembly GCA_027123425.1 of Erythroxylum panamense. Taxonomy (NCBI): domain Eukaryota; kingdom Viridiplantae; phylum Streptophyta; class Magnoliopsida; order Malpighiales; family Erythroxylaceae; genus Erythroxylum; species Erythroxylum panamense. Next base: position 38,342,691 of record JAOTIZ010000202.1, read on the forward strand.
GAAGATGAGATGACTACTTCCATAGACAATGCAATAATGTTAATGGTGATGGCAAGACTTAAGAGGGCCTAAGAGGACTATTTTCTTTTGGTATAGTAACACCACTATCTCCTTTTGCTTTCGTATGTACATAAGTCCACCAAAATAGGTTTCCATTGTCAAAGTCTAGAGTTGGCCACCTAACCAATGAAACAAATTGTAGCCAATTAGAGAGGATTACCATGGATGCATGAGTGTGCATACATATTGTTTTTCTTGGGATTCCCACCAAAATATCTATTGTTGTTTTTAAGATATGGAATTATTATATAATTTAAGAAATGTTAAAAAATATCTTAATTTTTATAAATTTTCAGAAAAAATTATTCCCTTAAATTTCGGTTAAAACATATACTAAACAAATGTCAAACGTGAATCAATCATACGATGTAACTCGGTTATTATAATTGAGATAAAGTAACAAAAGTCAACTCAAACTATACCAACAACAACTTAGTAAAAGTCTCACTAATACGCTAAATTTAGAGAAGTTCAATAATACACATTCGTATTTTTAATTGGTAGAGCACTAATACACTAAATTTAGAGAAGTCCAATAATACACATTCGTATTTTTAATTGGTAGAGAGATTGTTTTCGATAGATCCACATGTGTGCATATATATATTAAAATAATAAATTAGTAATAATTTAAAATAAAATAAAAATAGACATAACAGATAAATAATAAAATAAAAATTAGTACGTATAAATAAAAATATATAAATAAGTAATAAAATAAATAATACAATATAAGAAGAAAAATAAAAGATAAAATAAGTAAATAAATACATAAATTATAAAGAATACAAGTATAAAAATAAATTAAGCAAGTCATTACAAGAAAATTTTCAAGTTAATTAAATAATTAAAAAGGAAGTATTATGTATTAAAAATTTAAAATAAATACAACAAATAAGGATCGAAGAAAAATGTCTAAAAGACTTAAAAGAATGAGAAAGACTTCTCGAGTTTAATTAATTTAGCCTAAATTTAATAATAAGTTGGATTATCATTTTAATGACTTAATGTTGTCCATATTATTATTTTTAAACCAAAATATAAGATAAGAGATTTTTTATAAAATTACAAAATAAATAGAATATTTAGAAAATAAAAAATAAGATATTTTTTGAAGTGTCTATTATCTTTATTTTTGTAAGTATGTATAAATTTCTCATAATTTTTAAGCACAAGAAAAAGGCATTTAAAAAAATAAAAATTGAATGCCCTAGTTATTGGAGTTGCCTGGCCCATGTAAGTGGCTGGATCAAGGCTACTAACAAAGTTGGTGGATCATATGTCTAGGAAGAACCCAAAACACACACAAAACATTCTTAAACGCTTGTGTGCAAAGGTCTAAACAAACTCTTACTTTTGTTCTAACTAGATTTGATTGACAAGTTTAAACAATTATTCTGTACAGGATTCAGACAAAAGCTGCCCTAACCTCATTTCTAGTACCAGCTGATAATGAAATGGTTTTGCTATTTTATAAGGCAAGGAAAGCAAAGCACGAAAAGAAAAAAGGTTTGGTTCTGAGTTCTGACCCAGGTCTAGCAGGAACTTAAAATTTTTGTAAGGTTATTTTCAAAATAGATTCTTAAACTTTTGCTTAATTTTGTAATTATATCTTGAACTTAAAAAATTTATAATAAAATATTCAAATATTTTTTTTAAAATTTAGCTTAAACTTAAAAAAATGACAATAAAATATTCAAACTTTCAATTTTACTCGACGTTAGTATCTACGTTAAGATTGTTAACTTTACTTGTTATGTTTTCAAAAAATCCTAATTATTAATGCGCTTTAGTCAAAATTAACATAACAAATGAAAATTAATGAAATAGTGTTGTTGTTAAAAATGGGATCCCTAAATTAGTTTATGAAACCTTAGTCCTTCTTTATCTATTTGTTCTTTCGATGCCCTCAGCCATTTGTTTTTTGTTTGTTCTTTCATTGCACTAAACTACTTTTGCACTGTGACACACTATGCCAGCAATCTCTTCGTTTTCTGTTCGTTCTCCATGAGCCTTCAGCGTGAGGACGTTGGAGCTGCATAATCTGAAAATTAAAGGATGAAGGCATTGAGAAAACAAAATAAAAATGAAATAAAAAACTGAAATACTAATGTCAGGCTATAAATAAATAAAAAGTTTAAACATTTTATTGTTATTTTTAAAATTCAGGTTAGAATCGAAAAAATTAGAAGTTTGCACATTTTATTATTACTGTTTGAAGTTCGGGCTATAATTGTAAAATTAAGCAAAATTTGATATTTTTTTATAATTAACTCTTGTTATATAAACATCACTGTTTGAAGTTTAGGCTATAATTACAAAATTGAACCAAATTTGAGATTTTTTTGTAATTAGCTCTTTTTATATAAACAAAATAATTTAAAAAAATTTCACTTAAATTTTGATCTAAAATCTAGTTTTTTTACATGCAAAATGACATTTTTTATATTTAATAAAATAAAATCATTTTGTATATTCGTAAATAGTTATTTTAGGATCGATTAAGATTTGATTGAATTTGAATTCAAATCGAATGGTTAGGCGAATTAAATTTTATATTATTTGAATCTGGATTCAACTCAAACTCGAATCAAATACTTCAAACTCAATTAAACTAAATCTCACTGTCTATCAGCTTTACTTACTAATTTATTATATAACATTAAAAAAAGGAAATGATCATCAACTATTAAGATATTCCTAATAAGCAATAATTGTCATATCCTTAGAAAAAATACATTCACTTATCTCTAACCATAGGCAATTGTAGATTAAAATACTCTTTTTCCTTTCTTCTTTTCAATAAATCAAAGAAAAAAGGAAAAGGTATGTGTGATGTGTAGTAAGGTGAACTTTGGACTATATGTAAATTTATCATCTAGACAATGATAATATAGTTTATAGATTAGTCCAAAACCCAAATCTCCCAAAGTGGCATTGGGGTCCTAAATCACACTCTCCTATACCCAACAAAGGAATGTTTCTTTTTAAATGCAATCTGCAACAATTAGGACAAATCACAACAAAGGAATCCAATGCAACTATAGCTGAATGAAGAAGGCAATAGCAATACTCAAATGAACAAGCC
>JAOTIZ010000202.1:38350125-38362416 GCA_027123425.1 Erythroxylum panamense
TCATGGCCCATGCAGGTCTCGAACCTGCGACCTTCGCGTTATTAGCACGACGCTCTAACCAACTGAGCTAATAGGCCGGTTGAAAACTTGCTACTTTGTTCGATACAACTCATTAATACATGGTCACTAGTCTAGGCTATCCCTTTTTATAAAAATAATAAAAAGCCAAATATATAAAAAATATTTTTTTTAATATTTTAAAAGTTAAACCGCAAGTTAAACCGATAAGATAAGAATTTTTAGGCTAAAAATATTCTACAGATGTTGGATCATCATAAAATAGGTTAAATATTAAATAAAATTACAGAATTTGAAATATAAATAATTTATATTCTTATAAATAATTTTAAAAAAGGGACAAAATTTTGTAATAAAAATTAGTGTATTATTTAGTATTGTATTACAATTTAATAGCTTCAGCAGATCCAGGTCATGTAAGTTCAGGCTTAAAACATCAATCCATGCCCTTCGGCCCTAGCTAGTTATGCCAATTAAAAAGAAAGTTGAATTTCAGAACATTGTCACTCTCCCAACATAATATCAACATCATTTACTTTTTCTATAAGGGATAACAAATTAAATAGTACTTAAAATTTTTAGGAATTTTAAATTGCTAAAATTTAAACAATTTTAATTTAATAGTTAAGTTTTAAAATTTATATAAATAAGGTCAAAAATTACTGTTGCTAATTTAAAGCGTCTATCCAAATTAGTAAAAAAGATAATTTGATATGATTTGTACAAATTTTAAAAAGTTAATAACTGAAAACTTTAGAAAAGTTGGTAGTAAATTAAAATTTAGAATTTTTTTAGTTTTCAATTACTAAACTTTTAAAATTTGTATAAATTAAGTCAAAAAGTTGTATTTTTCTTATACAAAGTGTCTATCAAATACCAGTTGAAAATGTTTTTAATTCAATAACTAACCTTATGAAACTTATATAAATCATATCAAAAAGATTTTTTTTTTTGCAGCTAGGGCTGAGCCTATGACCGTTTATGATTACTTATTCGAAGGTAGACCTCTTGAAGATCCTTTCTTGAGAGCATAATTTTTTATGTCAGTGAGTGCGCTTCGTTAGTTGGGGAGATAATCCGCACGGATTCAAATTTTGTAGGAACATATCAAGAGATAATTGGATTTGGTTAGACATCCATCAAATATCATGTAAATGTCTATCTGTTAGACAAATTAGTAAAAATAACAATTTGATATGATTTGTACAAAGTTTAAAAAATTAGTCACTAAATTTGAAAACTTTAGGAAGTTACTTTGAATTTGTTATCCCTTTTTATAATTAGTACACTGAGTTTTAATATTTACAAACTATTATTATAGTATCTTATCTAGTTAGTATGAAGATTTATGTAGAGAAAATTTACACAATAGCATGAAGATTAACATAGATTTTTTCAAAACCAGAAACAAGACAGCTTTATAGGAATGTAGATGTCATTCCAAGTTTCAAAAGGAAAGCTGTAGTAACCAATAATGTTTGTATATGGGGCAAATACAAGCAACTTCTTTTGTTTCTTGGAACTAACCATAGGTAGAAGAAGAAGTAACTAAGCAAGCTTTTTTTATAGCAACGAAGAGTTGATTGCAGATTACTCCACCAATGTACTAGCCAGTGCTGATGTTGCTAATGGCTTGCCTCGTCCCATAGTGAAACCTCTGGTTCCATCAGGCATTCTTGGACCCCTTGAACTTTGCTTAGGAGATGCTTCATATTGTTGTAGAGAAGACAAGAGCAGGCCTCTTCCACCATGGCTTTGACCCCTTCCTCTGCTCTTTCCTCGACCTCTTCCCCATCCCTTCTTTGACGATCCCGAGTTTTCTTCAGCCTGTCAAAAATGAAAATAAAAGTACTCACACTTCTTTTCTGGATCCATCTCTACTGCCTCATTTGTGCATACGTGTGATTCTTACATTACTTTCAATGGCACAGTCTGCATTGCTTAGGTGAGAGGGATCTTCAAGTTGTTCTTGACCAACTGTGTATTCATCATCAAAAATGCCATCGAACTCTGACTTTTTGTTCTTTAGAACAGATTTTGGCTGCCATTTTTCAAGTATACAAACTTGTCAACTTTTCATTAAGCAGGACAATTCTCAATGAAATGAGTTTCAGGACATACCGAGCACCTAAGTAGCAGTCTTACACGGAGACCTTTTCTCCAATTCCTTTCATCATTCAAGGTCTCAACCTGGTGAAATCAGAAAACTTTGATACATCGAGGGGGAAAAAAAAAGGGACACATAGCGGTTATGGAAGCCATAGAATTTGGACATACCGCTCTTTCAGCTATTTCTGGAACCTCAAACTCCACAAGAGCATGTAAATTGAAAATAAAGAATCATGAGAAATCTGCAAGTTATAGCATAAAGAATGTGTCTTTAACTTATTATGAATACCTTGTTGCTCATTAAGAAATCACTTTTGGACCGGGACGAATTGGATTCTTGCGGATGACATATTCTGATGGTTTTCACACTGCTCAGGAAAGGAATATATGAGTAAGCAGCAGCAGCAACACATTAACAAAGAATGGCCCCGGGAAAGAAACTTAACCTTCCAACCACACTGAATATTTTCTCGAGGTTTTGGTGAGAGTGATCTTCAGGCAAGTTCTCCACAACAACTGTACGAGACTGCAAGTCCTCTCTGTCTTTTTCTGTGAAAGGAATCTTGCGTTTTACCTTCTTGCCATCTTCACTTAAAACCTGAAACAAAAGAAACAACAAATCAAAGTTGTTTTGAGAATGCCAAAAAGTTAACAACTCTGGCTTTTGATGCAGGAAAGTCATGAGATTATTGTTAGCTAAAGAACTTACAAGCTTGGAAGAAGATTGGAGTGCCTGAGTAAGCAACTGATTGTTATTAGTCAGAGACTTCATTTTCTTTGTGGAAGCAATAACAGATATAGGAACTGTGGTAGAGGCAAAAAATGTATGAATGATTAGTGTTTCAATCAGTGCTATACACAAAACTCCTGGTAATGATTCTTACCATAACCTTCGGGATCTTTACTAACGTGTTTAGACATAGATTCATTTGCAAGTAGACTCATGTCACTAAACAGATACTCCACCTGTTCAACACAAAATCAATGCTTAGAATTGGAAGAAGTTCCAGATTATAACTGGTAATCTCGATTTTTTACAACCAAATGCATTCGCTCGAATTCAATGACGATCATGAACAAATGCCTTCACATAATCACATTCAAGATTTTCTTACGTGAATGCAGGAATCAGATTTAATAGCATCATTTGGTTAGGTAATATGTATTTCACCAGTCACATAAATAGTCAGTAATATTTTTAATCACTTTCAGAGTAACTGCAGAAACTCAGGAACCAAAAATCAACTCAGAACTCATTTGCTGGGATCAATAATCAACCTAAATTGGCAAATACTGCAAGAAGGTTGCATAAAAAACAGAATTTGATATCTACAAACAGAATTTCTGGCAACTGTCCTTGTCTAATCTCATATTTTGAGGGAGACGAGATGATCCAAAAGAAGTCTATGGTCAATAAGATTGAATCATGAGGATAAGACGCTTAATTGCAAACCTCAAATTGATTAACAAATCAGTCTCTGATGAATGCTATCAAAACTTGGCCAAGAACATTCATTGCCACAGGAATTTAACTGTTCTATGAATGGTCATTCAACTGATGATAGATATAACCAACCCACCCAAAAAAAAAAAAAAGGAGGATTGGATTGAATGCATAAGCAAAAAACAAGAAAAATACCCAGATCACCAAAAAAAAAATTCAATAACAAAAAAAAAGAAGAAATTAAATATCTGTGGCTATGAATGTTCTTGGCCAAGTTTTGATAGATATAACCAACCTAACCACACACAAAAAATGAAAGGAAGATTGGATTGAATGCATAAGCAAAGAACAAGAAACAAAACCCAAATCACCAAAAAAAAATCAATAACAAAAAAAGAAACCTGTTTGATGATCTTTTGACGAAGATCGTCAGTGAGAACATTGTTCTTGTTGGACTGATTAGGCACAGCGAGATTTTGATTAGAGGTAAAAAACGATGAAGGATCTTGATCACCAACAAAGAACCAATCAGACCCATTAGCCGCACCAAGATAATGAAAACAAGGAATGTAATAGCCAGACACAGGGATTTGAGACGATGCATTTGATCTGGGCACAAACTCGGGAGCTTGAGCGTTGAACTTGAAGGACACACTCGTATTACCACCACCACCACTACAACTACTATTACTACTGCTACAATTGTAACTGGGTTTACTTGTTTCTTTCATTTCCTTCTCTGTAAAGCTTGCTTCTTCCTTGATCTTTTCCTCTGTTTGTGCTTGTGACATCTTTGTTTTATCACTTTCTTGGTCTGTGTTGCATAAAGTTTCAATCTTTAACAGTCTCTCTCATGTGGGCACGTATGTTCCCACGATTATGAATGAATGAATGAATGTGTTCTCTCTCTCTCTCTCTCTGTTCCTGAAGTTTAGTAACTGTATCGTGAGATATTGAATCCACATTTCGCGCCCAAAATAGAGGTTGCTTATTACATGAGACCGTTGCTTGTGGGTTTGACCAGCTTTCTTTTTTCTCTTTTTTTTTTTTTGGAAGCTTTGATTTTTCCCAATTTGGTATTTTTTATATTTTCCTTTTTAATGCACAAAATTTAGGGTACGGGTGGCTGTGCCCGATTTCCAGTGCAACCCTGTGTCCTGAAAATCTCATCCATCCATTAACATTACCTTTTTAATGTACAAAATTTAGGAAACAGAGTGACTGTGCCTGATTCTCAATGTCACCATATGTTCTAAAAATTACATCCATTTATTAAAATATTAATGAATTGATGGGATTCTTAGGATGGCATTGAGAATCTGGCACAAGGAATTTAATCCCCAAAATTTATGGACCAAATAACATGTTAAGATGAAATAATTTTATATGTTTTATTTAATGACATGAAATCTAACCCTAAATAAATAATTGTATATCTTATAGAGACGATAATGGCTTGAGTCACTTAGACTCGAGCTTGCTTGAGTTTGGATTTAGCTCGATTCTTTTTTTAATTTACTCAAAATAACGTTATTTTCTTCTTTTTTTTGGTAAAATCCAAAAAATTTTCTTAAGAAAAGCTTAAACTTAAGCTTAATTGTCAAACCTAATAATTTAATTTTTAGTCATTTTTATAACGATATAATTCTGATTAAACCTTTTAAACCTTAAATTTCTTATCTTACCGGTTTCAATTCTAGTCTAGTTTTAAAACAATTAGTTGATATGCCCCTATAAATGAAAAGAACCAAGTATTGAGTAAAATGTATTGCTATTTATACCAAAGAAAAATATTTTAAATAAAATGTTACGTAATTAATTAATTAATTATTCTTAATAGAGGAGATGAAATTCATTCGCATAATTCTACTCTATCCATGAATGAAGAATGTCTTCTTCGTGGAGTCATAAAAAATGAATGATTACACCAATAGTTCACACATAATTTCATGTTTCATACTTTGTATGTGTTCCCTAACCATTTAGCCATTCAAATTTAATTTGTACATAACATACAAATCTCGTATTTACTAATAAAAATCTAATATCATTTCTATATATTAAGAGTGCTTAATAATAAAATTATTATAAATTATTGAATTGAATTTATTGCTTAATGTAAATTACCAATTAATTCAATAATTAATTTTAAATATATAATCAAATATTTTTAAAACTTTTCTTCATCTTGAAAAAGTTTATAAGACATCGAACCTAATTTTTTAATTTTTTAAATTCAATTCAAAATTTAATCAATTTCTTAATGTTTAAAAATTGGATTGAAAGTTAAACAAGTAAGACAAAAGGTTTAAAGTTTAAAATGTTCAACTGATATTAGACATTATAAAACTGGTTAAAAATTGAATAAAATTAAATAATTTAAAATATAATTAAAATATACTTTTAAATAAAATTAATTTATTTAATTTTGAAGTTTAATTAAAAAAGGTTGTTAAATAAAAATTAATTGATTTATTTTAGTTTATAAAACTATCTAGTTTACAAAAACTAATCGATTGTCAACAACAAGAGTTATTAAAATAAATTACATTAAAAAATTAAAAATTAAAATAAAAAATTGACTGAGTTAAAATTTTTATAATTAAACTATTCGTATCGGGTAGGGTTTTTTAATCGGATCAACTTCAAGGACTATAGACATATTCTCAATGGGCCTACGAAGTTAAAGGTTTGGTTTGGGTTTGATTTAGGATTAAAGTCAGACTTGGGTCTCTTTCCAATACCCAAAAAAAGAAGAAAAACTTAAACCCAAGTATCAACTTTTAACAAGATTCAGGTAAGTTCAGAGCCATGAATCAAAGTCTTAGCCTTTTATTTATCACTCTCGTCATCATCTTCAAAACACACACCTTGTAGACTATGCCACAGACACTATGAATTACCCTACTGTATAGGAAAACAATGATTCATCATAAGGTTTTGGAAGCCATGCGAGCTCCAAACTCATCAATAACAACAAAGTGAAAACATAGAAGATGACCAGTCAAAAGTAGTATTGGCAAGTACTCAAAATCAAACCCCATACTGTCCTATCATAGGTAACACCTTTATCCACTGCTATTATATCATTGAAATTAATCATACATTTGAAGATGACATCTCATGTCGCGTCCAAAATTTGGAGATCCACTCAAATTCTCATTGTTCTAAGTGTTAAGGCAAAGAGAAATTGAATAACCACAATTCAATTTGATCAAGATTTTTAATTGTATAAATTTGATTCAAACCCATTTGAGGATTCTATTTCTTTTAACTACTTAAATCAACAATTACTCAGTAAAAATCTCGATGAAACGTAAGGTTTGGAGTATGCAATCTGAAGATCTGAAGAAGTTCTATAGTATGCAGCCTTACCTCTAACTAGTAGAGAGGCTGTTTCGATTTTCAACTACTTCAACCACTTTTAAGAAATAGACATGATCATGATATTTATTTCTAATTAACAGAATCCTAAGTAACATAGTTGATTAAATTAGTAGGAATCATGTGCAACTGATCCATGGTTTCCAATTCCAACAACTCAAGATCCATAAGATACTAATTGAATATTCAATTGGTAAATGTACTACTAATATTCTCCAACATATTAATTCAATATAAAAGATGGGGACAAAATCCTTGACTTGAAGAATTGGTAACAATATAGTTTAATTTTATGTAAAGTTTGGATTTTTTTACACTAATAATGATCCTCTCTAGCTGGTCATTGAAGGAATCTTCAATTAGGAGTGGTTTTCTTAGTGGGACCAATGACATTAATTTTGATCTTATCTACCATTTAGATGCAGTTGTTAATATTCTATAATTTATTTATTCCGATAACAATAATTCGGTAAAAATTAGACCGATACACAAAATTTAGAAAAGCTAAATAATACACGTCTTATCTCTAATTAATAAAGAGGTTGTTTCTAATTGACTTTAAATCAGCTTGTTAACTCCATTTGGAAGGAGAATTTGATGAGAGGAACCGTCATTTTCACTCACTTCCTTCACCAAACAATATATACCATATTTAAAGTAGCCATATCAATGTGGGCTCCTTCATTATATTTTGTCTATAAGATTCTCTCTATTATTTTTGTTTGTGAGGGAGACTGTTTTGTCATGCACACAAATCAAACACAAGCATTGGGTTGTGTTTTCTTTTTAATTTTGTTTCCTTTCAACTATTATTATGATGATGGGTTAGGTGAAAGGCTACAAACATTTGGACTTTTAGGTGCTGACTAATTAAGAACTTTGTTTGGGGACTCCATGATCATGATCACTAGTACTTTACTTCTTCACCTGGCACAACATGATATATATATATATGCTTACCAAGATGATTCTGGCACCTGTATCGTTATGCTTACAAGCTGTTTTGCTTAATTATGAGTATTTTTTTTCCCAAAATGGAAAGAACCAACTTCTTGGTTTTGGAGAATATGCAAATTGGTCTTGTCATTAGAGGGGAAGAATGGCCTCAAGGGTTAGGAAATAGTCAAAAACCAAATCTTTGGAGTGAAAATCAGGATTTAGAGCATTAAATATGCCCCTCGTTGTTCACAAGTGTGTGATCTGCTAATAGGCCTGAGGTCATTTTCTGTTTTAGCAGAATTTTTCTTGTTTTCCAAACAGATTATAAGTGTGAAATATCAGAACTTGTAATTTATGGGTCTTGAACAATGAAAAGCTCTTGAAACAGTAGATGAACACAAGAAAATACAAGAAGAACAAAATCCACTTATTCTTCTCAACTAATATAGATAGGTCTGGATCTGGTTTTGTCATCATGTACAACCAAACCACTTTCATGTACAGCCAAGAACCTTTCATCTATTAATTGTACATTGAAATAATGTCTTTGGTGGCATGTTATGCTCATCCAAGTAAATCACAATAATTCTCATTATGTCACACTCATGATCCTAGCATGCAACTTTTTATACCAAGCGTCCCCAATTTTAATTGTTCACAACGAATCTTGAAGGGAACACCAACGTTGAATCCTATCTAACCCAAGTACTGTCATGGTGACCAAAGCATGAAGATGAGTGAGGTGTGAAAGTTGATTATGGCTGGAATTACCTTTTTCTTGGAAGGGTTTGCTTGATTTGCTACGTGATCCTGAGATGAGAAAGAAAATTTATACTGAACAGGAAAAAAGGTTGCCTTTTCTCTACAAGATTTCTTATCCATCAGAGTTAGCAGTGCAACGACAAAGTTTAGAATGAAAAGATGTGAGTTTTGATCTCATGAATCTTTTGGAAACAACCAAATCAGGATGGGACGAGATGAAATGTTCCTAGTCCCTGTTTAATTGCCTTGGAAGACAGCAAATTGGACAGAAGACTTGGAATCTTTAAATAATTCCAGATTCAGAGATGGTGGATTGCTTCAAGAATCATTTTTTAATCTCTGTCTTTCTGGGAACTGCTTGAAAATGTGTGGTCGGTAGGCTAAAGAAAAATTCTACAGCTTTTCGTCGTTCTCCACAAGCAAATTCACCAAACCTAAAGAAAGATCAACTGAATCCCCAAACAACTTCAAAAGGGGACATCTTGTGAATGTTAGCTAATTCCACCTGCATTCTCTGCTGTTCAGCTTACTAAAAACCATTCTTCGGAAGCTCACATAGACTAGAAATTATGCGTCAAATGTTTCATTAGAACAGGTTAATTTCCATAGAATGAGGATAAGTTTGATTGTTATGATAATTATATCATCATAGATTTTCTTATGCCACTTCCGAGAAAATACAGAACTCAATGTCAATTCACAAGAAAAGCTAAACCTGCAAAATTTCACATCCTCTATCACACTCTCAAGATCCCCGCTCCATTATGTAAATATATAGTATTATTTCTGTTTTCATATGATCCTCCCATGCGTAATTTTATCTGCAAAATTCATGGTGGATATACCCTATACATCATCTTTTCCCGATCTTTGAACATGGCTTTTCCAGATGTAACCCTCAGATTTTGCATCTTCATCATCTTCCATGCTGTCGCCTCCGGTGTTTCCTGCTAATTGGAAAGGACCTTGAGGAGAGCCGGATTGTGAACTGGCAGCCTTTGCAGATTCACCATATTGATCTTGGGACATCCATAAACCCCCCAAAACAACTACAGATTGGTTTGCAGAGCTAGCTGAAGTTGGTGGCATTCTTCTTGTATGAAGTCGATACTTCTGCAAGATAGTAAACATTATCGATCAATCTTCTGCATCAATTAGAAGTATTCACATCGTCATCAGTAAGAAGCAAAGTAAATTGTTAAAACAATTCCAACATTTTCTTTCACTATTCTCACGCTTCCCAAGATCAAACAGCAACAGTGCAAGGTAGAAAACGAAGAACTCACTTGCAGATGACTCTTTACTTCATCATTGGTCAAGCCATCAACTTGCATAAGCTCTCTAATTTGTTTTGGAGTAGCAACTGCAAAATTTAAAGAAAAATCAGTTTGGATAGAACTTGAGTCATACCTCATAAATATAAAACAGCAAGGAATGGAAAATTTTGCTAGTACAATCAACACAGGACTTGCATACGAATTCAAGTTTAAAAAGACATAACATACTAACCTTGACAACCTCCAAGTTGTTGTAAAGCACTGACAAATCGCCGGTGCAACTCAGGTGACCAGCACCTCCTCTGTTTCCTGGAAGACTGTTTCTGAGATGATTGAGGTCCATTTCGTATATTTGACTGGGAATTAGGAGCAGAAGATGAAGCTGATCTGCTGCAGTTGAATCTTGAACCAGCAGAGCTGGATTCCTCCCTCAAGTTCTTGATTCCAGGAGTCAGAAGAGAGAGACCAGGAACTGGTAATTCCTCTTTATCACTACCATGCTTCTTTGATAATACAGAGCAAGACTTCAACGGAATTAGTGCTCTTACTCCATTTCTGTTCTTGCAGGCCTGGACTGCATCATCATTTCCGCACTGATTCCCTTTTTTTGAAGTCTATCAATCAAAAGAGGGAAAACAAATGTCAATTTCCATTTTATAATTCTCCTGTTGTATTAAAAAGTTTGAATTTGAGACGCTTAAGATATGTTTCACATCAATTTTACTCGTTTCCGAATTAGCTTTTATACCTTAGACTCTAGTTCGGGATTTGGTTTTGAATCAAAGATGGATTTTTCAGTAGATGTCCGATCATCAGTGTTCCATAACTGAACAGAGCTCATCCAGTTTTTCTTGTCTCTAGAGTCCTTCTCCATTTCACCATTTTCATTGTCATCACAGTTTTTCTTCAATGGAATGAACTCTTCTAACACTGGTTTACTCTTTGATGCTGCGCATTGCATTGCCTCTTCTTTCAGAAATAGAATCGCTGCAATTAAAGAAAGTCTAACAGGATCAAAAATCACATAATCGTTCTAACAAACCATTAAACATCCAATGAAGAACCAATATTCACAATCTTTAAAGAAGGAGAAAAATAAATCTTTTGAATCGACCTATTAAGGCGATTTAAACCCATAATCCAAAGTTCTCATCCCGATCAAAAACAACCTAAAAAGAGCGAATAAACCCGTTTTCTTGAAATCTCCATTACATTGCTTAAAAACACGATAGTTCAAGAAACCAACCATCGTTCAAGAGGAGCATGCAAAGAGGGAGTTCGCGTTTAAACGCATCGATCTTCCTCATCTCATCTTCCAAAACCTTTACAAAACCATCAACTCTAGAAACCTTGTCGGAGACATCTCCGATCACCGACAACTCCTTAAGAAAGTCGCTGACAGTCTTAGGAACAAAAGTTGGCCTGAAATCCAAGCTCAGTTCAGGTGGTGGAAGAGAACCCATTTGAATACAATACCTCCCCAATTCCTCAACACTCTCTTTTCACCAAATTACCCAACCAAAACAATGTATACGATCAAAGACCAAAGCTTTAGAAAGAGAGAGAAAGAGGCAAGGAAAGTACAGAGAGGGGGAAAGAAATGGCGAGATCTACATCAATATATAGAGAAAGAAGAAACTAGAAAAGGGTTTGGCTTTATATGTGGGTTTTGTTCGGGAAAGCAGAAAAGAAAAGTTCTTTTTTGTAGAGAGGGAAGGAAAGAGAAAGTGAAGGAAAATGGAGGAAACGGAAGGAAAATAAATGGAACTGAGGAGGAGAACAGAAGATAAAGAGAATCTACAAGTGGGTGTGTATTATTCTCTTTTTCTCCTTTTGTATGCAACTTTTTTTAACAAAAATAATTGAAAATAGAAAATAATAAGAAAATCTATTTCGGGTCGTCGCATATTTTATCTTCCAGATATTCGGTTAAAAAAGTTAAAAATTTAACATTTATGTGAGTTTAATTTTTTATTTTGTAAATTAATAATTTTTATAAAATAAATAAATAATTAAATTTAATATAACAATATTTTTATTAAAATTTTTTATTTTACCGATTTAACTTTCGATCTGATTTTTAAAATATTAATACTTATCTTGTAAAAAAAATAATGCAATATGATATGGTCAATTCTTTATTATATTAATCAACATTCTAAAATGTAATATAAAGTTGTATAAATATACAAATGATTTATGTTCTCTTTTTTTATACAATATATAATTAAATTGTCAAGTTTCATTTTTTTTTTAATTTTTTAGGAGATATATAGCAAAATCCATACCAATACAACAGGAAAATGACCTCAGATAAGCTCAAGACTCGTTCTTTAAAAAAACACGGTTTGATATTCT
>JAOTIZ010000202.1:38362528-38391470 GCA_027123425.1 Erythroxylum panamense
ATCAGTCTAAAGTCTCGCAGTAAAGCGGGATCTGGAGAGGTCTGATAATACACAACCTTACCCTTATATAACAGAGAGACTATTTTTTGTAGACTCATATGCAAATGTGACAAAAAAAATAGTGACGCAGTTTAAAAAAATAAATAAGTATATATATATATATAGTCATTGTTTTAATTTTAAAAGGCAAAATAAAAATTTAAAATTTAGAATATTTGAGTTTTAAATTAATATTGGTATTAAGATTAATCCATAATTTGAATATCACAAAATGGTTCAAAAACCAAAGAGGCTTGCTTTGCTTGCCTAGAGTACTCTTTGGGAACTCTTTTTGAATGAAGAAGAAGAAGAAAGAGGCAGAACACAAAAGGGGGTGGTCCAATTCCAAACTCAAAAATGTGTGAAATGACTAGCTCCTTTTTGTGCCCCCCCAAAGGCTTTGAATTAACCAAGTGTTGAATCAGTCTTATTTTGACTGCTTATTAAGATTTCTTCTCTAAAAACACTAATCTCAATCTCAAATCCATGTGTAGTCAAAAGGAGAGATACCCTTTTGGTGTTTCGTTTTTAAGATCAAGAAGCATTCATATGTTTTGAAGGGAAACAAGAGACTACCGATATGGAACATAAGTGCAATGAGATGTGAACACATCTCATATAACATTACTTGGCCATGCCTTAGTTTTCTTCCTTGTTTTAAAAGTCAAACGACCGGTTTAGAAGTAAAAACGTTGAATTAGCTAACGATTCAGTTCGATTTTTAATTTAATTTAATTTAATAATTTTTATTAATAAAAATCAATCAATTTATTAATTAATCAATCCGTTTATATAAACTAATCAGTTTTTATAAACTAAAATAAATCGATTAATTTCATTTAATAATATCTTTTTTAATTAAACTTTAATTTTTTTCTACTAGTAAGAATAATTATCTTCAATTGTTTTTCAAATTTTTTAATTTTATTCAAAATTTAACCGATTTTCTAACGATTTAATACTAATTAAATATTTATTTAACTTTTAAAATTTTTGGTTTTCTTTCCAACAAGATTCTTCTATGCTCTTGGTCAAGTGCCCTTTTGCCTTTTTCACAAATTTCAAAGGGAATCCACTACTTTTGCATCTCATATCCGAAGATTGAACATCTTTGTTTCATTCCAAACCCTATTTTACGGTCACCGTTTGATTCACGCCTATACGCAACCTAAAAGAATCTAATGGAGTACTTTCCACGACCAAGATTTCTAAATTAGCAAAACTCCATAGAAAGTGGTACAAAGCAACCAATTTTTATAATCACTTTGCCGTTTTCTAAATCATCAATTGCTCCATTGATACCGATTCCTTTGTCATTATAGTTTTCTAAGCTTTCCTGTATTTTATAATATCCCAATTCAATAGTCTCTGTTTACTTATGATAGGATTGAACTTCAATTTAAGAATAAAACAAAACATCAATAAACTTAAAAATCCATTTTTTTGGTATGTATCCAAATCCTATTAGATGGATGATTGGCTAACATTGAGGCGACCCAAAAATATAAAAACGGAAACAAAATCTCATGAGTTGTATTGAATCGTGAAGTTAAACGGAGATTCCAAATCATGAATGAGATGTAATATTAAACTCTTCTTTTTAAAATACTATTTATCGTTACTTGTGTCAATTAGTTAACACATTCAACTTTTTTTTTATTTTTTAAGTCTAGAGATGAGGAATTTTTGGGGTGTGATGACCAAATTTTCTTTTTTTCTCTTTTGTTATCTTACTATTCAAATACATATTTTACCAACGGCAAAAAAGAAATTTCTTTCTTTAATTCTTGAAAAAAATTCTTATAATTTTCATTTTTTAAAAAAATATTAAAAATAATAACGAAACATAAGCATTATGAATATTAGATTTGAATTAATAACCTGATACTAATATACTAACTTAACTTAGTTGTTAAATTTTTATAATAAATTATTATTTTAAGTATTAAAGTTGAGTTAATAATTAAAATTTAAGAGAAAACAAAATAAAATCTAAAATTCTAAAGATAAGAAGAAATGGAGGAGGAGGAGAAGAATAAGAAGAAGAAGGTGCACCGTAGAAAGGACAACCTTTACAACCATTAGATTCCACATGTCCTGCTCCATAGAGCGAAGAATCTCTCACTATCAAATTCAATCACTTGGTTAATGTTGACGGGATGGGATGGGATCCACTAAAACGACAAATAAATAAATAAGAGTTTTTATATTATCAGATAGGTCCTGAAACGTGTCGTTTGGTTTTGGATTTCGATTAGATCCCACACCGGTTTCCCGCATCTCTATTGGTTTTTGTCGGATGCTCGTGGTCGTGGCCAAAGAATCTGCCATCCACTCTCCATTTTACCCCTTCCATTCTTGACTTTTGGGATCCAAAGTCTCACCACCAAACATTGTTTTTTTTGTCAATGTTCTTGTTATTAAAATTTAAATATTTTATTAATTAATTAGTAAAATTTTATAATTTAAATTTAATTAATTATTATTTGAAACATTTTTTAATTAAACTTTAAATTTTTTGATCGATAAAAAAATCTTTTTCAATCATATTTAAAATAATTTAATTTAATTTAATTTTTACCTAATTTTATGACGGATTAATACTAATTGAACTTTTTAAACGTTAAATTTCTTACCTTACTCGTTTAGTTTCTAGCCATGTTTGTAAAACATTCACCAACTTGGTCTGTAATTTCACCAATTATAAGCCTCCATCCAACTGATTTTTTATTTAATTTTTTCAAGAAAGAATCTAGGTTCAGATGGAAATAGTAAATTTTAAAATGTATATGAAAATTATTAATTATATACTTATAATAATTTAAATTAAACAACATACTCAATTTAAATAGTTATTGTTTATTATTTATTTATGATTTGATGTATAATACCGTTTCTTTTCTTTGGTATTATAAATTTCGATGTGTTCATTAAAACCAAAATGTAACACATGTTGTTCAACCAACTTGTATTGTTAAACTCTTTAACTTGCATTGTTTTTTTATTGTCTCATTTGCATATGATTTTATCAAAAACAGTCTCTCTATTATATAAGGGTAAGGTTGCATACTTTCAGATATCTTTAGACCCTACTTCATTACGAGACTTCAGATTAGGTGTGACGACGACGACGATTAGTTTTTAATTAGTATAAAATAAAAATTAAAAATATGCAATGATTTATTAGTTATTTATAAATTTAAATTAAACAATAAACTCAACTCACATAATTATTAACTCTTATTTGTTTCTAATCTTATAATATCATGGACTATACCCTTTCTTTCTATATATTTTGATGAGTTCGATAAAACAAAAATGCAACTCATGTCGTTGTACCTACTTGTATTATTTCTAGGAGGCAGAGGATTAAGTAGAACAAGAAAAATATCGAATTTGGTTTTAATAATTTTATATACCAATTTTTTAAAAATTGGATCGAAGCTTAAATAAATAAAATGAAAGATTTAAGGTTTAAAATGTTTAACTGACATTAAATTGTCATTAAATCAGCTCAAAGTTGAATAAAATTAACATTTTTTAAATATAATTATAAAATATTGTCCTCAAAGTTTAATTTAAAGAAAAATATTTTAATTAATTTATTTTAATATATAAGAAGTTATTAATTTATAAAAACTGATCAATTAATTAATAAACAGATCAATTTTAACATAAAAAATTATTTAAAAATTAAATTAAAAAATTGGACGACTCAAAATTTTTATGATTAAATTGATTTAATTTTTAAATCATTAAAAAAATTATTGACTGATTTAATTTTTTTTATTAGAAGGACAATGTGGGCAATATATGCAGAGTAGATATGGGTTTGCCATGTTCTGTTGGTGGAGTTAAAAAATATTCTGATGCAAAAACAGTCAAAAGAGAATAAGATTCTCTTAATAGCTGCCGTCAGATGAAAGTAATGATAGGTATGGAATTGAGTACAGGTCATATGAGGATGATAGGACCTTTGGCTTTGGACTCTCCCCAAAAACAATTATAATAGTTTTTTAAAAAAGGAAAAGTTTGGTCAATTCCAAAAAAGATAAAACCAAAAGGGAGGCGTGGAATTTACTCTAAGAAAAGAGAGGAGGAAAAGGAGAAGTTGGGGTGGCTTGACCTAAGTGACAGCCAACTAATTTGATACCCAAAAAGCAAAGCATCTTATTTATTATTTTTTTTAAAGAGGATACTCTCTAGGAATCCAAGAAATGGTATCTCCAAATATTTAAAGTGTTTCATAGTTATCTACTTGCATAGGACTTCCCAATCCACAATAATTTTGTAAGAATATCAATATTTTAAAAATCGAATCTGGAGTTAAATTAATAAAGTAAGAGCTTTAAAGTAAGTTTCAATGGGTATTCCACTGTTATAAAATTGGCTGAAGATTAAATAAAACTAAAAAATTTGAAATATTATTAAAAGAGACTGTCTTAATTTATCAAAAAATTTAAAATTTAACCAAAAAAGAGATTGTTAGATAAATATTAATTAATTAATTTTAATTTTTAAGAACTTATTAATTTATAAAAATTACAATTAATAAATAAATTAATCAGTTTTTAACAACAAAATTTATCAAATTAAATTACTGAAAAGTTGGACGGTTCAAAAATTTTACGATTTAATCGGTTGAATTTTTTAATCATTAAAAAATTACGTTATTTACATATTTTAAATAGATTTTTTAAATCAAATAATAAATTCGATTTATTTATCCGTTAATTCAAGGTAGAAAATATTTGCATCCTCACAAATATTTTATTTTTAATATGAATTTTTCTGATCTCTCATTCCCCTAAAACTTGTAGCAAAAGATCAAAGTGCTCAAAACCTTGAGTTGATAACAAGAAGTTGGTATGTCTTAATTTTAGTGTATGTTTGGTGAGGTGGTGAGATATTAATGATCCATAATGGCTAAGATCCAATGATAATGCATTGTTTCATAGACCAGCAGAAGTGGAAGCACTAGAGGAGTGCTGATACTAATAACTAAGTTGATGAAATTAAGAGGGCTTGCAGATATTTCCTCATTGAAGCAATTAAGTAAGGTTTTGCATGCCATGGTTGTTGTGATCATTGATCCTTACCAAGAACACTAAAATGGAGAAACTAGTTCTAAACTAGAATCGAATTTGGCCTAATCCAATTAACAAGATACCAATTATAACATTTTTCTTAAATTTTTAGGATGATTTAACTAATCTAATAACAATTTAAAAGCAGTTTTAGATGTTAATGGTTCAATCTATGATATATTTTGACAAAACAAAAAATGAAAAACAACTCAAGAACATGTTTAGTTAGAAGAAACAAGAAAATTTAAATTTTAAAAGTCAACTCAATATAAGAGTATTATAAATAGAATATCTAATATAACACAACAGCAACAATAATCTAGTAAAATAGTAAGCAGACCCTAATATTAAAAGAAATAAGAAACTTATGCACACATTTTTTTTAATGCTTAGATACCTACCAATAATAATAATTTGACTCAAGAAACATAGTTATAGAGTATTACTAGAAATTCCCTTTTCGGATATATATTGCAGAAGTAATTTTGTCTCATGTGCGAAAAGTTATAGCCTCTAAAAATTAAGGAACAGATCTTCTGTTCTAGTTAATCAGTTTCCTATCTTGTTTCATTAAATCTCAATCACATATTTATATGAGGTCTACACAAATGTGTGAACAAAATAAAATGAAATAGGATTGGAACACACTAATAGAAATAAGGATCTTGTTCCTAAAAATTAGAGATTTTTTAAAACGCGATTTCTTCATTTCTTATTTAGTTTTGCCCGAGCTGCTTGCTCCAAGAACTCGTACACTAGACATTTCAATTCATATTTTGAGTTGAATGTATAATTTGATTTGAAACACGGACTTACTCAAATAAATTACTTAAAAAAATATTGTGTATGCACCGTAAAAATATAATTTATGAATTATTTGTTATTAAAGAAAAAATGACATTTCTCTTAATATAGTCTAAAAATTTCATCCATCTTTTTCAATAGTGGTTGATCCACTAGCAGAAATGACAAGTTTTGTGAAATGTGGTTCGAACCCTTGAACTATGAAATGATTCAATGAATGGTCCAATTCGCTTTCACTTTCAAAGAAAGCTAACAAAAACCAAATTTTGATTGAATCCAAAGAACAAGTGAAGATACCTTATATAAGGAGTATTGCTATCGGAAGAGGACAAAGCACAATCCCTTCATCAACCACACACCCCTCCCATGAGTGTCTTTCACGTGATGACAATGCTCCATTTTTCATGGCACTTATTCGTACCCTTTCCTCACGAGGGTATCTCGTCTTGTCCTCATTGTTCTTTTGTCTTTGGAGATGCCAAAGTCTTCACTGCTTTTTGCCTGTTTTCTGAGGGTTGCTATTGTCATTCTGAAGAGGGTCTTTGTCTACTTTTAGGAGTCGTTGAGTGGCACTGTTGTTTGTTCATGCTCGGCCCTTTGCAAGATTTCCACTTACTGGACCCATCTTATTCCTCCCATGCATCACCATCTTCTATTCCTCCTTTTTTCTCACCGTCAAATTTTCAAGTCCTTTTCGAGGACGGACTTTATGATCATTCCAAAACAAGTGAATGACTTTCACAACTCACAAAACATTTTAAAAAGAAGAAGACTCTTTGGAGGTGCATCAGTTCCTTTCGTCGGTGACATCCCGCTTTCAGTCGGACAACTCTATCGTCATTGGTATCCGGGACCTCCTCAATCGAAACTGATCTGTTGTTCATCTGTATGTGTACCGAGAGAGTAACAGATGCGCGGACTGACTCGTTTCCCAGGTCAGTCCTGTCGTTCCTGGTATCATTTATTTTGATGTTACACCTTTAAGGTGCCTTAATCTCCTCCTAGAGGATCAGTTGGGTCGTTATTTTTCCCGACTCATTTAGTACTATGTATACTCTTTCCCTTTATACCAAAAAGAAGAAGAAATAAATGAATTTTAATAAAAATTATTTTAAAATGTTTTTATTTAATAAATGAAGTTTTGAAAATTTGAATTTTATGTATCTCAAATATTTTAAATTTAAAATACATTCATTAAATAAAAAATTTAGAAAATTTTTATTTTTGAATTAATGTTATTTTTAAATTAATTATGAAATATAAACCAAAATAATTAAGTTATATTACTCATAATCTTATAAAATTTTCATAACTTATGAAATTAGGAAAAAACAAAATCTAACAAACTCATTCAAATAATTTAAATATAAAAAATATAAAAACTAAAAATAGAAGTAGCACTAAATAGGCCCTCAATCCTAAGTAAATGTCTCTTTTGTACGTCCATTTTATTTCAGTCAGATTGCATTTGGCTTCTATAGAAGCCAAATGCGGACATAAATTGGTATTCATATTTTAAAATAATAGTTTTGAAAATTAAATTACAATTTAAAAATATTTAGTATAAATTTAGAAAAAATAATTTAATATATTTGACAAAATTTTATCCCACCACTAAAAATTTTTCACTTCAAAATTTCTCAAATATAAATTTTTAAAAATCAGATTGAAAGTTAAGCCGGTAAGATAATAGATTTAAGATTTAAAAGATTCAACTAGTATTAAATCGTCATAAAATCATTTAAAGGTTGAATAAAATTAAATAATTTAAAATATAATTGAAAAATATTCTGTTTAACTATCAAAGAATTTAAAGCTTAATTGAATAAAGGATTGTCAAACGAAAATTAATTGATATATTTTAATTTATAGGAACTTATTAATTTATCGAACTAACTTATTAACTAATAAAATAATAGATTTTTAACAATAATAATTATTAAAATAAATTACATTAAAAATTAAAAATTAAACTAAAAAATTAAAAAATTTGAAATTTTTATAGATGAATCACCTGTAGGGGATAAACTTTTTAATCACCGTTAAAAATATTGAACGGTGCTTCCAATCTTAAGCCTTAATGCTGCAAATAATCTTTACCTAGAATACCAATCACTTCCAAGATGGGACTAAAATCAAAATGTTACCTGTCAATTCCCAATCCGAATTATGGCATCTACAATAAAGAGATAAGATAGGCAAGGTCGTGGTCCTGGTCCTAAGGATTACTTTACAACTAGATTCAATAGCAATGCAATGAAAATCACCGTAAAACATATATATTTTTGTAAACAAAACCAAAAAGAGAAGTGAAGTATACTCTAAATTGAGTAATATCTGCTCAATGATTGAAAATAACTTTATTTTGGTTCTTTATTTCATTATCTCGTGGCATGAATTATATATTTGTGCATCATTAAATTCTTAGATGAAATATGAGGTCCTCCAAATTCTCAAGTACTAATGGAAATATGAGTGAATTGTGAATGTATACCTTAAAATGCATTAACAGTATTGTAATCATGGCAAAAATTGTCTATTATGTGTTATACACAGATGCATTCATCAACAATCACAAAGTTAAGATTTACATTTTATTTAGAGCATTAACAACATAATAAGGTTGACATACCTCCAATACTTGGTATAGAGTTTTGGTGCATTCTTTCCATCTTGAACACCAAAATTTATCAAAATCAACATCTTGTGCAAGAGAGAAAGCTAATGGTAAAAGATCTAATATTTTGTTTTCACACCCACACACCATATGCCTATAATCTCACCATATGTTGTATCTTACAACATCTTCTACTCTAAGTGGTAGACAAGAATAATTGTATCATTTCAAGGATATTATGAACTATAGTTTAATAGGTCAACATATAGTTATTAGGGTACTATCATGTGGCTCAAATGCAATTAATAAATTATTAACCTTCTCATTATGGTTATTAAACATACATTAGGCAATTCGACTAATGGTCACGTATATGGAATTAATGTTGTGATTACATACGATTTGGCCCTGGAAACGTTCAAATACCACAATAACCATTAGAATAACATGTATGCAGACAACAACTAAGATTTTGCATTTGTCTCCTTTTGTACTTGTCATTTCGTCAAACTATATATACAAATCAACATATATATGTCAATATTAACAAGAAGTGACTACAAACATCAGTATGCATGTTTCATATATAAAAGTTATAGGCAATCCGTACAAAGTACTAATATGTTCAATACAAAATAACAAACTCCCGCTAATCTATCAAGCTGGGCTCCTAACAATCCTATGCAGGAGACATGTTATGCAAACACAAATATAGGTAAGTCTTTTGTAAATGGATCTACTAACATGCTAGTTGTAGGTGTATATTCAACAGTAATGAGGCATTCAACGACTTTCTCTTTAACAAAATAGTACTTTATATCAATATGCTTTAAGCGAGAAGT
Organism: Erythroxylum panamense; assembly: GCA_027123425.1. Lineage (NCBI taxonomy): Eukaryota > Viridiplantae > Streptophyta > Magnoliopsida > Malpighiales > Erythroxylaceae > Erythroxylum > Erythroxylum panamense. Next base: position 38,371,918 of record JAOTIZ010000202.1, read on the forward strand.
TATTCTAGTATTTTTAGAGAAAGCTACAACTGTGGAGTTATCACAATACAATTTCAGCGGACTAAAAATAGAGTCTACAATACCCAATGTTGAAATAAAATTCCGCAGCCCTATTGCTTGACAAGTTGCCTCATAACACGCTATATATTCTACCTCCATGGTAGAGGATGTTTCGAGTGTCTGTTTGACACTTTTCCACGATATAGCTCCTCCAGTCGTCATAAAGATGTAGCCTGAAGTGGACTTTTTATCATCTACACATCTTGCATAATCAACGTTACTGAACCCAACTATATCAAGAGTGTCAGTTCACCAATAAGTCCACATATGATCTTTGCTACCCTGAAGATACCTCATGACTTTCTTAGCCGCTTTCCAATGGCTAAGACTAGGATCATTTAAGTATTTTCTCAACACGCCTACAACAAAAGCAATATCGGGGCGTGTGCATACTTGAGCATACATCAAACTGCCTACAAGTGATGCATAAGGAACAAATTTGTTTCATCTCTCTTTTTATCATTTTGTGGACATTGGACTTTTGAGAACTTGTCTCCCTTCACTATTGGTGCCTTTCTACGAAAACAAGAATGCATATTGAATCTTTTCAAGATTTGATCAATGTAAGTCTTTTGAGATAATAGAAGAATCACATTGGCTCTATCTCGAATAATCTGAATTCCAAGTACATAGCCTCGCCAGGATCCTTCATATAAAAATGACTAAATAACAGTTGTTTTGTCCCAAATAATAGATCAGTATCATTAGAAGTAAGTAGAAGGTCATCAACATGCAGTACCAGAAAAATGAAACTGCTCCATTGAACTTCATTTATTACATTGATAAACCAAATTCTCCTTGAAGCCATTTGCAGTGATAACTATATCAAACTTGAGATACCACTGTCTTGATGCTTGTTTTAACCCATAGATAAACTTTTTGAGCTTACAAATCATGTGTTCTTTACAGTTATCTCGAAACCAACTTGTTGGGTTATATAAATATCTTTATACAGATCTCCATTTAAGAAGGTGATCCTCACATCCATTTGATTGAGTTCTTAGTCAAAATGAGCAACTATAGCCATGATGATTTGCAGTGAATCTTTGGTAAAAACTTGTAAGAAGGCTTCTTTGAAATCAATTCCTTCTCTCTAATTATAGCCTTTAGCTACAAATCTAGCCTTATACCTTTCTACTTGTCCATTTGAGTCATGTTTGATTTTGTAAACCCACTCGCACCCAATGGGTCTGCAACCTTTAGGTAGTTCAACCCAGACTCCTTTTTGTGACATGGAACTCAACTCATATTCCATTGCAATCATCCATAACGCAGATTGAGGACTGTTCACGGCTTCTTGAAAACTGACTAGTTCAGTATTATCTCTTACATCAAACTTATATTTCTACAGATAGACAATATAGTCATCAGGAATGACAGATCTACGTGTTCTTTGTAATCTCTTGACAATAACTTCATCATCCCCAGTATCAATGACTTCATCCTGTGGTTGATTATGAGGTTTATCATGAGAGTCTACTGGAATTTGTTCAATCACAGGGTCATCAATAGGAGCATAAGCGACTACAGATATTAGAATGCGTTCTTCCCTAAATATAAATTCTCTTGACCCTTGACTTAAACCAAATTCATCTTCAAAATAGAAAGCTCTATCTGATTCTATAATTTTGGTTGTGTGAGATGGGCAATAAAATCTAGAACCCCTTGATCCGATGGTGTAGCCTACAAAGTAGCCACTAATAGTTTTCGAATCAAACTTCTTAGATTATGGATTATAGGGCCTCACTTCTGCTTTGCATCCCCAAACGTGAAAATGGCGCAAGCTTGGATTCTTACTTGACCATAACTCATCTGGAGTCTTTGGTACTGACTTGCTAGGTACTTGATTCAAGATATAAGCAGCTGTCTTTAACGCCTCACCCCACAAAAATTCAGGCAAATTAGAATGAATCAATATACACCACAATATATCAAGAAGTGTACGGTTTCTTCTTTTAGTGATTCCATTCTGCTGAGGTGTTCCCGGCATTATATATTTTGCTTCAATACCAGATTCCTGCAAATATCTAGCAAAAGGCCCTAGATTTATTCCACTTTCATTATAACACCCATAATGCTCTCCACCTCTGTCAGAATTAACTACCTTGATTTTCTTCCCCTTTTAAAGCTCAAAATATGTCTTGAAGATCTTAAACGTCTCCAAAGATTCAGATTTTTCACGAATGAGCTCCACATGACTGTACAGGAAAAAATCATCAATAAAGGTGATAAAGTATTTATAATCACCTATAGGAGGTGGAAAAAATAGTCCACATATATCAGTATAAATCAACTACAACAATTCTGAGCATTTGTCTGTTTTGCTTTTTCTAACCTTACAATCAACACAGGTAGTGAAATCTGAAAAGTCAAGATCCTAAATTATACCATCTCTTACCAACCTCTCCATTCTATCTCTAGAAATATGGCCTAAATGTTTGTGCCACAACATAGAAGATTTCAAATCCAACCTCATACGTTTGGAACCAACAATAGTATTAAGAGAAGAGGAAGAAGCAATAGTACCAACATCATTCAACTCAAGTTTGTATAATTTTTCATATAAAATTAAATTTCCCACCAAAAGAGAGTTACGATATAAAGTCAGTTTTTCAATTCCAAAAAGAAGACTATAATCTAGTCTATCCAAAATGGAAAAATTAATCAAATTCCTCCTAATAGAGAGTAAATAAGCGACATCATTTAACACTAAAAGATGACCTGTATTTAACTGTAGTCTAACTGTCCCAAAAAAATTCAACTTTGACTTTGGTGTCATCTCCCATGTACACATATTGTTTAGAACTAGTCGGCTTTCTTCGAATTGTCAGTTTCTACAAGGAATTTATAACGTAAATTGTTGCTCCAGTATCTAACCACCAAGTATTTAAGGGCACATCAATAATGTTAGACTCTAAACAAACCATCACAAGACAATTACCTTTTTTCTTTAAATGAGCTTTGAGTTTTCGACAATCAGCTTTCTTTTGCCCAAAATTCTAACAAAAGTTGTAGTTCCGTTTGAAAAACTTATTCTTTTGACAAACGGAAGATAAGCCTACCTATACATTTCCTTTAGTACTAACAACTTTCTTCTTGAAAGGTTTTTGGTCACTTGAGCTATCAGAAGTAAACTTTCTATTTTAAGAATTGTTGTGGTTTATCATTATGGAGATGCTTCTTGCCTTTCCCTTTTTCATGTCATCCTCATCCTTGGCAAGAATAGCAGCCATCTTCTTAACTGTCCATTGCTGTTTCTGAGCATTATAGCTTGATCTAATCGACTCAAATTTAGAAGGAAGAGTCCCCATCATAAACCGTACCATATAATCCTCACCAAGGTCCATATCCATAGCCTTAAGCTTATGGTAACAACCCATAAGCCTGTCTATGTGAGTCCTAATGTCACTTGCATCATCATAAATGCTGTGATGAAACATGTTTAAGTGTTCATTCTTCTCATTCTTTGAGAACTTCATGTACTTCTTCTTAATGGTAGCGAAAAAATCCTTAGCATTGTCAGCCTCGGGAATACTATCACCAATAGACCCATCCATGTGATACCTCATAATCATCAAACAATATCGGTTAAAGTATTCCCACTCCTCATAGGATAGGATTTCCTTTCCTTCTTAGTAGCATCATCAGCGAGTTTAGGTGGTGGATCAATTTTCAAGGCCAAGTCCATTCGCATGATAGTCAAATTCATCATGAGATATTCAAACCATTATTTATGGTTCGTTCCATTCAGCGTCAAGATAGCAAAGACTCTTGAATTACTTAAAGCTGAATGAGAACCAAGAACAATAACCATGATATACATATTAAAACAGAATCATGCAATTCATGCTTTTTTTTCTCAAAATTAATTATATCATTCATACTAGAGTTCCTTAAATAAATATAGAACTCATTCACATGTCAGAACAATATATTAAATATTACAATCAAATCATCAGTATACTATCTAAAGGATAGAAAAATTGTGCAGTTCATAATATTTTAATAAAATATCTTCACCATATTAAGCATCCTACTAAGTTATAATTATCGACAGGATAATTAATTACCCGTATAGATCTTAACATTATTTTAGAGGAAAAACACAAAAATTTTAACATACATTAATATTTAAAAAGTTCCTCATCATAAATAGTTTCACATGCTCAATTCTACGACAGGTAAAAATAAGCAATCACTATTGTTAACAAATAATTATGTTTATGCTACAATAAGATGAAAACAATTAGAATGTAAAATAAAAAATTGCTAATTAATCTTTGCATAAACATATGAAAAAATAAAATAAACAATGGAGCAAAATGATAAAAATTTGGTCAAAAAAGGACCTTACATAGGCCCCCATGTGCACTGTGTCGATTTTTTAATTATATATATATATATATATATATTGGGTAGTCCTTGACCCTTGACTCTGGTTTGAGGGTCAACCTATGCACCCGCGGGTCGACCTGACGGCAGCTCCCTCTCTGGCCTTCAGTTTTTGACAATTTTAGAAGCGTTTTCTTCCATTTTTTATGCTATATGGATTTCCCATATCCATTTTAGCCAAAAGTGCTCTAAAATTTGAAAATATCAAACCCATTTCGGCCATGAACGAAAACACGAAACCTTTCAAAATCTCACAAAAAATCTGTGATTCTTTGTCCAAAACAAAGTTAAAAGGCAACAACAACAACCAACAACGGGTTCTAGACCTTCAATGCATCATTTCAAAATCATTTTTGTCAAAAAACCGATTTGAAAATATAAGTTTTTATCTAAAAATGAGCCCTAAAATCAAATGACCTTGGAGCTCTGATACCAATTGTTAAAGACAAATGCATTTATCAACAATCACAAAGTCAAGATCTACATTTAATTTAGAGCATTAACAACACAATAAAGTTGACGTACCTCCAATGCTTGACATAGAGTCTTGGTGCATTCTTTCCATCTTGGACACCAAAACCTATCAAAATCAACAACACCTTTAGCAAGAGAGGAAGCTAATGGCCCACAATCTCACCATATGCTGCATCTTATAACATGTTCTACCCTAAGGGGTAGACAAGGATAATTGTGTCATTTCAAGGATGTTATGAACTATAGTATAGGCCAATATATTTTTATTAGGGTACTACCATGTGCCTCAAATGCAATCAGTAAATTATTAATCATCCCATTATGGTTATTAAACATACATTAGGCAATTCGATTAGTGGTCATGTATATGAAATTAGTGTTGCGATTATATTAGTCCACATATTTCTAACTGTTTAGTCTAAAGTCAATGGGCTTAATTGAATTGATAGGACTTCAAACTTTAGGTCGAATTAGGACTTGGGTTGTTTTATTAAAAGTTTGAAATTGTTAATGTTTAAAAATTAAATAAAAATTAATTAGACCAAATTAAAATTACGTTTAGATCTGAAATTTTGAAATCCGCCAAACTTTAGACTGAACCTAAATCTAAACACAAAATTTTGGACCGAGCTTCGGCTGCTATTGTCATCCTTAGATAAAGTCGTTAGTTCAATTACTTTTGAGTTTCAATTAGTAAGTTTTTTTTATATTTGTTTCCTATTTGATGTAATTGAGATCAATTTATTAATTATTATAAGTTATTCTTTAATTGCACTCTTTAGATTCTCTTCAATCCTCAAACTCTGTAGATCATTGAAATTCATATTGAGTGTTGTTATTGTAGATTCTCTTTAAACTCAACTCTCTAGTTCTCTTGATGAAATTTAATACCTTCAAGATCATAACAAGTGAATGAAAAATAATTGAACTTTTTAGTTAATGTTATCTGTCATAAATCTTAAATCTTAATCCCTTAACTTTAAAACACATTTTAGATCTTGAAATAAAATTGACTTTATAAAAAAAATCCTTCCTTAAAACCGTTAAATTAAGTAAATATTTTTTAAAAGTTATAATTTTCCATCAGAAAAAATTTAAAAGACCAAAAAGCAAAAAGATCAAAATAAATTCAATATTTGAAACTTTTAATTAATCAGTAATAACTAAGAACTTTACATGAGCATATAAGGATGACAATGGGCCAGGCCAGGCTCGGGCCACTCTTGGCCCGACCTAGTTGTCTACACTTTTTTTTAATTTGACAAAATGATATCGTTCTGCATCTTCCCTTCGGGTCAAGCAATTTTGGCTTGTGATCCAACCAATTGGGGCTAAAGTCGGGTTGGGCGGGGCGGGCCGAACCAAGACTACCGTCCCTATGAGCATGCAACAATAAAAGAAGGGAGGTATACGCGGAAATGGTAAGTGAATGTAATCTTCAACTCCTAAAATTGAACAGATTAAAAGAAAAAAAGTTAAAGAATGAACACGAGTAAATTGCATACGTACGCATGTGATATCGACGGGTACAAATATGCGTGTGCGAAAATTGAGAGAAGTATAAAGGGGAATTTGTTCACAGCATATGAGCGGTGGTGCTTCGAACATAATGGAATATTGGTGGGTCGCACCTCAGAAGAATCTATCTTTTCCATTCTGGTTGGCTTTTTTTAATATTTCAAAAAATAAAATGTCTATATATATATATATATCCTCTTTGCCTAGTTATTTCTTTTTTTTGTATAAAGGGAAAAATACACAGGACACTAAATGAGACAGGGGAAATAGCGCCCCGACAGATCCTCTAAAAGGAGAGGAAGGCACCCTGGGGGTGTAACATCAAAATAGTTGATACCAATGTCTGCCAGACCTGCCTGGGTAGCGAGCCAGTCGGCGCATCTGTTGCTCTCTTGGTACACGTGCCGATGAATAACAGACTAGTTCATGTTAAGAAGTTCCAGGATACCCATGACGATAGGATTACTCGACTGAGAGCGGGACGTCACTGAAGAAAGGAGTTGGTGCACCCCCCAACGAGTCCACTTCCAGCTCTATCTGACAAAAGCCCAACCGCCAAGCCAGGGAGAGTCCTGTGTAGATAGCCCAGAGCTCAGCTGGCTGTGTTGTGCACCACCCTATAAGCTGGGAGAATCCACCTAGCCAATTGTCGTCGCTGTCCCTGAGAAGTCCAGTGCGATTACAAGCCCCATCGGTATTCCACTTGACCCACCCAGCTGGCGGGCGACACCACCCGATCTGGTGCTCCTGGCGAGGCCGGAAGCCGGTAATGCCTAGACTAGGCCTCTCAAAAGCCTTCTTAACCTGATCTGCAAAAGATAAAATAATAAAGGAAGGTGAGATGGGTCACACAAAGTCAGAGTAAAAAATTGCCTTGTTCCTCTATGTCCAGAGGAACCAGCTGGTCAATCCAAAAAGAAGCGCCCAAGCCTGGCCCTGCACACTCCGTCGCGGGAGGAGATTGTAATGCAACCAATCTCGAACGGGAAGAGCAAACGAAGCCGAAGTGACGATATCCGACTAGGTGGAGGCCCACACTTGTCGGGCTAGTGGACTGTCCCGAACAACATGAAGGGAGGATTCTTCGTGGAAACAGTGGGGACAGGTACTGTCGGTGGTGAGCTGACGACGCACCTTTTGTTGATTACTTAGCAAGCGATCCTTTGTTAGTAACCATAAAAACGAACGCACCCTCTGGGGTCCCGACCACTGCCATATGGCCCTCCAAACCCCGTGCGAAGTGGCAGACTCGTGTCCCAGAAGCATGGAGTAGGCAGAGGCCACGGTAAACTGTCCATGGTCGGAGGCACCCCAGACTAATCTGTCAGGGCCCAGAAGCAAGGAAAGAGGAAACATGCCTGCTATAGTACGACAAATCGAAGGCGGGAGTAAATCCTGGATGGTCGCCAAATTCTACTGGCCGGTGGGGTCCACAACGCGGAGGCTAAGAAGAGGATCCGGGATGGGCTGAGTAGAGTGGGATATGAGTGGGCCAACTCTTGTGACCCAAGGGTCGAGCCAGAAGCTAGGCGTCATACCATCCCCTATTCGTCATTGCAGACCTTGAGTCACTAGGTGCCAAGTCGCCCTGAGGCTCCTCCACACCATCGATCCCCCGGTGGAAGGGAGGGAGGAGGGAATGTGGCGAACATCAAAAGCATATTTAGCATAGAGCACCTGGACCCATAAGGCATTGGGATTAGTGACCAAAGCCCAACCGAGTTTGTCCAGGAAAGCATCGTTAATTTCCCTGATCCGTCGGATGCCTAAGCCCCCCAGCTCTTTTGGCCTACAGACCTCCTCCCAGCTAACTAGGGGTATCTTACGGCGGTCTTGAACCGAGCCCCACAAAAATTGCCGCATAGCTTGCTCTAGATCGTCACATAGCCCTCGCGGTAACCGGACAGTCTGCATCGTATAACTCGGTATAGCCGATAAGACCGATTGAACCAAAGTAACCCGACCAGCGAAAGACAACGTGGAAGGGGCCCAACCCGACAGACGGTGATGGACCGAATCGAGGATATGCTGGTAGGTATGCTTATCGACCCGCTGATGAAGGAGGGGAACCCCCAGATACCGACCTAGGTCGGTAGTATGGGGGAATCGGAGCGCTCGGCTTAAGGCACGAGTGGTCGAAGGAGGGACATTTTTGGAGAAGTAACATCTCGATTTTTCTCGACTCACGCGTTGACCTGATGCTGTGCAGAACGAGTCCAAAACCTTCCGAAGGACGTGAACTTGGTCGAGAGAGGCCTCGACGAAGAGGATGAGATCGTCGGCAAAGAATAAATGAGAGAGGGGGGGCCCGTGCCTACTCTGTCGGACCGGATGCCAACGACCGAAGGACACCGCATGAGTGATCCCATGGCCGAGACGTTCCATGCACAACACAAAAATGTACAGGGAAAGAGGGTCGCCTTGCTGAATACCACGAGCAGGCTAAAACTCCTCGCTCAGCTCGCCTTGCCAATTCACTTGAAAGGATACCGTAGTGATGCATTTCATGATAAGTGACAGAAGCGAGGCTGGGAGACCAATGTCATGCAAAGTGGCTTGAATGAAGTCCCAATCAAGGCGGTCGTACGCTTTTTCGAGGTCCACTTTGATTGCCATAAATCCCGTCCGACCAGTTTTGTGTTTCATAGAGTGGATCACTTCCTGAGTAATGGTGATATTGTCGGAAATAAGACGGCCAGGCACAAAACTACACTGGGTCTGGCGGACAAGCGTATCGAGATACGGCTTGAGACGATTGGCGATAATCTTGGATAGGGCTTTGTACAGCACAGTGCATAGCGCAATGGGATGGAATTGCGAGATGGAAGTAGGGGAGGGGGTTTTCGGGAGAAGGACAATGATAGTGCGATTAATAGCCGCCTCCCACACTTCCTGCCTAAAAATCCTCCGAAGGAAATGAATCAAGGAGGGCCCGACGGTGTCCCACTGGGATTGGTAGAATAGTGCGGTGAATCCATCATATCCTGGAGCTTTGTTAGGAGGCATAGAAAAGATCACCGCCGGGACTTCATCCGGGCTAAGCGGACGAGTAAGGTCCTCAGCCATGTGCTGCAGGGAAGGAGGGAAAAGCCCAGGAAGAGATCCAGGGAAAGAGGACCGTTCCTCGGGGCGGTATAAATCCTCCAAGTGGCGTCTCGCCATACCGCAGAGAGTCGTAGGGTCGGTAACTTCCTGACCATGGCCATCAGGAAGAGAGAGGACGCGGGATTGTCGACGATGAGTACGAGTGAAAGCGTGGTAGTATTGAGTATTCCTGTCTCCCTGCCAGAGCCATTGGCTTCAGGACTGTTGGTGCCAGAAGAGCTCCTCCTGGTAGAGCACGGTTTCAAGTTCATTCTGTAAGTAAGCCTCGAGCGCAAGAAGGGGGGGGGGGATTCTGAGTCCTCCACAAGTTTTTGAAGGCCCTCAAGCCGGGCCATGAGACGTTTCTTCCGATGAAATATATTGCCAAACTCCGAGGTATTCCACTGGTGGAGCATAGTAGAGAAACGTAGGAGCGCTCCGTTGAAATCCGAGGAGCTAGGATTTCAGTTGTCAGCGACCACCTGGGAGAATGACTCATGAGTGAGCCACGCCGATTGAAATCGGAAAGGACGACACGGAGGGTTGGTAGGTTCAGGAGCGAGGAACCGAATAAGGAGGGGCCGATGATCCGACTTAAGGAAAGGCAGGTGTTGAACCCTGGTGCTCGAATGCGTAGATAACCAAGCAGGAGATCCAAAAACTCGATCTAACCGTTCTCGGAGATGGCCCCGCTTCCACGTTAAACGCGGATCGGTAAAGCCTAGATCGTGGAGGTGGCATTGAGTCATACAGTCCTTAAAGAGAGTATTTATACGGAGTTGAGCACGCGACCCCCCTCTTTTATCTGCACTTTCCAACGTAGCATTAAAATCCCCGCCCAGTAGCCAGGGGGTTGTGATATGCGGAGCAAGGGTCGCCAGGTAGTGCCAAAGATATTTTTGTAAGGCGGGGGTGGGGCTCGCGTAAATAGCCGTAAAATGAAACACCTGTTGATCCCACTGCACACGAGTATGAATAAATTGGCGGTGAGCTAGTCGGACGCGGACGTCAATATTCTCCTGCCAAAGAATCCATATCCCGCCCGAAAAGCCCGTAGCCTCGACCCGGAAGGAATTGTGAAAGCCCAGAGACTGAATAACTTGCCTAGCTCGTTCGCCACTAATACGAGGCTCAACGATGACCACAAGGCGAGGCTTGTATAATCGAACATAGTTCCGCAGGATGGGCTTGTCATATCAGGAGAGTCGTGCCCAGCCCCAGTCCTCGGGAGCACAGGAATGGGGTCGGGGGGTTGGGGGGCACATCCTCTAGGATAGACTGTGGTAGCGACGTATCCATGGAGCGGGGAGGTTCGGTAGGGCCCTCGTCCGACGTCCCATAGCACTGGTCCACAAGGATGGGCGGGGGAAATGCTGGGTCCGGGGAGACCAGGGTCGCGTGCGACTGTAAGGAAACCGCCACGTGGCCTGTTGGAAGCGGAGTGGGGCTAGGTCCAGGAGGCCAGGGCTGCGGGAAGGAAGGCCCAGGTGGGTTTGGGCCTGAAGCAGAAGCAGCTGGGGTTGGAGGCAGTGGGGCTGGGCTCTTGGAAACAGATTGGGCCAAGTGAAGGTCCAGCTGGGAAGGAGAGGGGGACGGGCCCGTGGGGGCAGGCAAGCCCATGGGAGAAATGAGCCTATGCGACGTCTCGCCCTTATGCTGCGCTTTGTGTCCAGAAGCGCCCAAATTGAAACCTCGTTGCTGACTCTCGTCCCGAATGGAAGATTGGGCTGAGGGTTTTCTGGCGGCGCTGGTCATTTCCAGACGAGGCATGACCTACGAGAGGTCGCGTCAAGTCGACCGTTGGGGGACTGGCCGTTGGAGCGTCGTTTAACGCCTCGAGAGTGAGGGCCGAGAAACTCGAGCCGCGGGAGCCAACGGCCATCTCCTGGGTTGGACGCTCCGTCCGAGGCCCCGCGGGGGAAGAAGGAGACCGGCGAGGCCGGCGTTTCACTTGCATCCAGGGGTCAAAACCCGGGGAATGGTGAGGATCGGGGGAGGGGTCACTGTCGGAAACCATAGAGGCTGGTGGGGGAGGAACGTCCGAGGACGTAGACGGACCCATCGGAGGGTCGGGGCGCGAAGGGCAAGCAGCGGTACCATGCCCTACCCGGCCACAGTGGTAGCATATCTGAGGAAGACCCTCGTACGCGACTTGAATGTGTTCCCCGTCCAAGTCTTCCATCGATCGGAGAGGAACGCTGAGGTCCAAGGTGACAGCGACGCGCGTGAATCGACCGCGGAAGGCCTGTTGGGTCGTTTCATCGATCTTCACAGTTTTCCCAACCAGGTTGCCTAGCGCAGCGAGGATGGGTGGGTGATAGCGGGCGATTGGGAGACCGAGGAATCGCACCCAAGCCACGACGTGGGTGACGCGTCCGGACGAGGGGCGAAAGGCCGAAGTCCAAGGTTGAACCGACAGAACATGTCCGGCGACTATCCAGGGCCCCTGCGTCAATTATGGATGTAGTCCCGTTCCTCTCAGAAGTTAACCAAGTAAAAATCGTTCTCTAAGTCCACAATTTTCAGGGGACCGGTCGAGTTCCACAAGGTGAGGAGCCGATCCCAGAGCAGGGTGAAACCCATTTTTCGGCCGAGTAGCTTGACCACGATCGCCTGGGCCCAAAACGTGTCCAATTTTGAGCGAAAGGTTGCCGACAAATCAAGTCCTAATCCATAAGGTCCTTGCACCAGGTTTATGTCACCCTCTTTTAGGTCGATAAAGGATTCATCAGGCCAGGTAAGATTGAGAATTGGGTTGGCCGGATTAGCCCGTCCGAAAACTGCAACACTGTAGCTGATGGGGGTTGAGGTGCGAGGGGTTCTATGAGAAGAGGGTCTTCGTCCTTCTCCTACACTCTGACCTTTTTGGCTGTATGAGTAGAGGAGGACATTGCTGGGGTGGAGGGAGCTGTGGCCGGAGAGGCCATTTTTTTAAACTATGAATATATTTGCATCTCGACCTGCCATATTCATTCAGTCCGCGATTAAACTGGACATCACGTTGCGACCCACCATGGCTAGGTGGCGGATAATTTAGAGTGCACCGAAACTTGGAATGAGTTCACTGTAGAGAACCACATCTCTAACTACCAGTCTTCCCTCCATTGAGCTCTATCAAACATAAACTACCAAACTCCAATATTTTTTCTGCTCTAAGCCTCGAATTTCACTTCTCACCTCCGTGCAATCTCTGAACCCTACATAGTTTTGAATGCCAAGTTTAGGTACCGACATCCAGACATGGCGTCCCATGAAGTCATACCTCTTGTCTTGCCACTCCAATACGATTCATCGTCATCATTTCTTAGTACTGACACTATAATTGCGCTTTGTGTTTTCTTCACTCTCCTCTGTGCTTGTATAATCGTAGGTCATCTCCTCGAAGAGAACCGTTGGGCTAATGAATCCATCACTGCACTTCTTTTGGTATATAAATTGTAATGGAGTCTCTTTCTTCAATCGTGGAATGAGAAAATTGAGTTACTGTTTGTTGTGTCTTAATCCTATCGGAATGAATTTCTGTAGGGATTGTGTGCTGGTGCTGTGGTTTTGCTTGTTAGTAAAGGCCACAGTTCGCGAATATTAGTGTTTAACGAGGATTTGTTCTTCCTGTATTTGCTCCCTCCAATCATTTTCAATGCTGGGTATGATCGCTCTTTCCCTACTTCCTCCAGAACTCTTTTTTCTTTCTTCTTTTTTTTAAGTACGGTATTCATGGAAACTTTGCCTCCGAGCTTCTCAGATTTTATATTCCTTCTCATTGCACTGTCTTTTACCATTGATTTGGAGCTTCCTGATGTAAATCCATATAGCAACAGTAGAATAAGTTCGAACATTACCACATGAAAAGATATACTGACCATTTATACCAGAGTTTCAAGAATGAATTCTGATCTCCTTCATAGTGAAACTTCTTTCTGTGTGTTCCGCATCTTGTATCTTCGGAAATTTTACAATTCATGTTTCCTATCTCATCGGTTTTTGTCTGTGGTTCTCTTTCCCTTTCTGTAGTTTTAGGTGCTTCCTATTGTCAATTGAATCCTTTTTGGCCACGCCACATTAATTTCAGATTTTTGTTCCAGATTTCAGGTCAAGAAAAAGCAATTTTTCAAGAATTTCACCACAATATTGTTGTTTGGCATATTTGGCACAGTGATTTCCTTCTGCCTCATATCACTATGTAAGATCCATGAAAATTTCACCTATAAGCTGCTTCTTTACAGCTCAAAAACCTTCATATATACAGAAGAGTTTTACTTTTTGTTACTTTTATGATGATCTTCTAGGTGTATATGGACTTTTCAAGCGACTTGGAGTTACAGCCCTGACAATAAAAGATTACCTAGGTGACTTGTTACTACTCTGCAATTCCTTTATTTAAATACATAGCCAAAGAGTTCTCATAGACCTTAGTATAGCTTCCATTACTTGCAGCTGTTGGTGCCATATTGTCAGCAACGGACTCAGTTTGTACGTTGCAGGTACTTTAAAACTTAGCAAACCTACAAGGTCAAGAATTTTATTTGCTTATTGTATTAATCGTGATTTGTTTCTCATGTCAAAGGTTCTCAATCAAGATGAAACGCCCTTTCTTTACAGTGTAGTATTTGGAGAAGGAGTAGTCAATGATGCTACTTCTATTGTTCTTTTCAATTCTGTCCAATCGATAGATTTCAGCAATGTGGATGCCACAACGGCCTTAAAGTTGTTGGGAACCTTTCTTTACCTCTTCTTCACCAGTACTGCTCTAGGTCTAGTAGTAAGTAGACCCACATGTTCTTCCATGTATGTACAGATTAGAGTCAAGTTTTTATCCATCTAAAGATGCATTATATTGTCTCCCTTCCGTTTGTTGGTATTGTATCTTCCCTGTGGTTCATTTTCCTTCCTATAAGTTTAAGAATCTCTGTTCATGGTTTTGCACACTTCATATATCTCTCTTCACTCTCCCTATATATATGTATGTATGTATTTATGTGTATGTTTGGTTGAATTGCTGCTTTAACTAACTTGCTATAACAACTGCAGGTGGGCCTTTTAAGTGCATTTATCATAAAAACACTTTATTTTGGAAGGTACAATAGATTGCTCATCTTATTCTCTCTCTGTTTAATGCTGCCTGAAATTAGTTATCCCTATGTTGAAACGGTTATATCTTGCTGAAATTTCAATGTCTAAGTTTAACTAATCGATCACATCCAAATCTATACTTGTATATTCACTTACATGAAAGAATGAAAATTGTGAACTTGTGATAGATGAAAGGAAAAGAAATGGAGGGTGAGGATGATCTCTATCTTATGTTCAATCATTAGAGTGGTTAACAGATGTATTATGAATGTTACCTTCTTCCTTCATATGAAGTTTAACATTTAAATTAATTACAGAGGAGAGTCTATAAAATTCACCATGCTCGCTGTTAACAAGTTAGGCACTAAGCATAGTAGCACGTCAAGAATAAGACTTAAGCATATCCATTTTGTCCATCCTCAAGGAATCAGCTGATAAGGTGTAAAATTTGACAAAAAAGAAGGGAGCAGAGAACATATCCATTTTGTCCATCCTCAAGGAATCAGCTTATACGGTGTAAAATTTAACATAATAGAAGGCAGCATAGAACATATTCATACTTGAGCTAAAGAGTCACTAACTCCAAGAGCTGTTCCCATCTAGAATTAACAAGTCTGAGGAGGTTACTTTAGTCATGAATTGTATATGCTGCAATTGCGCTGATTTAGTTGTTGCTTTGAACAGGCATTCCACAGATCGTGAAGTTGCACTTATGATGCTTATGGCGTATTTATCATACATGCTCGCAGAGGTAGTACTTTCCCTACATATGTACACACAAACATATAAATGTATATCAACGTTGAACTAAATAAGCTATGCCAATAGATTTCTCAGCGAAACCATGATTGATTTATCAACTAAGTGGACAATTGGGATCTCAGGTTGTACTATACTCTTTCTCTCTGTTGTTTATAACCACCAGAGTATGGGTTTTGCTGCTACGATTTTATATGGTTCAATTGACAACTGAAATAGGATTATGTGCTGGAGACAGAGAGGCCCTTATACAGAATGCTGAAACATAAAATTTACCTCCCTCTGATATCTAAAACTTTCACCGAAGCATCATGCACACTGAGATGCTATTATCTTTTACTTTCTGCAGCTTTTAAGTCTCAGCGGAATTTTGACAGTTTTTTTCTGCGGTATTGTAATGTCGCACTACACATGGCACAATGTTACTGAAAGTTCAAGGATAACAACCAAGTGAGTCTCTCAGGATTCTCTTTGTTGCCTACTATTTTTGCTATTGTTCATTGTTTTCCACATTTTCCCCAGGATATGTAGGCTTTATAAGATGCAGGAATGACTAAAATGGAAGACAGGGAAAATGGTCATTTTAGATTGCCTTTATCTTTCTAATTCAGTGAGAAGTGCTCTTGCTCATTAAAGGCTCATTTGTTCCACGAAAACTAGAATTTTCTGACTTGGGAATCTTATGATTCACGCTGTCAAAAGAGAACACAGATTGAGAAGTATCATGGTGCATTTAGTATCAAAGTATCGAAGATCATGTTATAGGCAGTGGTAAACAAAGAAGCTGAAGCATGAAGTAGAAAGAAAAACAATCATGTAGTTAACTAGTTTCTTGCAATTTTGTAGGATTGTGAACGAGCCTGGTTGACTAAATCTAATCTGATGACTGTTGATTATTTCAGGCACGCTTTTGCAACAATTTCGTTTATTGCGGAGACTTTTATATTTCTATATGTTGGCATGGATGCCTTGGACATCGACAAATGGAGAGATAGCAATTCAAGGTAATTTAACACAAGTTGCCAAGCATGTCTCTCGGGAACAAATTTCAACCAAATCCCTGATTTGTTTTTGAAAATATGATTCAGTGCAGGAACTTCCATTGCTGTAAGTTCAACCTTGTTTGCTTTGGTGTTACTTGGCAGGGCAGCATTTGTGTTCCCCATTGCAAATGTCCTAAACTGTGTTCAGAAGAGGGAGAGTACAAAAATTCAATTTAAACAACAGGTGATAAACGCAGGAAATAGTTTATTTTTATATTATCCTACCTACCAACGATTTGGCTAACCATTCAAAAATCTCAGTTTATTATGTGGTGGGCAGGGCTAATGAGAGGGGCAGTGACTATTGCTTTGTCTTATAATCAGGTATGTAATTAATTGTCAACTGGCACACCAGCTAAGATTAAACAGAATATTTTGACCAATAGTCACTCTGCAATGACAGTTTTCTAAAACGGAGAAGACAAATTCAGATTCTGCACTAATGATCACCTGTACCATAATTGTTGTTCTCTTCAGTACAATTGTAAGTCCACTGTGGATTGAATCCCTTGTTACATAGTAAAGCATAAACGTGACGGTTGGGTTTTCAAACAGGTTTTTGGGTCCATAACAAAACCTCTAATAGAAGCAGTGCTGCTAAGAAATAGAAAACAGATGGATTCAGATGCAACTGATTTTCCAAGTTTGGAAGACATAAGGCTGCTTTTCCTTGAGGATAATGATGGTCCAAGCGACGATGGAAGCAGTCAACGAGCTAATAAGGCTAGCAGTTTAAGGCTGCTAATAAGTCATCCCACTACAACTGTTCACTACTGGTGGAGAAAATTTGATGACAGATTCATGAGACCAGTGTTCGGTGGGCGTGGATTTGTTCCATATGTACCTGGTTCACCCACAGTGGAACCAACTTCACCCATAAGTTAAAAAACATAGGCTCCTAAATTTTTTGTATTGTTTCTCTTGTTTCCAATAAAATATCTTCTCCTGTATGGCGTGTGCATATAGAATTTGTTAGTTTCTCTTAGGACTTGATAAGAAACTACTTTCTCCTTGTGTAACATATTTATATATAGGCCAATTTGCCCTTCTGTTTTGTCCATTTCACAAGTTAACCAAGAAATAATATTCTGTATCTAATAACCTTCAAACAAAACGGGATTGGACTAGGAGCTGTTGCACACGAATCAGTCCATTTCACAAGAAATGAGTACTTGGTTTGAAATTTGATAAAAATAGTATTGAATCCATTATATTGTGGATCGATTTCCACAACATTCCTCTCGTGTACTGGTCAATGGATGGCTTAAGGTTTTGTAGCTAGTGCAGTGTGAAAACTAATGGCATTCAACTCAGCCATTGTTAAGCTTGAGAAGGTGTGTTATGCTCGATTTTGTGTAGAGATAAATCACAAGAATCCACTTCCTAAAGTCCTGTCAATTATGAAACTTAAGGTTGCAAATGAGCTAGTAAAATCTGAAATTCAGTTATCCTACAATTGGAAACCTCAAATGGGACAACAAATATGGAAGCCAACTAGGAAAAGGTTTACTAAAGGTGACTACAAAGAGTTAATAGGGATAGAGGAAGAATCAATCTCTGAAGAGTAGAATGTTGTTGTAGTGATGCACATTGAAAATCATGATATTACGCCAGCTAGTGACAAAGGAAGGGATAGAGGAAGGGCAATTTCTGAAGAGCAGATTGCTGATATAGAGGTGCAGAGTGAAGATCATGATATTACTTCAGCTATTGACAAGGGAAAATCCAACATGGAACAAGCGGAAGATGAGCATAAAAAAGAGACTTCCTAGCAGGATTTTCCCAATGAATTACAATTGTCGAAGGAACAATTCACCCCTATCTTTAATAGAAGATCAAGGATGAAGAGAAGAAAACCCAAAGGGGGTTAGTGAAATACCCTCTTTTTGTACAAATATATGATTTTTTTGGAACATTAGAGGCCTTAATGAGCCTCTTAAAGGTCAAGTTGTTAAAGATCTTTTGATAGAAAGAAAACCAATTGTCCTTTGACTTCTGGAAACAAGAATAAAAACTCATAATCTCCACAAGGCTACGAAATTTCTGGGGAAAAGCTGGAAGTATGAATCAAATCATGAATTCCACTATAATGGTAGGATCTTGTTAGTCTATAATAGTCAGAAATTGTAGAATTGTGTGATTAAAACATCATACCAATGCATTCACCTCAAGTGCAAACTTTTTGAAATAAGAAATGAGATGGAGATTACTATCATATATGCTGCTAACTTCGAATTTTAAAGAGTAAAGATATGGGAGGAAATTTTCTCCATTCATGCATTTATGAATATTCTGTGGTTAATTGCAAATGATTTGAATTGTGTATTACACCCCTCTGAAGCACACAGTGATAGGATCAATGCTTCAAATCATAGTAGCGAGTTGGAGCCTGTTGTTACTAAAACATAAGTGACTAATCTTAGATTTTCTAGATTTTTCTACACATGGAGTAACGAATAACAAGGAAGATGCCTTTTTAGAAAGAAGTTTCACAAAATATTGGTGAATCACTTATGGATGAGCCAATTCCTCACCTCTTATGCCAACTTTAGAGTCTTTTATTGTTCAGATAACTCCGCCATTGAGGTACTAAACCTCACACCTCCAACTGCCTTCAATTCTCCATTCAAATTCTTTAACTTTCTAACTGACAAAGATGGATTTATATGATGTCTAAAATCTCAGGATTGACAGTTGTATAACATTTCAACTAATGAGAAAGCTCAACATTCTTAGAAATAAATTGAAGAGCTTCTATAAAACAAATCAGTCAACTTCCAATATGAAGCTGTAAGAAGCTAAAAAAGAGTTAAGAAGAGCACATGAGGATTGTTATAAACAACCAGACAATACAACACTCAAAAACACTAAAACTATTAAGCTGGAGAAGTACAAGGAAGCTCTTTAACAACATAATTCATTACTTATGTAAAAGGCAAGAATTAATCGGATGAGAAAAGGGGATTTTAATACTAAATTCTATCATAATTCAGTATTGGCAAGGAGAAGGCTCAACAAGATAACTTGTCTCTTGAATTTTAATAACCATATGGTTACTGATAGAGATTCCATAAGTAGTAGGGGTGAGCATTCGGGTAATTCGGGCCGAAATTTCACTGTTCGGGCCCGGCCCGAATTACCCGAATTTTTTTT
>JAOTIZ010000202.1:38391570-38413275 GCA_027123425.1 Erythroxylum panamense
GGTTGCAGACAAATCAATTCCCAATCTATGAGGACCCTGAACCATGTTGATGTCACCCTCTTCCAGGTCGATGGGGGATTCGTCAGGCCAGGTAAGATTAAGAACTGGGTTGGCCGGATTAGCCCGTCCTGAAACCGCGGCACTGTAGCTTGGGGGGGATGGAGGTGCGGGGGGTTCTATGGGAGGAGGGTCTTCTTCCCTCTCCCGTACTCTGACTCTTTTGGCTGTGTGGGTAGAGGAGGACATTGCAGGGGAGAAGGGAACCGTGGCCGGAGAGGCCCAAAGGACAGGGGCGATGGCTTTACTAGGCGGAGTTACCGTAGCAATGGCTTTACTGGTTATTTCTTGCAGACCATGAGTTGCACGGTCCGTGGCTGGGCTCCAAATCTGACGGGCTAAAGGTGAATTGGTTTGACTTAATTTATTATTTTTTAAAAGAAAATTTAAAAACGACATTGTTTTGTTGCTCTAAGTCAAGCCTCAGGCTTGGAAAGCCTAGACTCGAGCCCGACCTAGGCCGGATTGCTACCAAATTGCCATCCTCAAACTTAGCTCCACTCTTGATAATGATAAAATAACATACCCAATTTAGTCAGTTCAATTATAAAAATTTTAAATCGTCTAATTTTTCAGTTCAATTTTTAATTTTTAATTTTTTTGATATATCTTACTGTTAAAAATTGACCAATTTATTAAATAAGTGACTGATTTTATAAAATTAATCAATTTTTATGAAATAAAATTAATTGATTAATTCTCATTTAACAGTAGCTTATTTCAATTAAACTTCAAAAATTTCGAGGGGTAAGGGCAGTTCTTTTCAATCATATTTTAAAATTTTTTATTTTATTTAATCTTTAACTGGTTTTATGACGGTCTATTATTGATTAAACTTTTTAAATTTTAAATCTCTTATTTTATTGGTTCAATTTTTGGTTTGATTTTTTAAAAAATAATTTTAACACAACCTTTTCACTAAAATCTCAAATTTCTGGTCATAAAAGCCTTTTACCAAAGAGAAAACCCAAATAGACTACAAAATAAATGTCTCAAATAAACATAAGATTTGCACTTATTTGAATATATTTTTAATTAGTTAAAACTAAATTTATAAATAATTTATTTAAAATATAGGATTAGTATAAGTAATGCATAATAAAAAAATATTCAATATATATTCAAAAGATAAATTTGAATTTTTTTATTTTTTATTTTGTAATTTAAGTTGTTACTCAATATTTGAGAAAATTATATATAAGAATTTACTCATCAAGTCATGGATTAGTCTCTAAATATATGTTTATATTACAACATAGCCTATCCTTAGTTGTTCAAGTTTTGATGAATCCTTTATGCTTTAATGTTAAAACAAACACAATCTAAGCATAGTCTCTCTAAGATAATTATGTACTTAGACTTATTATACTGGATGGATAGGGATAACAAGTTAAATATTAAATTTTTAAGGATTTTATGATTATTATGAAATTTTTTAAAATTTTGTAATTTAGTATTCAATTTTTTAAAATTCTTATAAATCAAGTGAAAAAGTTATTTTGTCGACATAACTTATCAGCTAAATATTACATGAATGTCTATCTATTATTATTTTGAGTTTACAAATTTTAAAAAATTAGTTATTAAATTTAAATTTAATGTTAAATTTACAAATTTTAAAAATAGATATTATTATTTATAGTTCATATCAAAGGCCACCGGAACATTCTAGCTTATATTAGCCTTATGCTCACTTCTTAAATATTCCTCTCCGTCTCTCAATAGTTGGCCTCATAAAATAAAACAGTTCTTCCATCTTATTGTAACCAGACCTATTATTATTGATAAAATAGCTCCACACAAAATCATCTGTTTCTAAAATATTGTTTTAATTATGTGTTAGTTAATCTTATCTACATATTTATATAATAAATAAATATATAGATAAGACTCAAAAGAGCAAAATTACTTTGAAACAATTGCAATTGGTATACAAATAATATCTTGTCGTAAAAGGTTGAATCCCCAATCTAAAGGGTCCCCTATACCTCGGCCCGACGAAGTAACTGGGAGGATGTAAATCAGGTACTCAGCGGCCCGCTAAGGGGAGGTGAATAACCCACAGACCTACAAGGAATCCACCTTCAAAGACTACTAGGAACTTAAGAATATTGCTCCCACACTGCAAACCGTAGATTCGAACCTTACACCTTATCACAAATCTGCCCCTCCAGAACCAACACAGGGCGTATACAGATAATATCTGACGAAGAAAATGGCAGTCAAATACATGACATGAGCAAGAAGAAAATGGAGGCCGGTGTTGAAAATTTGGCACACGGATAAGAAGAATCTCAAGACTAAGACCAAAGCTTTTGGCAAGTGTTCACATGAATTCACGTGAACTCCTCAGTTTCCTATCAGCAAAATTCTCCCAAATCCTAATCCTGTGTCCACTTCTGATACTGTTGACAAACTCATTCTTTTCCACACCATCCACTCAATTCCAATGTCAACTTTCCTTCCTCAGGCCCTCCACCACAAACTCAACCGAATTTCTATGAATAACAGGTCTTTGATTTAGTACCAAAATCCCAAAGGCTGTAGCTGTGGAGTGAAAATGTCAATGGTAACGAAGGTCATCGGTTGTTTGATTTGTCATAAAGTTGATGGAGTTCTTTGTGGCAGTGAATTGCAGTATCTCATGACCAATAAATGGTCAGATGAAGGTCTGGAGTCACGGAAACGACACAGATCACTAAATTAGATGCCTTCCTTGTCTTTTTCCACGGCTGATATGAATTCCCACCGATGACTTCTGTTTTAAGCGAGAAGTGGTTATATATGCGTTGAAGACCGCACATACCTGAGGTTGATTAATCTCTTAAATGCACAAATTATCAGGAAATAAAAGGATTCCTGAGAAAGTTTAAGACCAAAACAACAGCTGTGTATCCTCAAATCGTCATATTGTGCGCGGAACAGAGTTATCGAAAGAGAGAATCTTTCCCAACAATAACTCGGTAAAAATTTTGCTAAAATGCATAAGTTGTAAAAGTTTTATAGTAAATAACTTTACCTTTAACTAATCCATCGTGAGAGTAACCTGTGTGCTGATCTCCTCGTCTCTCTAGCTGTTGTTTCTCGGCCTAGGATCCAATCCATCCAGGTTCCACCGCCGTGTCTTTGCGACATTTTATTTCACGATGCGACTGGGGTGACTCACCCCCGAAGTCTGCGTTCCGCTGTTTCTAGCTCTGTTCCGTTTTCATAGTTTTTTAATGTTCTAATTTTCCTTGTAATAAAAAAATAATAATAAAAAGATTGTTTTAACAAAATTTTGTTTTTATTAAAAACAGATATTAGAAATTAAAAATTAAAACCTTGACCTATCCTACACTTTAACACTCCTATTGAACAAACTATGAAGGGCTCATAACATTTTAATACAGCAACTATCTCCACCTCTTCAATCACACACTAAATCATCTAAAGCTTCATACTGGCATAACAAAATCAAAATCGACAAAATGAAAATACAAGAGGAACTGGAAGTCTCTGTGTCACTCAAATTTTTACCAAGATTGGCAATTGATGTTGTATATTAAAAGCAAGCAGGACATTTTCGACTGATGCTCAAAAAGAAGATGATACAAGTACATTTTGTGAAAGCAAATACCATCTTGCAATAACTGGTCATGAATGCTTGGTCATGCTTTAGAGATTGGAAACACATTAATATCAATTACAGGCAGAACTGCAGAAGGCATGAAATGCTTGATCAAATATCATCTTTCGCCTAATCTTTGGATCCAGCAGATTGTTCTTCAGATATAAATCTAACAAGTATAATAAGAAAGCAATAAAGAATTTTAAAAAGGTCACACTTTCAGCTCCTGAAGCCTTGTCAATGCAGTAAAACTCTAGCCACATCTGTGAAATTCCACATATATTCATTTGGTACAACAAGCTCAGGAACCTAAGCCCACTCTCTAATGTGAAAATCATATTCCTAAAATTTCTGCCAATTCAATCCAAAACAGGTGAAGATACCAGTTTTGGTGTTTACACATAAAGTGAGGTGCTTGTGCTCTAGTTCTAGTCCATATCAGAAGCAATCTATACGCATGGAATGGAATGTTCAGCCATATTACAAAAAGATCAAATTAACGAGTAGTTTTAGTTTTAGTTTTAGTATAGAAAAGCTTTAAGCTTCAATCTTTAAAAATGAGGAAATATCTATCTATGCTTAGACAAATATATAACAAGAGAATATCACCACACCGTTGAGGAGAAATAAGGATTATACATTCATTAGAAAATGTAACATTGCTTGTCTGTTCATCAATTGGTTCACTCTGCATGTCTGTACAGCACCAAACTGCTTAGCTAGGATTGCTATGAATACCAACTGTGCCTTTGGCATTCGGTTTTTACAAAGTAGCAGCTCAGTGGGTTTCAGATACTTTCAATCCTATTAATTATGGATGTCACTGCCTTCAGATCCCTCTCCGTCAAAATTGGATCCAGAATTGAAGTCTAGATTTGGATTTTCTGCCCCATTATTCTCCATCAGCTGATCACTTGGTCTCAGAAAATGTTTCAAGTCTTCCAAAATATAAGGCTCTACAAGATTCCAAAAGCATGCAGAATTGCTTCCTAGAAAACCTATCCAAAACACTCTCCCCTTTTTTCTCACCCTGAAATCCAGAGATCTTGCCTGTAACGTTTTGACAACACTCTCAAGCCCTTCCTTGTGTCCCTTCAGGGTTAACAAAATGTCTCCAGACGATGTTCTGTGACCTCCATACATATACCAGTAAGCAAGAACTCGATTTGACAACCACCTATGGATTAGCTTTGGAACTGCAGGACGCCCATTTGGCCAAAACTGGTCGGCATAGAAACCAAATAAAGTGTGCATGATGGTGTAAAATCTGTAAGGTATCTTATCACTATCATCACTAGGCCTACATGAAGGATGTATCCACTCGTAGTAGAGGTCATGTAAATGCCTCTTTAAAACAGATTGTGCACCAGAATTTTCACTGAACTCAAAGTGAAGCATATGCTTCTTTCTCCGGTCATCTGATTCGATTTCTAAACCACCTAACAGTAAACCCACTAAAATTTCTCTTTGTTCTTTGCTTAGCTTGGTCCTAATAGGCTTCTTAATCTCTTCACTGCTTGATTTCAAAACATAGTCAAGCTTTTCCATCAATGAAGACTCAATATCATATTTCTTCTGGCGCATCAGACGACAAATCTTTACTGCCTTCACATATTGTCCCGAAGAAAGGTATCCGCTTAAAATGATATTACATGATCTGGTGTTAACACCAACTGCTTCACCACTACACATATGGTTGAAGATCTCCTCTGCTTTCTCAAGATTACCAATTTTGACAAATGAATCCAAATAAATATTATAGATAGTTCGATTAGGCTGACATTTCTCAAGGCATTCAGTGAAAATTGACTGCAGCTTATCATGCAAGTTTAGGTTGAGATACATGCTCATTAGATCGATATAAGATGGCATTAGGGGCTTCAGATTTTTCTCAACAAACTCCCGCATGAGAGATTCAGCAAGTTCCACTTCTTGAGCTTCACATAACACCTCTATTATCTTATGATATGCCGCAACACTAGCTGACCCTAAACGCTCTTGCATCTCCCTAAAAATGTCCAAAGATCTCATAGGTTCTCCTACCTTTGCGAATACTTCCATCCTATAAACAAATGCTTGTGAAGGGAGACGGTCATCAAGTTGGAGGAGTCTGAGCCAAGTCTTTTGTGATTCCTCCACATCACCCTCCTTTGAGCAAGCTCTCAAGATGGAAACAAGCACTTCACTGCTGTCTCCTACTCCAAGTTGCTTCATTTCTTCCCTTAACATTCCAATCCTTGCTTTATCTACAATGTCCTGATAGCTATGCAACCAAATTAGGCCACCGTAAATATCTTTCTGTACCTCGAGTCCAGTTGTAACCAAATTATGATAGATAAACTCTGCCTGTTTAAGATAATATTTTGAAGTTCCTCCAGGTTTGCTTACAAGCGCCCTGAAGAGAGCATTATGCAAACTGAGTCGAGGTTGGTAACCTCCCAACTGAATCATTCTGTTATAGATGGAACATGCTTCCTCTCTACAACCTTCAACTGGTGCACTAAGATACGCCACAATCAAAATATGGAATGTGGATTCACTAGGCACACGTCCTTGATTAATGATATCATCATATATCTCTCGGCATTTTGCAAACTTTTGCTCCTTACCCATGTAGTCCGCCAGCTTCGTTGCCAGAGCAAAATCAAACCTATACCAATGTTGCTGCATCATCCATTTGTACAACTAGCACAAATACAAAACATCAGTCAACAGAGTAAATTGCAGTCGGCCCTGTTATAGATATTAATCACAAACTCCACCAAAAACGAAGATATCGAAAGATTCTATGGAACCGCATACGCCACATTTCCCATTATAAGGACTCAACTTTCACACTACTACAGACAGAAACTAACATTAACATTGGGCAAAGAAGTGAATTTTCAAGCGAAGTAGAAAAGGGTACCCTAAACGCAGCTTCATTTTCGCGAATGCGCATGCAATGAACGATAACATAAGTAGCATCATCTTGTCGCATCCATTTCCTCTGTGCATTAAGTATCCTCACCAAAGTCCCTGCTTTATGCGCAGGAAGCTCCTTACACAGCCAAGCCAATCTCGACCTCCTCCACTGCTCCGGCAACTCCTCCAATTCGATCACCTCTAATTCCGGCAAGCTCAGATTCTTCAAATCGCCACTTAAACCAGAACCCACAATTCCCTGACCACCTTCAAACTTGAAAGCCTCATTTTCACTATCATCACAGCCGTTGGCAGACTCCAACTCCTCAGACGCAACCTGTTCGAAGAAAGTACTGTGAGAATATAAACCCCTTAACAGGCCAAACCTCTGATGGGTACTGGTAGAATTGCGGAACGAGCGAAGAATGAGACTGTGATGAGTGCAGAGGAGAGAGATTGGTGAGGAGAGAGAAGTCCGCCATGGGAAGCTGAAGCTTGCTTGGGTGTGAGTAGTTGGTAAAGGGCTCCTGTGGTTATAGACAGAGAAAAGAGCGGAGGTAGAGAGCTCTTCGGCTCTGAGCAGGAGCATTTCCTTGTTGGGTTTCTTCTGGTCATTAATGGCGGACAATTAACTTCAGATAAAGAAAACATTCCATAATGGGCCTTTTCTCATTCGCTTTTGGAAGTGGGTTGGAAACTTAATGGGTCTTGCGCCGACTTGACCCGTTAATAATTGAATAAATAACAAAAAAAAAAGCTTTTTAGGACTACTTTTATTCTTAAATCTCATCTAAAATAACCAAAACTTAAAAGGATAAAATTATATTTTAAACTTCAACCTTTATATCAAAAAACATAATAAACCCTTATGTTTCCAAGTGTTCAAATTAAGCTCTAAGATTTTCAAGACATTCAGGGACGGTTGGTTTGCATGGAAAAATGATAATAAAAATAAGAATGAATATAGTGAGCAATGAGAATGAATATTATCATTATAATTATAATGGTTAGTTAAGAGAAACAAATGGTTACCATTACCATTAATAATGATTGGTTTATCAAAAATATTATATTGTAATTAATTAATTACAATATTTTAATTAATGAATAAATTATATTTTAACTAATTAATTCCATTATATTGTAATAAATAAATAATAA
The DNA here is from genome assembly GCA_027123425.1 of Erythroxylum panamense. Classification (NCBI taxonomy): domain Eukaryota; kingdom Viridiplantae; phylum Streptophyta; class Magnoliopsida; order Malpighiales; family Erythroxylaceae; genus Erythroxylum; species Erythroxylum panamense. The sequence goes on from JAOTIZ010000202.1 coordinate 38,399,303, forward strand.
TATTGTAATTAATTATATTAATTAAAATATTGTAATTAATTATAATGTAAATAACTAATTAATTATTATTAAAACATTTTTAAAAAATAGTCACTACTAAGACATGAGTTTCATTCCTCTACTAAATGGAAAGTATGGGGGATTTTCAAAAGTGAGATATCAAACTATTACCTCAATAATAATAATCAACAATCAACCACTTACTTTCCATTCCTTATTTATTAGCCTTTTCCTAAACCTATCAACTAAGTATCCCTCAAAATAAACTCTACTTGCATGGAGAAGTGAAAGAGGGTTAACTTCTTATGGGTTAAATGGCATATCAATATTAACATGATATTATTTTTATTTTCAAATGAAAAGTGGTTTCGTTGTCATATAACAAGTGACATCACTATCTAAAATGTACAAGAGTAACTTTTGAGATCACTATCTAAAATGTATAATAGTAATTTATAGGATGTATAATAGTAATTTTCACTACCAATAAAATCCACTTTCTAATTAATTTAAAAAAGTCAATTATGTGACAATAAGACTCGCCTTCTACTTAAAAATATAAAATAATAACTTTTAACTAACGGATAGTTAATTCCGTTAAAATTTTTGTCCATTTAGAGTTTATTACGAGAGTTTTGAAAATATTATTATTCAATTTGAATGTTTGAAAATGTTAGGGTCCAAGTTATATTTTATAGTAAATATTTAGATTTAAGATGTACTTTTGGTCAAGCTTAAAAAGAACTCTTCTTTAAGAAAAAGGGTAGTTCCAAAGATGATAAAATATTGAAGATACTTTGAACTTACACCTAAAGATGGGAGGGATATTTAAGTTGGACCATTGACATAAAAAGAAAATACACATATGTCACTGCTTTTGGTCATGGGTTTACATTGAAGCCACATGTTATGCACCATGACAATGGAGGTAGGTCACTTCCCTACCTATAAGGGGATATACTTGCTGGCCATCAATAATTGGTGTACTATTCTATACCCATCATCAATAATTGGTGTACTATTCTATACCCATCATCCATTTTATGATCACCTCTCCTGAGCTTATCCATCTTTGGTAACATGTTGGTGCTCAATAGTTTTTATGTTAGGTAAAAAATATAAATCTCCTATATAATTTAAGAAACGTTTTAAAAATTTTACTTTCAAAATTCTCAAAAAAGTTAGTTTTCAATTTTCTAGAAAAATATCTTTTTTTCTTCAATGAACAATAATGATAAAATATATGCAATATAGACATTAAATGTAGATTAATTAAATGTTATTTATGTAACGATTTATTTCAACTCTAAAACACAAATTAGATTAATTAAATCAACTCAAAATAATAATTTATTATACTTATTTAAAAATGTTAATTTAAACCAAATTTAGTTGATTTGAGTCAACTTTAAGAGTTATACTATGTTTGGTTAGATGAAATTTTTTTAATGAAATGAAATAGAATGGAATGGAATGGAGCATAAATGGATGTAATATTAGAAAATTATTTTTTGGAAAGAATGGAAGGGTTCACAATATAATATAGCGAAATGTTGTTTCAATGAATGATTTATAATATAAAGTTGTTTATCATTTTACATTTCATTATAAACCCTTCAAATCAGAGGTTTTTTATTTTTATTGTTTATGATGGAACGAGATGTGATATAAAACCCTCCTCTTCCATCACATTCCATTATAAAACCTCATTTCAAACGATGGAATAATATTATATTACTTTCATTCTATTATAAAACTTTTAACCAAACATAGTCTTAAGTTAGATTATTATATTAATAACATTCAATTAATTAATATATTGTTCATATTATTTATGTTTCAATATTATTTTTTAACTAAAGTTTAAGGGAAGATGTTTTTTTAAAAAATATTTTTAGATAATTTTTAAATTAAAAAATTAAATATTTTTAAACTAAAAAAAAGATATCTATGTTTTCTATCCTTTTTGAGGTCCTAAAAGGTTTTTGACTCCCATTTTTGAAAATTTTAATTGCAATTTGGTTCTGCCGGATTCTGGCGGAACTGAACGTTGCCGCTTGGATCCATGGGATTGAGGGCTTCTCGTGGGAGCTTCAGTGTTAATGTTCCTGCAAAACAAAGAAGGCACGTCGGGGGTTGTTTCCTGATAAGCCCCTTCGACGCTCAAGTTAGGTTTTTGGTGAAGGTTGGATAGCCGAAAAATAAAGAGAGCTAGGGTTATGAGTTGCGTACCTCCGTCGTGATGAAATCATACTTTATATATGGGATGAGTGCTAGGGTTAAGCTTTTACGTAGACTTCTACTTCTGCATGGAAAGTTTTCTCTTGCTAATGGGCCATAGACATGCAGACCGGGCCCGAGTTAACTAATGGGTGTGAGACCCATCTTTGAGAGATAGACCGATCGATCCGTGGACTATTGTGATTGAGTTTGGATCCAATTCGACCGACCCAACCACAATTGGTTATAGTTCATTAGGTTCAAATCCCCTGTTCTAATTGACTTGTTTCGACCCTGTTTTTACCTCAATACAACGTCGTTTAGGATTTGCTTGCGACCAAGAATCATTTGTTAATTGTTACTGCTGGTCCGTGTGTCAGAAACTGGACAGAGACTCTCCAGAAACTGTGAGACTGTCCCTCGTGACTTGTGAAACCTTATCAAAGGCTCGATGCCCATATTTCGCTTGTGTCAAGGTTCAGACAAGAATCGGAATCTACCTGCGGATCTTGCAAAAACCAGGGGCATTGACGTCATTTCGAATTCTTCCGCTAACTTTCAGGAATTGGTGGCAACTCTTGTCACGGTTGGTTAAGAGCAAGCAAATGTTAAAATACAAAATAAAATCTTCCTCTGTTCAACCTTCAACGGTTTTGGATAAAAGCACCCACTTGCATAACAGCAAAAGTTGAGACTTTTAGCGTGTGAAGGAGACAGACATTAGATAGAGAAAGCGTGCAGAGCTGTGTTTTTAGAGAGAGAAAGTGGGTGCGGTGAAAAGAAAGGCAAGTTCACGAGCTCTCTCTGTCTCTCTGCAACTCTGTTCTTATTTGATAACACGAATACCCTGTAAAAGATCGGAACTTTGCTAAACCCCATTTGGGTGGGTGAGGTTTTCACGAGCTTAACACACCAGTTTCTGCAAGTCTCTTTCTTTCACCGTCTAATCAAGTGGTCCAGTTCTCGCCACGTCATCTGTTATGCCAGCTACCTCCTACCGCGATCTCCCTTGATTATCACCATCGCCAGGGGTGTTTCCTACTCTATCTGGTTGATAGTGATAATGTCAAAAGATTGACTCTTTCTGTTTCTGAAGCTTTGATTATTCTGGGAAAGAGCTTTTTGAGTTTAGTTTGAGCGAATCGAGATAGAGGGTGGAGTTGTGATGGATCGACCAACAATCACGGCGGGTCCGGGTATGGATGTTCCAATTATGCACGACAGTGACCGGTACGAGCTGGTGCGAGATATTGGGTCCGGGAATTTCGGAGTTGCAAGGTTGATGAGGGATAAGCAGACCAACGAGCTTGTTGCTGTTAAGTATATCGAGAGAGGTGAGAAGGTAAGTTTCTTCTTATATATGTACTTTGTCTTTTTCTCAAAGTTTCATTTGATTGGCCTTCTTGAGCTTGATGTACTTTGTCTTTTTCTGAAAGTTTCACTTGATTGGCCTTCTTGAGCTTGTTTTCAGTTTAAAAGATGCTGGTTGTTCCATTCTAGGTCTGATCTCGTTATTGTTTTCCCAACTTTGTGGTGGCTAAAAACAATCGGTTTGTCTTGTTAATGCCAAATTGGGTAAACTATTTGGATTATCCAAGTTTGTATCTGAGAACTGTGTTCTCCAGAATTGTTGGCGTCTGATTCATTGCTTGAAACATGCATGCTACTTCCCAATGGTAGCACTTCACTTTGGTTTATTGGAGTTTGTCAATGGGAATGATAATTGTATGACCTCATGTTCAGCACATCGTCATGCACAAAACGAAGACCGTCGACTATGACTGACCTGGTTCTTAGTTTCTTGTGGTATTCCTCTCAGAGAGTGACAAATAACTTGATTCTTATTCGCATGACAATGGATTTAGTAGTTGATTGTTTGAATCACATTTCTGAATCCACCTGTTCTAAAACAACTCCAATTTGATAAGGGGTTAACAATGCCAACCAAACTAAAGCTAGCAGATTTCTTAAAAGTTATTGTTGAACTTCAAAGACGTGTCTTTCTGTAGTGATAAGCTTTCCATATGGAAGTCCTTGTCAACCAAGTGAAACTATATAGACGTTCACAGAGTCAGAAACAAATGATTCATTCCAATAAATATTATCTAATGATTGAAGGGAACTTTTTGGTTGACCTCCAAGGCCTCTACATGATCCCAATTTTATGTTTTGTTATTACAGATAGATGAAAATGTAAAAAGAGAAATTATTAACCACAGATCATTAAGGCATCCCAACATTGTGAGGTTCAAAGAGGTTTGTCAATTACTTCACCTTTCAATAATTTTCCAAGAAAAGGATGTTCTGGGTTCATTACTTGAGTAAGTTTACTGTAGGTTATATTGACTCCAACACATCTTGCTATTGCGATGGAATATGCATCTGGTGGAGAACTCTTCGAAAGAATATGCAATGCTGGGCGCTTCAGCGAGGATGAGGTTCTTGCCCAATGCATTCATTTTGTTTGATGGCTTCTGTTTATTTACTTTTCAAGTTTCTCAATTATTATACAGGCACGCTTTTTCTTCCAACAACTCATATCTGGAGTTAGCTACTGTCATGCAATGGTTAGTAATATGTTTCCTTCCATTGATTGTTAAGTTCTATTTGTTCAAAGGATAATAGTTTAAAATTTTCATAATTTCCAATCTATTTCTTCCTGAAGCAAGTATGCCATCGTGACTTGAAATTGGAAAATACATTGTTGGATGGCAGCCCAGCACCTCGTTTGAAGATTTGTGACTTTGGTTACTCTAAGGTACTCATATCCCCCTTTTTTGGTTGCTAATGTTTAAACACATCGCCATAAATCAATGTTCCAATAGATGTTCCTTGTTAATGATCAGGGATTATTCAAGAACATGTATCTTTCTTTTTGTTTTTCCATTCTATGAATGGAGAATTCTGCTTTCTTTTCAACGACTTCTTTAATCCTGTATTGACTTTATCTGGTCTAACAGTCATCAGTGCTACATTCACAACCAAAATCTACTGTTGGAACTCCAGCATACATTGCTCCTGAAGTACTACTTAAAAAGGAGTATGATGGAAAGGTTGGTCTTTTTCTTTATCCTACAGAAGAACAAAGCTGGTAGTCTTTCAATTTCTTGATTGTTAGGGCATTTTGTTTTCCAGAATCTCCAAATTCTTGTTTCCAAAGATCATACTGATGAAGCTACGGAATCAGTATTTTAGAGCATTAGTTAGCCAACTTACACTCGTATATATTAGTCTATGAATCGACACTCATATTTTCTGTTAATTTTTACCATTCAGATTGCAGATGTTTGGTCATGTGGGGTAACTTTATACGTTATGTTGGTGGGAGCATACCCTTTTGAGGATCCTGATGAACCGAAGAATTTCCGCAAGACAATACAAGTAATTCATTGCCACCTTAATTACCATATCACAATGACAATGCTCATGAAACTGACTAATCCATGATGTTTTGTGTTGGCAGCGAATTTTGAATGTCCAGTACTCAATTCCTGACTATGTTCACATATCTCCAGAGTGCCGGCAGCTGATCTCAAGAATTTTTGTGGCAGACCCTGCAAAGGTCCGTATATTTTTTCTTGATTCTTTAGATTAGATACTGCTTGGTCTGTACAATGACTAGCTATTTAACTTCCTTAAGATATAAGCCTGGTTTTTTAGTCTAATATGATTAGCTACTTGCTTAATCTCTTCATTGCTGGTTTCCTTTCAAGTCACGTTCAGGGCCATTTAATCGATTCGAGAACTTTACCTTTCTTAATCTCTTGGTTTATATGGTATTAGATTAGCTGAGAGGGATGAATTTGCTTGTAGAAGGTTAGTAAAGTTGAATACCCTTTTATTTTAACAGAGAATAACCATGCCTGAGATTATGAACCATGAGTGGTTTCTGAAGAATCTGCCTGCTGATCTTATGAATGAAAACAACATGAACCACTTTGAAGAGCCTGACCAACCAATGCAGAGCAGTGAAGAAATAATGCAAATAATTAATGAAGCCACTGTACCTCCGGCAGGAACCAATAGTCTAAACCAATATTTAACTGGCAGCCTAGACATTGAAGACGACATGGATGAGGACCTCGATACTGATCTTGATGATCTTGACATTGACAGTAGCGGAGAGATAGTATATGCAATGTGAATAACCCCTGGAAGAAGACGCTAAAGAGGCAAACACGAAGCTTAGAACCTTGGTAATGAAAGTGGGAACAATAGATCATGTATCAAACATTATATCACTGTAATGGAGAAAACTGTGGATTGGAACTTAATTTCAATGTCAACTATAGATAGATTCTGCTTGCATAATTCTCATTTCCGTCAACTTGTATTGTATGTTGCCTATCCACAAAACACTTTCACCCGTGTTCCTTGCCACTTCTTAAGACATTATTGTGTGACAAAGTTGTAATCTTTCATCCTTAAAGCCATGCTGTTAAATCTATCAGAGGAACTGAAACTTGCATTGGCCACAGCTCAGAAGTAATTTACTTGTAGATAAAAGGCCACGCCTTTGAACGTATTTGGGACTGGTAAGTGCTGATTACCAGCTTTAACATATTAATAATTGATTATTACATTGCTCTCATTAAAAATCTGTAGTCTGGGTGGTGTAGTTGGTTATCACGCTAGTCTCACACACTAGAGGTCCCCGGTTCGAACCCGGGCTCAGACAACTATTTTTGTTCTACTTAGTCTCATCACTTTCACCATTTAGTACGGAGAAGGACGAGTGTGAGGAATCGAGTTGCTTTGGAGATTTTCCTTATATGTTTTTGTGGCTGTTTAGGGGCTGTTATGGTCTGTGATAATAAAAGATTTGAAGTTTGGTTATGAAATTACCATCTCAGATAAAAAACAAATAAAAAATGTGGAATCATTTTAACTCTGATGAGGAGGCGGTCAAAGATCCAACCTTTTATTCCATTGAAGTTACAAGTAACATGATCCTCCAAAGCCAGAAAAAACTGGATCATTAATGTATCAGCTCGTTTATCAGTAAAGGGTACATTAAACTTAGTATGTAATTATTAAATTGATGGCTAACATGATCATCTCGCAGGCAGGGAACTCCAAAGTCCTGAGCTAAGCTCTATATCATCTGCAATAAACAGTGAAAACAAAGTTGAATGAGTGAAATTAATACAGAGGCTACGTCAAGCAGTAAATGACAATGTCCACATCAAACCATCCAATTTAATTATAGTTAGGAAGGAATGCCCAGTCTAAGCTCTTACATGTGAATACCAATGATTTTAAACCCTACAGACTCATCATAACTAATGGCACATAAGATGTCATAAAGTCGAACCAAAACTGAAAATCCAACCGCACTAACTCAAGAATCAACATTGCGTAAACATGGTTCAGGAATCAACATCAACACATGAGTATCAACATGCTTTGAGAATGATGCAAATAATAAACATGAGTTAAGGTCAGATACTTACCAACTTGAGGATGAAAGAGGAAAAGGCATCAAGGAAACAAAGGCAGGTAGTCTAGCCCTGTCCTTTCAGGAAATCCCATCATTATGTTTAGATTCTGTAAAGCTTGACCAGATGCTCCCTTCACAAGATTATCGATCTGCATGAAGCTTTTATGAGATTAATTATGATAAGGCAGGGAATAACAACACATACAGAAGTAAGAAGAAAGTTGAGCACAATGATGGAGGGATGGATACGTACAACTGATATAATTATTGCTCTCCCACGTATCCTATCAGGAAAGACATTCACATAGCAGTAATTGGAACCTCGAACATCGTGCGTGCGAGGAACAATTCCTTTGTCCAATAACTTCACAAATTCTTCATTCTACAAGAAAGTTGAAGAGAATGATCTCCACATACTTGGTTAAACATAAAGAAAATTTTGAAGATAATGACATTTTACAGTGTATCATGCCTCAATACATACAATAGATTAGTGGTGCAACAACTAGACTTGCTTCCCTTGCAGGCAATACTTCCAAAGCAAATACTTGAATGGTAAACTAAATGTGTGCTGAAACTTGCAGTGAAAAGACGAGTTTGAATATGTGTTTTAGACATATACTGCTAAGTCGAGAATGAGCTTCCATTTGAAACAGACATCCCTTAAACAAATATTCAGGTTGAAGAGGTGATCTATTTACAGGTGACTTAGCAATCATTTGAGAACATATAAATTAAATATAACACATCGATTCTAATCACAGAATCAGATTTATACCTCATAGGAAACTTTCAGTTGGTGGTACAAATCCTCAATTGTTACCCCAGAAGCCATTTGCACATATATAGTTGACTGCATACCACGACTCTGGAAAGGAATAGAGAATACTGAACACAAATCCTTTTTAAGCAAAAAATAAGAAGGAAACATTCTTTGCGGGAAATACATTAGCATGCAACTGATACCATTGGCATTAAATGTGGGGTGAAACTGACTGTCACTTTTGAGCATGCTGCATCTGAGAGTCCTTGTTCGATTTCTGGCACTATAATTCCAACATAATAAATAACATGAAACATTATCTACATAATTGAGAATTTGCTTTCCTTCACTATTTAATGAAGGCTTGATAAGAATGTGTAAAGTCCCAAAAATCATTGAATGAAGTTTTACCATGGCGATGCTTGGTAACACCATAGGACATAATGCCCTCAGTTAGTTCAGTATATAGATTTGATACCTTAGCCCCACGTCCTGCAAAATGTATCAGATATAAAAAGCTGCTAAAGAGAATCTTGCAGGTACTATCAGAAAAATATGCATCCAAGGTAGAGAAATTTCAACCTGCTCCGCTCACACCAGATTTTGAATCAATAATGATGTTTCCATGTTCAATTAGATTCGTCTGCACAATTCAGAGTATCATGTGGCACTTATATAATGCAAAGTGGACTGAAAGTAAACAATGTAACAGACTAACCTTTATCAAGGGAATAAGTGGAAGTTGAATTGATGTTGGATAACAACCAGGATTGGCTACAAGGCGTGCATATCTTACTTTCTCTCTGTATATCTCTGTCAAACCATACACAGCTTCTTCCTGGATCCAGATAAAAGTTCAACAAAATGAAAATTTTCAGAGAAAGAAACTGCAACCATTCAATCCATTAGATGAAATATCACTTCAACATTAACAAATGATAATCAAGTAAATCCATCAGATGAAATATCCCTTCAATATTAACAAATGATAATCGAGTATAATCAAGAAATAGGCTACCTGCACTACATTTTGAGGGAGTAGGTGTACGTAAGTTACCTGTAAATTGGGTGCTCGATGTGGCTGGCCATACCATTCTTCATACTCAGATATATCACGTAGCCGAAAGTCCTGAAAAGTTATCATACCACAGTTCATATGATATAACTGTGAATTTTTTGTACATGCCTGTTGCTTTAAGCAGAAGCATGAAAGAACTCTAACAAGTAAGCACATGCATGAATCATACCGCAGAGAGATCAACAATCTTTAACCTCCTGGGAAGACCTTTAATTATTTCCTGTAAAAAATACAGAGCTGAATCATAACTAAAAGATAAACGATTCCAAAATAAGATCGTACACTCTGCTGAGACTCAGAGTTACTGGTTCGGTGCGTTAAAATATTGAGGGTAAGAAGAATGGACCTGTGTGGTTCCATGTGGCAAACAGCAGAACACCGCATCCACATCAGAAAAGTTGGCATCACTGGTAGACACCAGTGTTGGTAAATCCTGCAAACATAAAAGAATAAAAAATCAGGATGGAAACATAAAAGGAACATCATCACTTTAGTTTAATGGTTCCTAATCTTCCAAAATCTGTTTCTTAGTTGCTTTTGGTGGAGCTCTCTGATTACCTTTGCTGAACATAAAGGAATCAAACATCAGGATGGGAACAAAAAACGAACATCATCAGCTCAACTTAGTTTAACAGTTCCTAATCTTCCGAAATCTGTTTCTTTCTTGCTTTTAGTGGAGCTCTCTAGTTAACTTTTCTACATATATCCATCATTTAATATCAGCTGTCAATCCTCTTTCTTTGACCAGCCACTCTGTGTCCTGAACGGAGTTTCTACTGAAGATTGAGGATTCTAACCTTTTGCGTAACAAAATGAGGAAATACGGATTCAATTGATTTGCCAGCATTTCTGTCTGCAGTCATCACAGTTATGCCAAAGAACGGATGGTTTGTTAAGAGTCGAATTATCTGGAAAAAACGGATTATAACAGAATCATATCTAATGAATATCTGATAACAAGTAAGCAAAAAAAAGCAAGTCTTAGGAAGTTGTGCAACTCCAAAGAACTAAAAAGACATAGCTTGACATACTCAATATGATTCGTTAAGACAATGACTAGGATGCACTTCCCTACCTTCATTTTTGAGAAGCAAGTTTACAAAATAAACAGTTAAGGGGATGTCATTGTCTTCTACACAAAATGGCAAAATATCGGCTATCCATCTTATAGCAGAATCCCACTTAAAAGGGGTCATAATAACCATCTAGAACCAAGTTAAAGTGTAAGCAGTTTAATTGATGAAACTTCTCCCTAAAAAATGTAGGTTAAAGTTCTCTCATTTCTCTACCCCCAAACCCAATATCGTTAGACACATCCTAGTAACTGATGGCAATTGACCACCGAAGCTAACGCCATGAAAATGAACAAACAGTACACACTAGGTGCTAATATTAGCTAATATGAATGAACGTGGAACAAACCTCTGCACCAGTATAACCACTGGCACCAAGAAGAGCGACACGAGCTTCCTGGCCCGGCTTAGAATTTGATACCCGCAAGCTTTTGAACGGCAATGTGTTGGACCTTCCGAAATACTTCTTGTTTCCATTTTGTTTTGCCAAACTTGACAATCTCTCTTCGCTTTGAAATTTAGATGCCTAGGTCCAAAAATTAGGCAGCACCAATTAGGAATATCCAATCTTCGTCTGAACCTAAGCATACAATCTGTTTCTCTTAAAAAGTTCACACTAATCTCTACCCCAGCCCAGAACCTTACAACGTCAAACTGCACATACAACAGCCCTTTAAATATGGTTCGTTTCAATTTCCCACAATAGAGTTGTTAGCTTTCCTGAATTTTCTTGAGATACAAACAGAGAAAGTTCAGTAATACATGCACTAACCTTCAAGAAGCACCCTCGATCCAAGAAAGTAGAACTGAGAGAAGCAGTGCTCATTGTTCTCTATCGAAAATAGGCACAGAGACCAGACTGTGCAATACAAAAGCTTATACACGCTAAAAGCACTACAACTAAAAGCACGTGCGAAGAACAGCTACTGGAATTGGACACCGACGCCTGATGATGGGATGTTTGAGAAAGAACATAGAAAAGGTGTGAGCTTTAGAGAAGGTATCTTTAAGGGGAGCCACCAAATGCCAAAAACCCTGAATTGGCAGGCTTCCTGTCTCGAGAAAATGTTCTTAAAAAAGACAGGGCTTTACTTGATTTTATCAGGCTCTCAGGGAATATGGAGGACCACCTTGGACTCAATAAACACCGATGGTCAAGAAAGATCCACCTTATTAGGAAAAAGGAGAGCTAGAGTTGTCCAAGTGACTGGACCAATCTGGGGTTGAATGTTAAGAGGATTTGATGGAAAGATTTATTTTAAAATATATTTTAGTTCCTAATTTTTTTAAAATTTATGTAGTTTAATTTACTTAAAGTTTAATAATTAATTAATTATTAAATTTTAAAATGTTTACTTTAAACAAATTTAGATAATAATTAAATAATTAAATTATATTAATCATATTTTTATTTGTAATTAAACAATAACAACATCAATAACAACCCTAGTGTACAAAATTTTCTGCTTTGCGAGAGTAGCGGGAGGACATCAATTATACGTAATCTTCTTTTTATATTTTACGGAGAGAAAATTTATATGTGAATCGAACTCATAACCTTTTGGTCATAAAAGAATAATCTTTTAGTTTATTTGTAATTACATAATATATATTTAATTAATAGTAGCTTAGATTATGGTAAAAATAAAATTAGAAAACAAAAATAATTTTATAATTTTTATAACCTCTGAAAATTGAAAAAAAACCAAAAGTATTAAGTATAACCAAAAATTCGAATAAATAATTTTTTGTCTGAATTTAAAAATAAAAATAAACAAGCTTATTGGTTTTTTCTTCTCTAATTCCTCACTAAAGCAAAATATACAATCCATTCCTGAGTTTTTACTAAAATACAAATAAATTCTCATTTTCTAAAAAACATGACCTTAACATTAAGAAATATCTCTTTAGAATGATGAAATACACCAACAATATTTATAGATGACCTAATATTATTAATGGGCTTGACAATAGGTGAGTTTAGGGCAGAGTGTAGAGTCTACTAATAAGAATTGAGCTTGGGTTAACTATTGTCCAGATAATTATAACTAGTTGTTTGGATAGTTGACTCTTATTACTTATAAACCTTTTAATATTTTCATATTTAGTCAATATAAAATACCCTAACACGAAGGATTACTGAAATGATAAATTACAATAGTAATCACAAGAATAACAAAACACAACTTTCATAAACATTAACCTTAACATATTCATATCTTTTAACAAAGTTTCAATAACAATTTTCATTTTCTTAACTTTCTCTTCAATTTCCTTTACCATCACTTCGTCCTTAAAATTCAACTTAATAACAAGGTCTTTACCTAAAAAATGATCATTTATGAAACTCGACTCATACTACTACCTCAAGAACGTCAAACTAGCAGATTATTTGCTTCTTCAGATTGAGAATATTGAGTTTGCAAGTGATGTGATGCAATGGGTATTACTGATATGGTTTCTTTAGTTGACATTTCAACACAATATTTATACTCTTGTACAAGAAAGGGAAGAGGAGAATGATCATATAACAACAAACTTCACGTCTAATCTTCAATTCTAATTACGATGTTCTATTGTATTAAATCTCATCTATATATTTGTATATGAACATCATAATCGGAATAGAAGATTTGACCCCAACAAAAAGACTTTACATATAAGTTACGACTTGGAACCTTAAGCATCAAATTTTGCTTCTTCTTTTTTTCCCACGACGGTGAAAGCAATTGTTAGGTCGCATGTTGCCCAGTGAAGCAAATTAGGATTAAGATTTAAAAAATTTAGACCGAAAACTAAACCGATAACACAAGAGGTTTAAGATTTAAAATATTTAATTAGTATTAGCCGATTAAATATTGAATAAAATTAAAGAATTTGAAATTTTATTGAAGAAAATTATTCTTATCCATCGAAAAATTTAAAGTTTAATTAAAAAATGAGACTATTAAATGAAAATCAATCAATTTATTATAGCTAAAAAATGATTAATTTATAAAAACTAACCGATTAATTAATAAACTGATCAGTTTTTAACAACAAAGATTACTAAACTAAACCAAACAATTTTTTTTAAGATAACTAATTTAAAGTTCTAACTATTAAATCAACCAAAAGCATTAATATTTTCTAATTGTAATAAATAGATTCTCTTGGTGGGCATTTTCTATTTAATGTGTCATATCAACTACATAGAACTGTACCTTCTGAACTATATGATTAATAACATAAAGTTTGTAACATAATGTTAGGTTATTAATTTTCATATTGAATTGGGGTATTTTTGGAGCACATTGGAACGATATTATTTTGATCATGGTATGTTTACATTGGTTTTGGAGGTTAGGAACTGTAGAGTTGTTTTTGGAGAAAAGAAACTAAAATTCGCTAAACTGGGGG
>JAOTIZ010000202.1:38418948-38431185 GCA_027123425.1 Erythroxylum panamense
TAAACAGCTAATTTTACCAAACATCTTTAACAAACAGCTAATGCAATCCGCTGGTCAAACCAGCTGATAGAATCAGCCATCAGCTAACAGCTGAAAGAATCAGCTATCAGCTATCAGCTATCAGTTGATTGCCAAACAGGGCCATAAGCTTCAGTTAAGTTAGCTTTTGGTGAAAAGCTTTTAACAGTGTTATCGCATAAATACAGTTTTTTTATTTTTTGGTTATAAGAAAAAATCACAAAAGCTAGCCTAACTAACACAGAGATCTGCGATACAGAAATCTTTGCTGGTCCTGAGCTAGAGGAAGCTAGAGCAGAGGCGGAGGCTCCTGAAGAATCCGAAGGCCCACTGGGGAGATAGCTGCTAAGGAAGCCAGACTATCAACACACTAGTTTCCTTCTCGATACACGTGCTGAAGTTGTAGCTCCCACGCTCGGTGTAGATAATGATGAATGCCTGTCACCAAAAAAGCATAGTCAGTGTGAGGAATAAAGGAAGAAGAGATGATATTAATCACCTCTAATGAATCGACTTTGACAATCACTCGTCGATAACCCTGCTCCCAGGTTAACTGGAGTCCGGAGCGGATGCCCCAGAGTTCAGCTGTGAGCGGGGATGCTCGGTCAAGTTTTTGGAGGAACCCCCCGCACCATTTCCCATGACAGTCCCTGATAAGGCCGCCTGCAGCAGCGATGCCGGTCGTAGGATGGGCCGTCCCATTTGTATTCAATTTGACCCACCCCTCGGTCGGTTTTATCCAGCCCGTCCCATGACCGAACGGAAGACCCTGGTCGCAAACCACACAACGCTCTACCAGGCGGGCCTTGACTATCCACTTGGCATTATCCAAAACCTCCCGTGTCCCATCCACTGGCCACACAAAGTCGGTGTCAAAAATGCTTTGGTTACGCCAGCGCCACAAGAACCAGCAAGCAACACCGAAGGAGATGTTCCATTTGAGGTTCCTCACTGGAGCTGTATGTGTAAGGTTATGATGCACCCATGATGTTTTGGATTAACGTAGCAGAGGAACCCAATAGTAGAAATCAACGTAGCAGACCAAAAGAACCAGAAAAACCGACACCATAAGAGCAAAACGTAAAGCAAAAGAAACATAAATAACAAAGATAAAACGACAAAACCTAGGATAAAAGAACATTCCAAAAATGCAGTGGACTGGGTGATGTGGGAAGTTTTTAACGAGGAGGGTTTTTGATTTTTTAGAGAGAAGGAACGTACTTAGGTTTAGGGGGCAAAAAAGAATATACGAGGGCAACTTTTTTTTAAAGGATGTAACAGTTGCTGGAGTTTTTGGAGAAAACGAGGACATCTTCTATAGTTTTGGCAACAGTCGACGATGGATCAGATATTGGAGATGTCTATGCTGGTTCCACCTTCTACTGTCAAGGGATAGAAGACGTGTGTAGTGTTTTAGAGTTTTTTTTACCGAGGAGCTTTCCAACGTTTTTCTTCCTCTAAACTTCTGCGGTAATAATTACTTGTCAAAAATATTCATGTGTTATTTATTTTCAATGACTTGTAACTAATTTATTTATTCCAGTTAAATGATTATATTGAAACTTTAATTATATATTGATTGTGAGATCGAATAGGTTTTATTGAATTCAATTGTGCATGGATATTTAATTATTTCCTAAATTCAATAGTTTTATGATAGTTTTGGGTTTTATTGAATAGATGCGTATGTTTAATAATCTTGAAATAATCTACTGCCAATTAAAACGATGAATTAGTAATTGTTTGTTGATTTTTAATAAGTGGCAATTGACATAATTTTATTTCCTTGTTAAGAAGTTTAATATATGTCATGGAATTAATTAATCTAATTGTAAGTACCCATCTATTGAGTTTGTTGGTTAGAATTAAGTCTTTCGAGATTTTAAGGCTGTTGAAACATTAAATCCTACAAGCTGCCTCTGAGGTTGTTTTTCGATTAGGAAGTAATTATTCGATTTGTTCGTGATTACCGTACAAGGTAAGGAAAGACTAGTCATTATAAATATGTTCTTAATAACTAGAATAAATTTATTCATGAATATGTTGAATTACTTTTGCATCAATGATCAATTTCATGAATCAAGATGAAAATAAATTCCTTTAATTAGAAGTCTGTTTTATTGAATTTCAAATCAATTTATTTTTGTTATTTTTAATATTGCGTTTTAATATAATTTTCAAACCCCCATATTTTTTAAACTTAATTGTTTAAAAGAGATAAACCATTATGTCCTAAGAAGACAACCTTACTCCATTGTGCTACGTTAATATTCTGAGCAGGTTAATTATTTTCAGTTGATTTGCCACTTACCACATAATAAATAAATTTATATCTACAAACTAATAAACCATGGGAGAAGAAATTGCCAAAGCATTTCACGTGAATTTTTTTAAATAATGAATACATCAATTATTTGGGTAAGGTTGGGTATGAGGCAATACAAACAAAGAGCTTTTGTAGACTTTTATGTTAAAAAAATAACATTTAATATATTATAATAATATATTTTACTAATAATTAATAATATATTTAATAATTTAATATAATGATAGATTAAGTTTTTATCTAATGTTTATTTGTTAAGTAATTAATATTAATAAATAATATGATAAATTTATAAATTTATATAATTATATTTATAAATAATACATAATTAAAATTGATTAATTTTTGGCTATTAATAAATAAAATAATAAAATTTATTCTTATTTTACATATTATTACCTATACCCAATGGTTTTAATAAATATTAATTCATTTTATTAATCATGATATAACAACTTATCATATTTTGTTAAAAATTAGTAATCTAAGATTCAATTTCACATAAAAGGAAATTAAGTCTTTTATTAAAATTTTATTTTATTACATTATCATATTTACATATCATTATTATATGAAATAATATAATAATATTTAATGTTAATTTATTTATTAATAATTGATGAATATTATTTATCATAATTTTAATAAAATATACAATTTATTATTATATAATACTTATTGATAAATATTATATTTATTAATTTTATATAATAGTAAATTACATATTTTATTAAAATTTAAATTTGATAATTTCCCAACAATTTCCGGAAGATATATCCGTCAAGACTTTAACGACGTTGGGAAGAGCTTTCGAATTCGATCCCCACTAAACACACCCGCAGAAAAGAGCGAAGAATCTTAACTGTGACTAAGTCCCGACCCGGATTAGTCGGCCAAATAGGTTCGGATACCGATGGTGTGGACAAAAAAAATGACGTTGGGATATAAAGTTCTATATATTGAAAATCAAGAGGATTCAGGTTTCAGCTATACCTGAAATTTTGTTTTCCGGCCTAAATCGCTTCACTCATTATGGTAAAGAACTTGGAAATCCAATAGTTTTAAAAGGTCAACAATATCTACTATCTACCTCTTCTGCTCCAATAGCGAGGTCTTCTGCGGCCGTCAAACAGAAAGAAAAGTTCCCATAGTATTATGAAGTCATACTTGTTATAACATTACAGCGCACGGTTTTGGAAGAGGAAGTATCCAAAACCTTCAAAGATGCTACTTTTGAACATTTAACCATAGCTTGAAGAACGCATGCTATAGAGCTGTAGGAAATGATCATGTTTTACTCTGATAACAGCTGGAGAAGCCAAAAGCGTGACAAAGAAAACCATCAGTTGGTTCAAGGTATACCATTGTCATGAAATAATTTGGCGGGCAGGGAAAGTTGGATGGTTTATGTGGGGAATACACAAGTCATATGCTTCTAGATCAGCGATTGAGACATTGATTTGGGTTGATGTGGCCTTATCAGTGTAGAACTCCATCATGCATCGCCTTCTGTTGAACATAAGAAATTTCTATTAGTCACTTCCTGTTTTATTATTTGTGTCATTTAACGTTTCTCATTATCTCCATCTTATCAAATGTTACCATTTGAATTTTCCTTTCATTTGCAACATCAAGACTGAAGTTTTTGCATAGTACCCATTTGTTAATTTTAAAATAAAAATTAATATCTTTTGTTGTTTGAAACTAATTCAATTAATTAACAATTATTTAGTCTAAATATTTTCTTACTTGGCTTAAATATTTTCTTATAATAACTATTTTATTACTCATTTTTATTTTTATTTATGTGTATTTATTTTATTTTTATTATTATCATTACCATCATCACCACCATCATCATCATTTTTGTCTATTTTTATTTATATAGCGATATATATATAGATTTTATGTGAGTCTAGGGATGCCAGTGAGTTTTCAACCAAATTAATATTTGCACTACTTAACTCAAAAAATTAGACATGGAGGCTAAAAATAGATTTTAAATGGATGTGGATATGTGTCTGGTGATAACCTGAACCGATTGATACCCATATCCTACCCGTTTTTTATTATTTTTCTCTTAAATATTTATAGTAAATATAATAAAATATTAATATTTTCTGAGAAGAAACAACTTTAAAATCCCTACTTTACTCCTTAGTCCTCACATTTTTCATCATATTTTATTTTCTCATAGGGTGATAATAATACAAATGATATGGAGATGGAGTTTTGAATGTTGTAGAGTTCACACAAAGATAATTTGAAGCTTTAGATATTTCAGTCTTTGTTCCAGTTCTTGATTGTGAAAAATATATGTTGTTGAGTCATATAAAATACATATGGATATGGGTAGAGTAATACCTGAACCGAATCCTACCCATTGCCATCCCTATGTGGGTCTAACAAAAACTTAATTTTTACCAATTAAAGGTAAAAATGCGTATTACTAGACCTTTTTAATATAGGTTAGTCCCACCAATTTTTTTTTAAAAAAATTTAAAATTTAAAATATAAAACAATGTCTTTTTTAATTGAATCAGGTATGGGCTGACCAAACTCAGGTCTGCCTTAGGTCCAATTTTTCAATTGAGTTCGAGTCTAGGCTCCCCAAGCCTAAGCCTAAATCTATTGTCACCCTACTTTAGATTCTGTAAATTTTCCGTACATTATTGTTGTTCTAAACTTATTTTACATTTTAAAATCCTCTAATTGTTTTAATGCAAGAATCCAATTCTATAAAAAATAAATGCCTAATTTAAGGAAGTCAAATTCAATGAAGTCACTTTGTGCATCAATCTCCTCTCTCTCTCTCTCTCGCTACATTTTCTTACTTAAAAAGTTACAATGATATGAAACAATGCAAAAGATTATTAGCATCTATTCTTTAACGCTTTCTTTTGTTCAAGCAAAGCATAAATGTTCCACTTTCATTGGACCTTAGTTAGAAGGAAGGCCTTTATTCTGCGATCTAAAGTAGGGGTGAAAAAGAAACGTCCAACTCAAGATAATTTTGTTTAGAACGAACATTATCTCTAAAATTCTTATCCTTTAACCCCACCACATGAGTAATTTGGATATACATTAGATATTAAAAAAAGTCTTTTCGTAAAAATACAATACGAAGATTGGGTACATCGATAACCTTCTCTAGATTCTCATAAAGCGAGAATGCATAAAAACATGGCATAAACTCATAGGGTCGTGAGAAATGTTTTTAAAAATCAAACCGATTTGTCTGATTTAACAGTAAAAGTTTTAAATCGGTTAATTTTTTTTGTTCAATTTAGTTTAATAATTTTTGTTGTTAAAAATCGATCAATTATTAATTAATCAATCAGTTTTTATAAACTAATTGGTTTTTGTAAACCAAAATAAATAGATTAATTTTAATTTAATATTTTTCTTTTTAATTAAACTTTAAATTCTTTGATAGACAAATTCTTTAATTTTATTTAATATTTAACCGATTTTATAACGATTTAATGCCAGTTAAATTTTAAAAAATATAAAATTTAAATTTAATTTTTAGTTAGATATTTTAAATTTTCATCACGAGCTAGCCATGACAGTGGCTATTTCGTGAAGTTGTATAAAGGGGCCATTGTGACAAGTTGGCCCCATAGCCATTATCAAACTTGTCTCTTTCTCCGGAAGATCCTCACCCTATATTGGTGGCTTCTGTATAATTTCATTAAAGTCATGGCCATCCAACGTCCTAGAGCCTGCCCATTTCTCAAAACTAGACAGATAACGCTCCTTCCCATCTCTCACTCTAGTTTTTCTTTCCACCATGATAGCTTAAGCTTGAGATTTCCCCATTTTACATGATGAAGTAGATGGTCTTCATCAACTGTGAGGCCAGAGACTTTCTCTATATATATGTGCCTTTTGGGACCTTCCAAGAGCCTAATTCAGCTTTCAAGCCAACCGTTTTGGTTCCCAAAACCAAAACAAGAAAACGGTGTTCTTTGTTTCATCTTGTCAACGCGTTTCTGAGCTTGCAGGTAAGTCGTATACTGGTCTTAGTTCTATATATTTAAAGAAGAGAGTTGACGGCAGGGAAAAGGCAAACAAGAAAGTGTTATGATTTATAGATACAAATACGAGAGAGGGAGAGAGATATAAACATATATTTCTGTTCACATACTGCAGTAATGTTGATTCAGAGATTGGAGATGTGCATAACACTTGTCAGATTGGCCATGGAGTGTGTGATAATTCTAGCTCAAGCTATTGGAATACTCATTGAGCAGAACAGCTCACCCCAGATTCTAAACCGCTCCTATGTTGCTCCTGTTCCTTTTATCGGATACCTTCCATGAAAGCAAAATCATGTCACTGCCTGCAATATTTCTTCATCCCTGATGTAGCCTACTTGGTTCCAGGTTTCTGTTTTGTTCTTCTGTTTTTATGTCGACTTTGATGAGGATGTAGATATACTGGAGATACGGGAACTGTTGGGTTCGTCAGCAATCTTAGTCTCTGAATTCTGTATGCGTTTCTGTTAATTTCAGTTTCTGGTAATGTTAATTACTACAATTCATTTCCAACTGATCGGGAATAATATGCAAATCAAACTTTGATGTTGTTGTAATAATTACATAAAAAGTACACTTTTCTTTCTTGTTTTGGAACTATCCTTTTAAATAAAATCTTTTAAATTATTAAGATCTGAATTCATTTATTAATATTTTTATTCTTGTTGTTATTTTAAATCTTTAGCGACAACAATAACAACTCAATAAAAGTTATACTAAACAACAATAACGATTCAGTAAAAGTCATACTAAACATAGAATCTAAAAACACTATTCCTGACTCACAAAAAAGAAATTTTTTAAAAATTAATAATAATAATAATAAGTAGGAGATTAATAATAATAATAAAATGTGATAGTATCACAGTTTTGGGGAAGTTTTAAATTATAGATTGCAGGATATGTAATTACTTGTAAATTATTAAAAAAATTCAATTAGTTCGGTCAGTTAGTTGTAGAAATTTTAAATCGTCTAACTTTTTTTGTATAATTTTTAATTTTTCAATTTAATTTACTTTATTAATAATTCTTGTTGTTAAAAAATGATCAATTTATTACTTAATTAGTCAAATTTTATTAATTAATAGGTTATTATGAATCAAAATAAAATAATTAATTTTTATTCAATAATCTTTTTTTAATTAAACTTCAATTTTTTAACATATTTGGACAATCACTTTCAATTATATTTCATATTCTTTAATTTTATTCAATCTTTAATCAGTTTTATGACAATCTAATACAGATTGAACTTTTTTACTCCTTAAACTTCTTGCCTTGTCGATCTTAAAACTTAACGCAGATTTATTCTTTCCCGAACTTAAATGATCAAGACCCTTTTTCTTGGTGCTTAATCAAGTTCCTTTGTACTAATTTATGAAATCATTTTAAAGGGTTAAAAGCATGCAATTAAACTAGTTTATTGTACATGATAATCCCATTCTTATACAACAAAACCACCTAATGCAGTGAAATCAGTCCTGTCAATTAGTTCAAATTGTCAAAATGTTTAGCTGGAATATGCAACTAAAACTATAGCTTAGATTCAACGCCATAATTGTCAGCTAGCGTAATCTTGAAACAGCCATAAGACTATATATTTCGATTTCAATGCTCCATTAGATCACACCATATTTAACAGTTTTGAAAGTACGACTTTGTATGATTATTGACAATTTTGAAGAAATTGAGTACACGTCTTGTGTTGTTGTTCTCGAAACTCCACTACTGTATATTGATGTCTACGTGAAAGGTGGGTGGAATCTTCAACACCATTTCTTGATTGTTCCTGACATTGAAAAATCATGTTTACACAGAGAATGTCTTGTGCATTGGGCACAAAAAAAGAAAAGAAAAGACTGGTTCTGTTTACATTGAATAGTCAAGGAGAGAAAACAATAATATAAAAGCCTCGTTTGCTTGTTGGCATTTGCCAAAAATTAGCTTATTGACCTAAATCAATTGGTTGATTTTATAAAAAGGCTAATTGGGTTGTTTGGTTAATTCGATCAGTTGATTTTAAACAAGCTTCTATACAAGAGCGTTTCATCCTAAAATGGGCCAAAAGTAGCTAAGATATTCATAGCATATTAAATCCTTGCACCAGAAAATAATAAATGATTAGTTGTTTTTAACAATGTTTTCAAAATTAGAACTAAAATTAAATTGATAAGAAAAAAGATTTAAGGTTTAATTGATGTTAGATCATTATAAAACTAAATTAAATTAAAAAATTTAAAATGATTAAAGAAGATTATTCTTACCCATAAAATAATTTAAAGTTTAATTGAAAAAGAAGCTTGTTAAAATAAAAATTAATTAGTTTATTTTGAGTTATAAAAATCGATTAGTTTATAAAAATTAACCGATTAATTAATAAACTAATCAATTTTGAGCAACAAATATTATTAATCTAAATCAAACCGAAAAGTTAACTTGTTTAAAGTTTTCATTGTTTAACTGACCGAATCGGTTTTATTTTTAAAACATTGGGTTTGAATATATACTTTTAGATTAAAAATAAAATGTAAAATATAATATAATTATGGCAATGATAGTAAAGAATATTTATGCCTATTATTTTTGGACCACCATTGTTTATATTTTGATGAAGGTGTTATGACCATTTGTTCTGTTGTTTCATGTTTTAAAAGGGCATAAATAGTTACAGTATCATGAATAATACAAATTGTAAATAATATATTTTGTTTATTGAAATGAATATTAATGCCAATGTAATTACTCTAACAATAATTAAATATACTAAAATTAAGAGATAAAATAATTTCATAAACTAATTAAATAAATAATTTATTATAATAAGTTGCGTTATATTTGTTTATTTATTAATATAAATATATATTAAAATAAATAATCAAAGAAGTCAAAATTATAAGAAATATTCATAATCTGATATACATTTTAACATATATTTTAATTATTAAAATCAATGTTATTATTTATAATTTAATATTTGATATTTTTAAAATTATTTATAAACAGCTATTTTAAATTAATTAAATAATAACAATCATATTTTGTATTAGTAGTTAATTTAAAATAATTATTTATTAGTTAATAATAAATCATATTATGAGACAATCTCAAATAAAGAATGGTGAATAAAAATATCCATGAAGTACAGATTCTTCCATTGACAGCACAAATATTTATACAAAGTTGCTAACAATCTATTCCTATAATTTCTCCTGACTGATAGCTATTTACACATAAAACAAATAATCTAAATAAGGTAAGGATAATCACAAATAACAACGTAATATTTTCCTTAATACTCCCCCTCAAGTTGGAGAGTGAAGATTCTGTACTCCCAACTTGTCTCTCAGATTCTCGAATTGATCTTTGCCCAAAGCCTTTGTGAAAACGTCTGCACACTGGAACTGCGTTGGAACATAACACGGTTTAATCAAACCCGATTGCAGCTTCTCTCTAACAATATGGCAATCTATCTCGATATGATTTGTACGCTCGTGAAAGACTGGGTTTGCTGCTATATGGATCGCTGCTTGATTATCACAAAATAATGCAACGGGTTCTGCTAACTGAACCCTCAAGTCGTGCAGTATATATTGAAGCCAGGTTATCTCTAAACATGTATTCGCCATTGCCCTATACTCCGCTTCTGCCGAAGACCTCGAAACATTGGTTTGTTTTTTTGATTTCCACGAGATCAATGATCCTCCTAGAAAAATACAATACCCTGAAACCGATCGACGCGTGATACGACAACCTGCCCAATCCGAATCACAAAAAGCCTTCAGTTTCAAGTTATTCGTTGATGGTAATAAAAGTCCCTGTCCCGGCGTGCCTTTAATATATTTTAGAACACGCAAAGCTGCTTCCCAGTGAGGTACACGAGGCTCATTCATGAACTGGCTGAGCGTCCGAACTGAATACACAATATCCGGCCTCGTCACGGTCAAATAAATCAACCTGCCAATTAATCTCCGATATTTTGTGGGATCTCGAAGCTTCTCTCCATCTGTCAATGTGAATTTAACATTCTGTTCCATGGGCGTTCTCTCGGGACGTGCTCCTGTGAGTCCCGAATCTTGTAAAATGTCTAGTGCATATTTGCGTTGAGACATGAATATGCCATCTTTTGAACGTGAAAATTCAAGACCCAAGAAATATCTCAAATGCCCCAAATCTTTGATGCGAAATTTCTTGAGCAGACATTCTTTCACACGTTTAATCTCATGATCATCATTGCCAGTCAAAAGTATGTCATCGACATATATGAGTATTACAGTGAGAGAGGTACCTTTGGCTTTAGTAAACAAGGAGTAATCAGCTTTAGACTGTATGTAGCCGACTTGTTGAATAGTCTCGGAGAAGGTAGAGAACCAATTACGAGAGGCTTGTTTCAACCCGTAGAGCGACTTATGTAGCCGACACACAGTATTCTCCCCCTGTCGGCGAAGTCCAGGAGGTGGAGACATGTATACCACCTCATGTAATGGCCCGTGGAGAAATGCATTTTGGACGTCCAATTGATGCGTGGACCAGTTCCGAGCAGCAGCAACAGTAAGCAAACATCGCAAAGTTGTCAACTTAGCCGTGGGTGAGAAAGTCTCACTATAATCGACACCTTCGACCTGAGTATATCCCTTCGCGACGAGACGTGCCTTGTAGCGATCAATTGTCCCATCGGAATGATATTTGATTTTGTACACCCATCGACACCCGATGGGTTTCTGTCCAGGAGGGAGAGAAACAAGGGACCAAGTCTGATTCCGTTCAAGGGCCTTTAATTCATCATCCATAGCTTTCTGCCAATGTGGATCTTTAGCGGCTTGATCATAGGAACGAGGTTCAACCTGTGTGGTAAGATTGGCTAAAAAAGTACGGTGGTGAGCTGAAAAACGTGAAAGAGAAAGATAATTGCATAGAGGATACCTGGTGCCTTTTGTAGGACTTGAGCTTGTGGATGAATGATGTGCTGAAGGAGGCATTAGGTAGGTCTCATGCCACGCGGGGGGTCTTTTGTCGCGGGTTGAACGCCGGAGCTGTGGAGAAGGATCGGGAGCAGCTGCAGGAGGTGATGTGGGAACAGATTCGGGTGAGGAAGGTGTAGGAGTTGTGTTATCATGCGTATGAGAGATGAGGTTGGGAGAGTGATGTGGTGGTGAAGTAGGATGATCAGAGGGCTGAATGGTGAGAGAATGATGATGGTGGGGGTCGAGAGCAAGATTCGGTAGTAATGGTGATTGGTCGACGACAGGAAGAGGTGATGCAAAAGGGAAGAGATCTTCATGAAAATAGACATCGCGGCTGACAAAAAAACGTTTAGATGTGATATCGTAGAGCTTGTAGCCTTTTTGATTTTGTGGATAACCAACAAAGACGCACCGAATGGCACGAGGATCAAATTTTTGTTTGGGAGTGACATTAGTGGCAAAACATTCACAACCAAAAACCCGCATGTGATCAAAAGTAGGAGTGCGATGATAAAGTCTTTCATATGGTGATTTGTTGGACAAAAGGGGTGTGGGAAGCCGATTGATTATATAGGCAGCTGTGAGCACACATTCGCCCCAAAATGTAAGAGGTACTTGTGATTGGAAGAGAAGCGATCTTGCAACATTAAGCAGGTGGCGGTGCTTACGTTCTACGACGCCATTTTGTTGTGGCGTGTATACGCAAGTATGTTGAAGTTCAATACCATGTGTTTTAAGGTAGGGATAAATAGGCTGAAATTCAGTGCCATTGTCGACACGGATTGTTTTAACAGATGTGCTAAATTGAGTTTGGACAAAATGGATGAAATTGGTTAGAAGTTGTGATGTTTCGGATTTATGACGCATAAGAAATATCCAAGTGCATCGAGTG
>JAOTIZ010000202.1:38446710-38458938 GCA_027123425.1 Erythroxylum panamense
AAGGATTTGCAAGTTTAGGGAGAATGCTTGTATATTTCATAAGATTGTAAGAGTACATATATACACATTAGTGACAAATCTATTCTCTGATCTAAAAGGAAATAGAATCAATAATAAATACAAATTACAACAATTTTGGAGTCAATGATTGTAGAGAGAATGACTCTCAATTTTGTCTTGATTGATGGAGAAGATTATTCTCTATTAGAAACAACAGAGAACGGGCTTTGAACTAGACAGAGAACGGGCTTGAACAGGAAAGCCTCGAAGCTTAAAACGATGATCTAGGAACAACTTCTTAGCTAGAGGTTTTGTAAGGGAATCAGCGAGTTGATCTGTAGTATGAATATGAGATACACGTAAAGCTTTTTTGGCAACTTAGTCATATACGAAATGAAAATCAATAGCAACGTGTTTCATGCATGAATGAAACATGGGATTGGAGGAAAGGTAAGTAGCTCCCACATTATCACAATACACAATGGGTGAAACATTAAGAGAGATGCCCAATTCGCACAGCAAATGAGTTAACCAATCGGTTTCGGCTGTGGCAGTTGCAATGGCACGATATTCAGCTTTAGTGGAAGATCGAGCGACAGTTAATTGCTTTTTAGAGCACCAGTTAATAAGATGAGATCCAAGATAGGTGACATATGTTGATGTAGAAACCCAAGAATCAACATCCCCAACCCAATCAACATCTGCAAATACCTAAAGTTGAGAGGAATTTTGAGAGGAGAAGAATAACCCATATTCTGAGGTTCCTTTTAACTAGCATAACACCCTTTTTACAACTAGCCAATGATTAGCAGTAGGACAATGCATGAACTGAGCAAGTTTGTTGACCGCAAATGAAACATCCGGTCTTGTAAATGATAAATATTGAAGAGACCCAATAATTTGACGACATTCGGTAGGATCATGAGAGGGAGATCCATCATTGCACCAAAGAGTATTAGTTGTAGACATCAGAGTTGAGACAACATTCGCGTTGATCATGCTCGTTTTGAGAAGAAGATCAGCAATATATTTCTTCTGAGAGAGGAAG
Source organism: Erythroxylum panamense (assembly GCA_027123425.1). NCBI lineage: Eukaryota > Viridiplantae > Streptophyta > Magnoliopsida > Malpighiales > Erythroxylaceae > Erythroxylum > Erythroxylum panamense. The sequence goes on from JAOTIZ010000202.1 coordinate 38,447,759, forward strand.
AGACCATTGTTGGTCCTAGTAACTTCAACTCCAAAAAAGTAACTGAGATCTCCAAGATCCTTTAAGGAAAACCATGATGAGAGCTTGAGAATAAAGTCTTAGATTACTTCCTATGATAATAATATCATCTACATACACAATGAGGTCAATGATAAAAGAAGTGGTGCGAAGAGTAAAAAGTGAAATGTCACTCTTCGAATTTATAAAGCTAATATTAAGGAGAAAGGATTTAAGTTCAATATACCAAGCACGTGGAGCTTGACGTAAGCCATAAATGGCTTTGTGAAGCTTGCACACATATGTAGGGAGCTGATAATTGACAAAACCTGGTGGCTACTGCATATAAACATCATCAGTAAGAGCACCCTGTAGAAAAGCATTATTCACATCCAGTTGTTTTAAGACCCAACCATAGGATACAGCAACACTCATAATTAATTGAATTGTTACGGGTTTAACAACTAGGCTGAATGTATCAATGAAGTCGATACCCGGGCATTGATGAAAGCCCTTAGCAACAAGTCAAGCTTTATATGGAGCTATAGTGCCATCAGGATTCTTCTTAATACGATACACCCATTTACACCATAATATTTTGTGTAGATGAAGCAAGAGTGAGTGTCCAAGTGTGATTATGAATGAGAGCCTGATATTCCTCTATCATTGAATTACACCAATGGAAGGTTCAGTATGGACAAACAAATAAGATTTTTTGGGTGTAGTAACAGTATTCAGAGAGAAAGGATTTTTTGGTTTGAAAATATTATTTTGGGGTATAGTAACTATGCAGTTTGGTGGTGGTGTTTATGGTGATGAGTTGTTAATCTCACTTACAGGGGGTGCAGGTGAGGCACTTGTGTCCAGGGATGGAGAGAGTTGATTGTCCGTATGAGAGACTGAATCATCTGGAGAGATAGGCATTGGAGAGGGGGATGGAGTGTGTGGCTGAGAGCTTGAGATGGGATCCCGCAGTAGTGTATTAGAAATGGGTACTCTAGTTGGAGATGAAGTAGATGGTGTTGGTTGAATAGGGAAGTCATTGGAAGAAGATTGGCCAGGTTGAGGGATGGACGCAAACTCAGATAGAATTTCATTATTAAAGGGAGAATCAGGAAATGAATTATTTTGAAAAGGGAAAACATTTTCAACAAACACTACATGTCTTGATACAAACATTTTATTTGTTTTTAAATCAAAACAATAAAAGGCTTGGTTAGGAATACAGTACCCGAGAAAGATGCATGAACGGGATCTGGATTCTAGTTTATGTTTCGTTATGGTCTAAGCCAAGGATAGCATAAACAGCCAAAGACTTTGAGGGACTCATAGTTAGGGTGATGATGGAATAGCTTATGATAAGGTGTGTCAAAATTTAATGTTGAGGTGAGCATACGATTGATGAGATAGATTGCGGTTTGAAATGCATTAGGCCAAAAATGTAAGGGTATAGAAGCTTGGTGAAGAAGGGTGAGTCCAGTTTCCACAATGTAACGATGTTTTCTTTCAGCTGAACCAATATGTTCGGGTGTGTAAGGTGGGGAAGTGAGGTGTTGGATGCCATGTTGCAAGAGTATGTGACATAGGCTTTGATACTCTCCGCCACCATCTGTATACACATTTTTAATTTTAGCACCAAAGAAGTTTTTAATGAGATTTTTTAAGCGTTCAAAAATGAGTGGCACCTCATATTTTAATTTGAGAGGATATAACCAAGTGTATTTTGTAAAATAATCAACAAACACAATATAATAGCGAAAATTTTCAAAGGAAATAATCGAGATAGGACCCCAAATATCAGTAAATAGAAATTGAAATGGCTCCTCACACTTAATTGAAGAAGTGTTGAAAGGAAGTGTATGGCTTTTATTGCATAAGCATGAGTCACAGTGAAGATAGGATGAATTGGAGTAAGAAACATTTTGAGATGATAAAAGCTTTCGCTGAACTAATGCAGAAGGATCACCAAGACGTTGATGCCAAACTTGAGATGAGACATGTAAATTAGTTGATGGTTGAGATGTTTGATTGGTAGAGGTGTGATTCAGCCACTCATACAGATTGTTTTTACTCAGGCGTTTCACCAAAGATGCCCTTGTATTCAAATCCTTCACAAGAAAATGATCAAGGAAGAATTTAATAGAGGTTTGATTTTGTCTACAGAATTGAGATACAGAGATTAGATTTTACTTAATAGTAGGTGCACACAAGATATTATTGCGTGAAAACTTGGCATTGGAAGCATGTATAGAAGAACCAATATGCGTAATTAGAATTCCATTACCATTTCCAACAGTGACATCCTCATCTACATTGTAATCTGAGTGCACAGTAAGGTTTTACAGGTCAGATGTCAAATGATGAGTGGCTCCTGAATCCAGAACCCAATTGCTGGACTTTGAGCTTATAGCACCATATGTATAGTTTGCTTCAGGTTTCCATGGTTTTGCCTTGAATCGACAAGTTTTTGCAATATGTCTAGGTTTGTCACACAATTGACAGACTAGTTTGGACTGATCTGTGTGTGGTTGGATGCCAAGAAAAATTCATATTAGAATATTGTCTAGCATAAGAGTTGTTACCTTGATTTCCTTGATGTTTGAGAGGACGTTGATGTGAGCTTGTATAGGATCTTTGATTGTAGGGCTGGAAGTACTCTCGATTATTCATATTATTCATCTTGCCTTTTCTATTGCGATTTCGATTATTTCCTCCTTTCTGAGTGAATTGTACTGTAATTTCAGGTTCATCTTTCTGACCATTGCCTTGTTTTTATGTCAATTCTTCATTAAGAAGTTTGTCAAATAAAGCTTTAAATGAAATTGGAGTGTCACGAACTCTTATGGCCACCTTCAATTCTTTGAACTCATCACCAAGTCTGTTGAGAGTGTGTACAATAATATTAGCATTACTTAAAGAATGGCCAATCATACTCATATCATCAACAAGGTTCTTAACCTTGCTCATGTATTCAGCAACTGACATATCATTTTTCTTTAGACTCATCAAACGAGAGAGAAGAGAAAGCATATGAGTATTAGAACGGTTGGAAAAAGTTGTTTCTAGTTTATTCCAAGCAACAGTGGAGGTGGAGCAGCTATTAATGTTAGGACCGACGGTGCTGTGAATGGTCGATTGAATGGCTAGCAATACCAGTCGATCTTAACGAAGACAAAAATTGTAACTTTGATTGGTTTTGGGCGAATATTGGCGAGATCCGTCAACAAACCAAGTACGTCATAACCAAACAATAGATTGGTCATTTGAGATTTCCAATAAACATAATTTCCTCCATCCTTCATTAGTTTAAAAGGAATTTGAGAAGAAGCATTTAGAGATATCAGATTTCCAAATTAGACAGAGTTTCTTTAAGTTGAAAACGAGTTGGGTACAAGAATAAGAGGTGTGTTATTTGATGTATCAGAAGAAGACATGGTGAAGAGGTGAAGGAATGGAGGTCAATCTGTTTAGGCAGAGAAGGCTTTGATATCATAAAGCATTTGCAAGTTTACGGAGAATGCTTGTATATTTCATAAGATTGTAAGAGTACATATATTACACATTAGTGGCAAATCTATTCTCTGATCTAAAATGAAATAGAATCAATAATAAATACAAATTACAACAATCTTGGAGTCAATGATTATAGAGAGAATGACTCTCAATTATGTCTTGATTGATGGAGAAGATTATTGTCTATTAGAAACAACTGAAACTTGGAATTGATTTTTAAGGTTGATAAACAAAAATTTGAATTTAAAAGCAAAAGGTGGACAGACAATGATTTTTTATCAACAAAATATATTCTATCAACTTTCATATGCTTTTATGGATATACTTACTCTTATTACTAATTTACCAAACTTTTTTTAATGTATTTTAAATAGGATCTTGTGGAAGCACTCGGGAGGCAGATTATAAAGATTGAAGTGAGGTTTTGTGTAAGACATATGTTTGCTAATTGGAGAAAGAGGAATCACAAAGGACTCAAATTGGAGAGACTATTCTAAGAATATTGTAAGTCATCCAATAAACTTGACTTACTTTATAATTTAAAGAAGTTATAAAAGGAGTCGAAAAATGCTCATTGTGATCTACTAAGAATTTCAAAGGAAAAATGGGCAAGAGCAGTTTTCAACACTTCATTCAAGTATGATATTGTCAATAACGATCTTTATAAAGCATTTAATAGAAGTATAATTAAAGCTTGGAGTAAAAAATCATCACCATACTTGAGAAAATTATAATACTTATGATGAAAAGATTAGTAAAAAATATGAACATAGCAACTAAACAGAGAGATGACATTAGCCTAAGAATAAAGACCAAATCTAGAATTAATAAAGTTGAGCATTGATTGTGAACCTGAGAGTGATGGTGCTGGTGGGTTTGAAGTGATACAAAAAAAGGGTTAAACACGTTGTCAACTTGAGGAGTAAGACGTGTAGTTATAGAAGCTAGGATGTGTTGGGTATCCTATGTTTGCATGCCATTGCTGCCATTGTTTGCAATAATGAAGAGCCTGCAAAATATATACCTCATTGATTTATAAAGGAGAAGTACTGACAAGGTTATTAATATATGATGGAACCAGTTGAAAGAGGCAAATTATGGCCTAGAACTAAATATGAACCACCATTACCACCTTCATTTAAAAAATGTTTAGCAAGCTAAAGAAGAATAGGAGAAAGGAGGATTGGAAGAGTACTACTAAGGGTAACAAGATGTCAAGGAGAGGCATAAAAATAACATGTCAACAATGCTTCTGGCAAGGACATGACAAAAAACATGTCCTATGAAAGATGTGTCACAACAAGTTTCAACAAATACACAAGTAAGTTAACACATTAATTATTATTCTTGTTCATATATCTCTGCATCCTTAAACATTATTTATGTTCATTTCTTCCAATGCAGTCTACAAGTGATGTCCAAGCAAAATGTTCTAATATTAATCCTTCAATTCAACCAACTATTTCAAAGCCAAATAAAAGAAAGAGACCAATATGTGGATAATGTGAAGAACCTAAACCAGTACATAGTAACAAGACGAGTTATAACTCATCAATGGTTACAGGTGTTGAGTTATATGTCTTAAATCAATTTTAACAATTTGGTTATCCTTTGATTATGTGTTAAAGTTGGTTTAGGATGAAACAAATGTGAGGATGAGAAGGACATTAAAAGCTTTAGGAAGTTTTATTTAGAGATACATTTTACCAATGTGCCTTATCCTATAAAATATGTACAAAGTTATGGCTTAGTAAAAAGAAATACTTTTGGATTATACAATACGTATTTGCCTTGTCCTACTAGATAGGAACAACAAAATACTTATATGAATGCATATAATTATTTTGAAAAATACAAGATGAGAACAAAGAAAAACTTTTATAAAACGAAACGCTTATATGAATGCACATGGTTGTTTTGGTTTGTTATGTGTTAAGTGTTTTGATATGTATTTCATGTCCATTTACTAAGTCAGTTAAGTGCTAATGAGAATGATTTAGGAGCTTGATGATTGGGATCATAAGAAAGTCTTCATAAACCAATGAAGGAAATAGGATCAATAATATTGAGATTAATTCAAGAATTTGATACATGTTAAAGATGTCACTTTGAGACTTATTTTTTAGAATCCCTTTTGATTACATACAAAATGTTTTAAAAGCAAATAAGCTATAATTATACACTCAATCAGTCATTGAATATAAAATACTATAGTACTATTAACTATCATGCTTATAAGAATATTCAAATCGCTAGGATATATTGAATAAAATTAGCTACAATCCTCTACTTGGTTTATAAAACACTAATAATATAGTACTCAATATTTCACATCCACTCATAACAATTTTTAATTCCAACAACTAATAATACACTATCAAAATTTTAATTTCTACCTTCAGCATTTTTTTTCTTCTTCTAGCTTATTTATCTTCTTCAACAATTTAAGTAAGATACTCAAAGCTTTTACGCGCATTGGAGGATCAACTCACTCAAAAATTGACAACTTCAATGCTAAAATTAATTGAATAATATAAAGTTAACAACAATGTTGAGATTAAAAAGTTGTTGAAATTAATCGAGTAATAAAAAAGTTAACAACAATGTTGAGATTAAAAGTAAGATAACTAAGGAAATCATAAAATAAAGAAATAATGTACCCCACGTTGAGCACAACTAACGAAGCTTTTTGCAGGATTTCTCTCCTTCAACAAATTCCACATCATAGCCATTAATCCACAAAAACAAAAACTTTCTTCATCCACCTTTGAAACCAAACTTAAATTTGTTCTTTGACTCACAATGCTTAATTATAACCTACTGCACAAAATCAAATGGAAAGGATAAATATATTCAACATCTTACAAATTTTTAAGAGCTTTTCATAATGCAACATGTCGTCTAACTTACAACCTATTTGGAACGCCGTGAATTGAATTCAATCTTATGATTAAATTAAATTCAATTGTTTGGAATAAAAAATGGCTACGAATTGAATTCACGTGTGGGTTAAACCCCCACTCTCTTTATAAATTGAATTCACGACCTAATTCACGTGAATTCAACTACAAAATCTGTTGCTCTTCTGTTGATGAACCATGCACTCTTCAAAGCAGTTAATAATAATAATAATAATAATGTAATATTACTATTATTATAAATTCATAAATAAATAATTACATAAATAACAACAGTTAATAATAATATCGAAGTTAATAATGTTATAAATAATAATAGACATTTTTATTTAAAATAATACATTTATTTATCATAAGTAATATATTGAACTACAAACCTAATCATAATAATCACATAAATAAAATATTTACCATTTATAAATTTAAAAATATTAAGAAGAAAATTTACTTTATTAATATAAATAAATAAAACTATAAAAGCTAGCCTCGCGAGGGCGAGGGCGAGGGTGAGGGCCAGCCTGGCTTTTATAGTTTTATACTTTTATTTATTTATATTAATAAAGTAACAGACACGTAAGATCTGTTTGTTAGTCATTTATTGTATATAAACCAAATTTACCTAAATTGATATAAATTATAAGTTGTGGTACCAAATTTGAAAAAATCGATCAGTATGATTTTAAAATTGAACTAAGGTAAAATTACGGTATCAAAACTGACATTAACCCTAGAGGTTTACTATGATTTTTACTTATGTTATTTCTCATTAAACTTAGTTAATAAAGATCGAACAAAATCAAAGAATTTGAAACATAATTAAAAAAAAGAGATCATCTTTATAAAAATTTAATTAAATTACTTTCACCAAAAACACCATATGATTATTGTTTTTCATAATTAATCTTATACCTTATAATTATGTGGAATTTAGTCCATTTTTTTGCCGGATTTATAAATTACTTGAGCTGGATTGTTTAAAACTAAATATTTAATTGCATAAATTTTTGATTAAATTTATCCTTAAATTTCTATATTTAAAAAGTAATGGTCCTTAAATTGCCACAAAAAAGGGATAGTCCTATTTTGCATTTTGCCAATAGTTATGGGACGAAATTTGCAATAAATGCAATAAAATATTCATTAAAACTATAGTGCATTTCAATTATGAGTTTTATAATGTAAAATATCAATAAATTAATAGATATGGTGCCTTTTTAGTAGATTAAAGGTCAGTTATTACTTTGTGCTTTTATATTTCACGTGCGTATAGAACGGTTACAATAAAGGTTTCCTTAGATTGCTTTGAATTTGGATTTACGGTTTGAAGTGCCTTAACATTTTAGCTTTGGATGATATGGTAATTGAGAAGGCTATTTACGCAGATTTTATTTTTATTTTGGCGCTTTTTTGTATATTTTGTGCCCCTACTTATCTCTACCTCATACCCTAATTCTCTTATATCCTAACCGCATGCACGTTCCCTCTCCAGCGACTCTCAGTTCCTCTGTTATCTCTGTTTCTCTCCCAGACTCTTGATTTCCCTGTTTTGGTATGTATATCTTCCTCTTACATATCTATACACACATTAAAAAATTGTGTTGATAATTCTTTGATTCCCCTGTTATTTGGATGTATTGATAATTAGTATTTGGTTCCCTGACATTCTTTGATTCACCTATTGTCTCTATAAGCTAATTGAAAGTATTTTCTAGCATATTAGTATTTGGTTCCCTTACATTCTTCAATCTATTATGTAAATTCGGAAATCACTAGGTAATTTTAAATCAACTTAGGAGCTCTTATCATCTTGTAGAGAGATTGAAAGTTGATTATTATTCTCGTATTAAATTCATCATCTCATTATGGCCTATTGTTTCTTATTCAACTTCCCAAGTCTTGTGATTTATTTCCTTCCAATTTCATTCACATCTCTTCTAAATGATATGCTGAAGTTAATGGAGTTCTCATTGGTTCTCCATCTTCTTTGAGTGATCTATAATATGATTTCTGGCTATGTTTGAGTTGGGCAAGAAAGATTAAATTTATGTAAATTCTCTTGCCATAAGTAGAGAATCTATGTTGGAAGAATAAATGGTCAATGATTTTAGGAACTAAATAGCAGAGAGAGTAACCATTAGTGATGATAATATTACCATGTATTCTACCCTTGGTGGTTAGTCTTTCTTTAACGGCTAACCATAAGATGAATGAAATATTAGGAATGGCCTATTTGAACATACCGCCTATGCTAATGGACCTTAGGGCTCTGCATCTCAAAGTATGCCTATAAGAGACACTGGAATATTTGCCCAAAGGATATTTCGATTAGATGACAAAGTCTTTACTGTTGGAGTATGGATTGAAATTAGGAGCAATGAAATTAGTTTTTCTTTGATTCTTTGGCTGATATTGAATTCCTTAAGGACCTTACTAAGATTTCTTCAAAGATAGTTCTCCTTAGAGTACTGTTCTCAATTAAATACCCTTAAGTACACCATTTATCATCTAAAATAAGTGTTTGTGAAAATAAAACGCTAACATCTTAATGAATTTTTTAGAAAACAAATAGCTCGATCTTATTTTTTAGGAATCATTACCAAAGTTATTAAAATTAAGTTTACAAATATTTTGATTTAAATAAATTTCAGATTATTTTATTTAAATTTACTAGTATCTTGCTGCACGGCTCAATTGAATCTTGGAGCCGAGTTTGTAAACAAGTGAAAGTAGTACTAGCCACCAACTATGCCTAGTATACTAGATTTAGCTCCTTTCTCACACTTAATGATAAATATGAGAATATAATAAGGGGATGAGATAAAACAATATAAAGAAGGCATATAAAGCTTCCACTTAGGATAACACAATTAATTTCGAAAGTAGACTTTTCTGACTCAAGAACTAGTAGCAGTCGTATGAGTTTGGTTTCCCATGCTCTTAATCCACGCTCAAGTTGTGAGGTATGAAATACACTTAATTAATTAAACTTGAATCAAAACAATATTTGATTTAGAAATCAATATTCCATATAAACCAAATTTACCTAAATTGATATGAATTATAAATTATGGTACCAAATTTAAACTAAATTCATTGTTGACTTTATTGCAAATTTCATCCCATATTCTTCTTCTTATTATTATTTTTTAAATTTTTTATTCTTATTATTTTTAATTATTCTTATAAATTTTCTACTTATTTATTAGTCTTATTATTATTAATTTTATCAATTATTTTTAATTTGAATTTTGTTATTATTATTGTTATTTGTTATTTATTGTTATCATTATCATTATTATTATTTTTATTGTTATTATTATTATTATTCTAGTTTACATATAAGTTATAAATTCACTATTAACTGAGTACTTTGATTTGATTATGAGTTCCTTCACTTGAATAAATATAATATATAATTGCGTGTTTTTAGTTATATTATTATTCTAGTTTACAAATTAGTTATAATGAATAGATATTAACTGAGTACTTTGATTTGATTATGAGTTCCTTCAATTGAATAAATATAATATATAATTTTTTAAAGTTAAACCTTTATTTTTTATAAATAATAAAGTTCAAGTTAAACGTTAACAAGTAAGAGAAAATGACAGGCAGCTTATAAAGTGGTTAGAGTAGAACACACCCGTCGAGATTCCATTGGCTTTTGACTAATTTACCCTGTTGTATGAGCACATGACACTAGTAGGAATACCATTTACCCTGTTGTATGAGCACATGACACTACTAACCAAGTACCCCTAAGTTTTCATATGAAGAAAATTTTGGTTTACACAAAGTTTCCTAGAACAATATCAGTGCTAGACATTCACATGCCAGTAATAACCTTCTAAAAAGACAGGATTACCTTTCAGTTAACTAGCACTTTTCACTCCCTATGTAGTACTTCTAAATCCTCTATCTACAAATACAGAGTTGAACAATGTTTTTTCACAATCAGAAACCATATTAAGATATAAGTACATAATGCCTGCCTGAAGTCCTAAAGAAATGCTTAAGATTGACAGCATAATAAAATACCTATCAGTTGTACTTGGATGAACATAAGAAACATTATCCATCACTTTACCATCAGCAAACTTGTAGAATTCAATAAACAATTGATGTTTTAACATTAGGGCTTAAGCAGTATCCATTTAAGTATGCAGAAGTATTGTTGGACATAATGCAATAATATCAGTTAGAAAATCAACCTCTCCAACTATTGCAATCAATGTACCCTTTGGGAAGTACAAAGTCACATTATTTAGAACCAGATTCCATTCCTTTTCATCATTACTTGACCAAGTAGAACATGCATCGTGCATTTTAACAGCAATGTCTTCAGATGTGAAATCAAAATGACTATTTGAGATAGCAGATGGTGCTTCATCTATCTGTTCCACTTGACGTTTCCATTCTTGACAGCAGAGGAACCTGCTCAACCGTCTAGTTGATACACCACACTGCACTTCAATTCCAAGTTATGGAAAGTAAATTGTCATACAGCTAAGTGCTTGACTTCTTCAGTTCTACTCTTCATCACCCAACTAGAGAAAAGCTGCTCCCAGCTATACATCTTTATCGTGCGAATATGTGTCAGAATTTCTGCTGATCTTCTAATCCTGACAGAGATTAAAACATATAGAACATATATATAGTTAAAATAATTTACTGCTTCATTTATAGACCTCACCCAATAGCTTAAACATTTGGATTCAATGGTTCTTGATATGGCATCAAAGCCTTCTATGA
>JAOTIZ010000202.1:38460491-38472811 GCA_027123425.1 Erythroxylum panamense
TTAGAGTTGTTTGTCTGTAGTTCTCTCTTATCGTAGGATATGTACCGGAATGACCTACGGGTGTTCCGGTGGGTACTTTACGGTAAGGGGGCGCTACAATTAATCTATAACTTAGAATGTATAAATTTAGAATCTTCATAAACTCTATTCTTAAATAAATAAGAAAATCAATATGTATTTATAATTGAATCATGAAAAACCATAGGGAGTAGTAGTTTCGCAAACTTTTTGATTTGACCGCAGTTACTTGTAAGGTTTTGCCGCAATTACTTGTAACTGTATATGTTGATTACTAGATATAAAGTAACTGTATCAGCAACTGTTAATTTTTCTGTACTAAACGAAAACATAAAAATAAATATGAAATTAAGCAGATCAACACTAAAATTTGATAACATAGTTCGACATACTTTATCTACGTCTGCGGGGCTTCCGTCCAGCTTAATACTTTTATCAAAGTACAATAGACTTATCTAAGGTTTTATTGAGCCGACACCACTCAATTCCTAACACTATCTCTCATCCTCACTTCCCGTGAAAGAATTTTACACCCAATAATATGACCGTCTCGTACTAACCTTAATAGAAGATTTATCTCAATAATCTAATAATTAAAAAACAATAAATAAAAGACTCAAGTATGTGAAAAATAAATAGAAAAATTTGAACACACTTGAGATTGAAACATAACAACTTTCCTTTAGATTTAGCTCTTCCAAAAGAGATCCGAAAGTTGTTCACACACATCCAATCCAACCGTGAGCCACTTCATAAGAATGACAGTCCAATGTGAGCAATCTCCACACGATCAATACAGAGTCGTGAATCTCCCACTCAGAAAACATGTATTGCACCCTTTAATTGTTATCAATCAAGCAAAGACCACACCACCAACGAACACACAAACAAACAGCTCATATCTTCAATAATAACTCATCAATCCACACGATGCTTAAAGCACTCATAATGCTCACTCATAAATACAGTCGGGTGTCTCATCAAAGCCAGAAATCCCAAATTTACTTAACCTATTTTTCACAAAAAAAAACAATTAACGCACCCACCAGAGAGCACTAAAGATAGTCGTCCATTAGCACACCAAAATCCCACACAGTAAAGATCAATGTCCATCCAAAAACCCTTAGTCACACATCAACGTGATCCACCACACCTCTTCTCAAGATACACGTCTATTTAAGGTGGGATTCAATAAAATCTAGAACATTATCCAAAACAGCTTTTTGAATCTAAGTCAAACAAGGATTGCTGGTTAACTATCATCATTCAATTAATATCTTATAGATCCAATTAATAAAAAATGTCAAAACTAATTATTTAGATATATAACATATATCTTATCAAATCATACTTATTATAACTCTATATTTTAATTTATCTTAATTATCAAATATTTGCATTTGGATTTTGGATTCCATATTTTTAGATTTTCTTAGTGTGTAGAAATAGGTTTATTTCGGTATTAAAATTTTCTTATTAATTATTTTGATTAATTTCATTGCATTATTTGAGTCGTTGATTGATTCATGTACTCGATTTTGATATATAGACTATTGCACAGATTTCCACGTTACTCTCAATAGAATCTATGTTTACACACGAAATATGGAACATGCAAGAACAACAGTGACGAGACTTGGGTGGCAGGTGAAAAGATTTTACATTTTCTGGTAATGAAGCTCAAGTACAGTGTATTTGTAGTATCTTCAAGTTTGGAACCGCAACCCATGGTTAGGTGATTCTTACTAGTAGCCTGGGAACATTGGAGGAGGAGGTGATGAGTACTGGAACCCGATATTTGGAGGGAGCACAATATCTGGTAGTGGTGGTGAAGGAAGGACTACAGGAGGAGGGGATGCAGTCGGTGGTGGTGGAGGGGAATGAGTGGGCGGCGGTGGTGAGTAGACTGGTGGTGGTGGTGGAGAGTGGACTGGTGGTGGTGGGGAGAAGACTGGTGGTGGTGGAGAGTGGACTGGTGGTGGTGGAGAGTGGACTGGTGGGGGAGGTGGTGAGTGGACTGGTGGAGGTGGTGAGTGGACTGGCGGTGGAGGTGAGTGGACTGGTGGAGGGGGTGAGTGGACTGGTGGAGGCGGTGAGAAAACTGGTGGTGGCGGTGAGAAAACTGGTGGCGGAGGGGAGTGGACTGGTGGCGGAGGTGAGTGGACTGGTGGTGGTGGTGAGTGCACTGGCGGTGGAGGGGAATGGACTGGTGGCGGAGTTGAGTGGACTGGTGGTGGTGGGGAGTGGACTAGAGGTGGAGGAGACTTGACAGGTGGAGGGAGGGAGGGGACTGGCGGTGATGGGGAATGAGCTGGTGGTGGTAGAGAATGAACTGGAGGTGGAGACTGAGTATCAACAGTAGGGGGCTTGTTACTGCTTGATGGTGGGGATTTAGGTGACAGTTCAAGCTCTGGTGCAGGTGCAGGGGCGGGTGATGGTTCCTTACCACGTCCAGGATTTCCTGGTTTGTGAGGATCATCTGATTGTGCAGGTGCTGGTGATGGTGATGATGGATTTGGTTCAGGAACTTGAGGAGTAGCCGGGGCTGGTGGTGATTCAGGCTGTGGTTTTGGTGAAGTTGGTTTTTGAGGAATCGGTGGTGGTGTATCTGGCGTTAATGTAGGTACGGAAGGTGCAGGTGTTGAGGGTGTTGATGGTATTGGTGGTGATGGGGATGGGGATGGTGTTTCAGGCTTTGGAGAAGATGGTGTTGGTCGTGATGGGGATGGTGTTTCAGGCTTTGGAGTAGATGGTGTTGGTCGTGATGGGGATGGTGTTTCAGGCTTTGGAGTAGATGGTGTTTCAGGCTTTGGAGTAGATGGTGTTGGTGGTGATGGAGATGGTGTTTTAGGCTTTGGAGAAGATGGTGTTGGTGGTGACGGAGATGGTGTTTTAGGCTTTGGAGAAGATGGTGTTGTTGTATGTTTGGGTGGTGAAGGTGAGTGCTCTGGTGTTGGAGCAGAAGGTTTTGATGGCACTGAAGGTTTTGATGGCTTTGGAGGTAAAGATCCACTTCCACCGCCGCCACCGCCGCATTTGTCCTTGCTGCAGTCCACAGGTCTGCTTACAACTGGGTAACACGTCCTGGCTGTCTTCTGGTTTGGCCTATCAGCCAAGCAATTGCTGGTATCATCCAACACAATGTCCTTCCTTGAAGGTGGTACGCATGCTTGACCCTCTCCCTTGAAGTAGTTATATGAGAGTGTGAAATTTGTCAAGGCTGGTAGCTTGCAAACGTTCTCAGGCACGAATCCTGTCAGTTTATTATATGCAAGATTCAACATTTCAACCTTTTTCAGGCCGGAAAGGCTTGACGGCAAGATTCCGGTGAACCCATTGAAGCTGGCGTCAAAGACTGTCACGTTGCCGAGCATTCCAATCTCTGGTGGGAAGCAACCTCCGAGGTTATTGCCCATGAAGATAATCTCATTCAAGTTGGCCATACTGCCAATACTATGTGGAATGCAGCCAGTGAAATTGTTATAGGCAAATGTCAAAAGTGAAACCTTGGATTTACCAATATTCTCTGGAATGCTGCCTGTGAAACGATTGTTATTCAGTAGCAAAGCATCAAGATCTTTCTCAAATATCTGTGGAGGCAGAGACCCTTCAAAGTTATTGAACCTGAGATCAAGATACCTGAGATTTGACCAGGTTAGGACAACGCTTGGGAAATCTCCAACAAAGCGATTGTTGCTGATATCAAACTCAAACATAAGTGTGAGCTTGGACAGGCTGTTGGGGACAATCCCACAGAACCTGTTGCTGTTGATATGCAACAATGCAACATCAGTCATGAGCCCCAACTCAGCAGGAAGGAATCCTGCAATGTCAGCATGGTTAAGGTCAACTCCAGCCACAACACTCAGTTTGGGGTCATCAAGGGCAGGTGCACAGAACACACCACTGTAAGAACACACATCTGCACCAACCCAGTTCCCGGTTGTGTTAAATGGGTCGGAGTATATAGCTTTTTTCCAGGCCTGAAGAGCAATGTATGCTCTCTTTAGCCTTTCGTTCGCAAAGGTGATTTTCACATCTACCTCATGCGCATAATCATTGGGAAGATCACTATTTTCTTTGAGACTTAGGAGCTGACGACGAGCAATGAGGGACGCTTCAGCATTGGTTAAGGCAAAAGACAAGGTTGAGAAGGAATGAAACAGGCATGTGAAGAGGAGAAAGCAGCCAAGGGGCCTGACAGGAAGAGCCATGTTGATGACCTTGAAAAGTCCCAAGGCCGCTTATAGGAGGGTTGGTGCATGGAGATGTTTTATGGTTGGAAGGAGAAGGTGAGATTTTCCATGTATTGAGAGGCTGTGGGGTGCTGTTTCCATTTTTAGGCAACTTAAAACTCGCTTTCTTTTTCTATGACCAACACAAATATGGCTTCTGTTCTGTTCCATATTTAGATTTTGGTCTTTGTTACGTTGATAAACAGAAGATAGAACAACGAATTGACCCAATCAACGCCTAGTGTTCTAGCAAATATCGGTTAATATTCCCAATATAGAACAATATTAATAGTAATGAACCATATTAGATCTCTAAATTCTTCAAGAATCTCTAAGTTCTGCTCCAGATTGATACACCAGAAGCTTACAATACATGCATAGACTCTTTCCATTACACACTACTCCGAAAACCGGTTGGTCTGAAGCTTTGAAATGATGGATTTGGATGTTCTCTACTTCACGTTTTTTAAAGTCACTGCAGTTCCTGCTAGCATGGAACTTTCCCCAGTTAAACTCCTTGTACTTTTCAGGGTTTCGTTCATTCACTAGCTCATCCAATGGCTTAATCCCAGTTATTGATCTCTCTGCTTCAAGATCAAACTCAATTAGATACTAAACAATTGATTCAAAACTGGCAAGAAAAGTTGACTTAATGTGACATAAAAGATTATGTTTGTTCACCAGATTACTTTACCATGAATGAATTCAGATCAGATGGGTAATGAGGCCATTGATTGGCGAGAGTTCTTAGCTCTTTATCATCAGAATCAGCAGACGTCGGGATAAAAGAAGGATCAACCACCATGTAATCAAGCACTTCCTTCCAGTCTTTGACATTTTTGGTGTGCTCACTGTCACAATAACCCATAGGATTCACCTCATCTCTTTCCATCTTTCTTCTCCACCTCGAGTGACTGATCAAAAAACCCTTTTATCAACCTTCTCAATTCTTTTCCGTGGTTCCACTGACAACCCATGATTGATCCCCTGGAAAAATCCCCACTTCTCACATGCATTTCCTCTTGTTGAGACTAGTTTTCCAGTGTCTTACTGGGATTTCATCTACCTCTGATAAGTTGTTATTCATTTGATGTCTATGATCACTTGGTCTTTACAAGGAGCATAAGTCAATTTCAGTTCCCAAAGGCACAGAAAATGATGGGATCATTCTCAAATTCACTTTAACTTGGTATTTGTTAGTAATAATCATTCAATGCAGAAAAGTCCAGTAAAATTAATAATCATTTAAAATCACATTGAATTTCGCTCATTTTGGTTTGATAATTAGTAAAATTACATTCAATTATCAGTATTAGATTATCTCAATACATAGAGACTGTAATTATCTCAAGAAATTTATAGATTTACGATAATTCGTCTTATATAATGATACTACCCAAAACTGTAAAGAATACTTCCAATCGCTTTATCATTACTATACCAAACCAGTATTGACCTGTGGAAGCTTGTGTTTCTAACCAGGCTTCATTTTCCACTTGATCTTGCACTTCCTGTTAGTGTTCTAGTGACTTGTTCTTCACAAGTAACAACAAATGACAAATATTCAACATGGTTCGGTTGTTAACATCTTTCAAGTCATCCACATTATCCTAGTTGAATGTCAGGGATTGCAGGAAAAGATGTTTTCCTTCTTTTCCTATCACCTTTCTGCTTATGCATCACATCAAAATGATAAATGATGCACATTTGCACATTGAAATACATCCCACTGAAAAGCACCCAAGGCAGAGATCAGTAATGTAGTGATATCTTCTTTCTTCCAAGTGTGATGTTATGATTTTCAGAAATGAAGCATCAACGACTCAACAATTGAACTAGCATTCATATTGGACCCTATGTTTCCAACAAAGAAAAACTTATAATTTGGATTTGAATTTAGGTCATTTGAAATGAAAATATCTAAATTGGACTATTTACATACAAATAGAATTGATGATCAAGCTGTAGGCATTGACGTCGAGATAACTACGTATGACAAATATTGGAGCCCATCCTGAATCTTGCCCACTGCGGCAGATCGATCAGCACGGAGATGTTCAGATAAGGCATTAGCTTTTTCATGTATTGATGCTTGAGGAAGTTTTTCATGGGACTCAGCTGTGGCACCCTTAATAGCAGCTACATAGGCTTCAGCTACATCAGATATGCCTGAACAAGACAACAAAAACCAATCCACCAGATGAGATTATCTTGCACTGGTTCCATGCTTATAAAGACACAGAAAACACAGAAATGGCAACAGAACAATACGAGGGTGATGAAAAAAGTCAACTGTATATGCATGCAAGAAAGGCTTCAACACAAAATCAGGTCCCATTTTATGATGAAATGGAAGATACAAAAAGGCAATATAAACCTGTGATAAAGCTGTTGGAAACTGCTTCCACGTATCCTGCCATTGATTGTGCCTTCATACGGATTATCTTAGCCTTGTCGACAGCATCTTCAGGCCAGTCAATGTTTATTAGGTCCCAGTCGCTATCTTCCTCTTGATCTTTGTTAGTCTTCGATATGATGGATTTACCAAGTACCAGAAGTTGTGAAACTGCAGAACAGCACATTTCTGACAGCCTCTGCATAGATACACATTCATCTTATTGAGAATGCTGTAAAGTAAAAGCCTTGTAAATGTTACAAGAACATAATAGATAAAGGGAAAGGCATGCTCATACATGAACTCCCTCTGAATGAAGAGTTTCTAGCCTGCCAGCTGTCCTTTGAATTATGTCATTAATACTTTGGCCAGCTAAGGAGCTAGTGAAACTGCAACATGGCGGAAAAGTTCAAGTGCCTAAGAAAATATGACTAGAAATACGTACGAGCAGTCATCATTTTACCAATGAAAGTTGGTGGCTTTCAATGCTCAAAATCACCAGGTCAATTGGTATTCTACCCAAAATGGCAAACCCAAGATGTATAGTGCAACATTTTTTAAGTAGGAAAATGGGTAAGCAGCTCATGCAATATCCATTAAAAAATAAAAGATTATATTCAGGGATAGACAAACCCCACATATATGAAACGAACAATCTGAATATTTCAGTCTCGGAAGTTGACAAAGAAAAGGTAAAAAAATAGCCACAAAACAGACAAATATGCCAAAAATCCTGACCATGTTATTTATTAACTTGGAATATATTTTAAGATAATAGACCGTAGAGCATGCTTACCTTGCTGCCATATCAGCAGCCTTACTCACACTCGAGTCATGCAGAGTTTTCACTTCATCACTATTGCCTTCAGCTCCCATCTCAATTTTCTTTCCTTTGTCTGACTCTGCATCTTTTGGATCTATTTCACCAATCAAACTGAAAACTTGTTGAACAAGTTTGAGATTTCCATCATATACAGACTTTTGCTCCATTGGTAATCTAGCTTTCCTTCGGTTAAACAATAAGGCATAGTGGTTCGACAATGCCTCCAACTCCTGGAAATGTTAAGATTCAGGACTTCAATATCAGCTGTCATTTACAGAAGTAGACTTCAAGCAAAAAGGAACAGAGAATGACCTCCAGTTGCTCTGGACCTCCATATATATAGAAGCACCTGTCAAAAGTCACATCCTCAAGTAATTGGTCTTCATCAGCATCTTTTACAGAATCTTTAGATATTTTCTCAACTGCTATACCAGTTTCGGTGATCAACAGATCCAAGGTCTCCTTGCCTACATATTCTAGCACTTGCATTCCCTTTGCTGTAAAAGCTTTTCCAGTCTAAAACATGAAGGCAACAATAAGAAATTCCAATATAATTCACAAGAATAACTTTGAACTCCAGACCAACCTCTAGAATTGACGGAGCAACATAACCAGCTGTTCCTGGTAGACCATCTTGCTGAATTGATCCAGCAAGATTCACAGCAGAATGCTCAAGTCTAGAGAAAAGAAAAGAAAGAAGGCACAATGATAAAGAGATGTGAAAAACGGGACATGACAACATCTGCAACTATCATCTTTTTCCTCTTCCCTTTACTTTCCATAGGAAAAGGCATCAAAGAACATATGAACCTTCATACTATTATATCAGAATTTGATTCTCGTTATTGACTTCCAGCAGGGTATAAGATTGCACAGAGCCAGTATGTTGATGTAGTTAATACTTTACATATTGATTAACTAACAAACGTTCAAGAACTAGGTAATAAAGCACAGCACACACCCATATATCCACGTATAAATATCACATCAAGCATGTCCCGAAACTAGCGCTGCAAGGGTAATCGAAAAAGCCATCAGTTACTAATCTATAGAGTAGAATCCTTGGTTCAAAATGTTTCAATTCATTAACATCCCAAAAAGATGAAAAACTCTGGACAAGTGTTTTTAATCTTTTAAATTTCTTTCCCTTCTCCCATAGCACTACTCAAAAGTCCACTTTTCATGTGAACTGCAAGAGTCAAAGTCGCAGGGAATTCAGATATTGGTATTAACTAGTAACTCTTATCAATCTTCCTTTAACCATGTACATTTTCTCAACAACAGGAGGGGAAAAAAAAATCAACTTACTTTTGAACAAAATTGGAACCCCCTCTTAATGCACTTCCTAAAGCTTGCCAAGCTCCTGTAGCAAAATTCTCCACGGAGTGATCAAGAGCCTTAAGCCCCTATGAAGTATAACAAAGAAATGACCACAATTAGCAACCAGTCAGAAACTCATCAGTTGAACAATATAAGCGCCATACTAATAGAGTAATTACAATGAATAAGAAAAATTAATGCTAGGAGAATAAAACAGAGAAGCTATGGAGACTATAATAATTACAGGGAATAGGTGGTAGAATTGCAAAAGGTGTCATAATATAAGGGATCACAAAATTTAAACATAAACTACAGAAAGCTAGAAGAAGTGCATAAAGGTCTGATTATTTCAATCATTAAACACCCGAGCACTAATGATCAAAACATTCCTGAGGGAACTGTTTTCTTATATCAGTCTAATTCTGGCGAAAGAACAAGTTGAACTCGCCTGGCCAAGCAAAGAATCCTCACTTGCTTTCTCCAACTTGTCCAAAGCAGATTTCCGAATCTTGTCATTCTCATCCTCAGTTTCCTTATCACTGGAAGAATCATGTTTCTCATCCTCCCCCTTGGATGATTCAGAATCCTCAGCAATTTGAATATCTGCAATGCTCTTTGCAGCTTTTTCTGCAGCCACAGAAGCCTGTATCCAGGTAAAACCCCTAAACAGTAAGTCAAACAATTCACCGACCACAGCCCCAATCCTGTAAATTTTGCTCCAATGTCTACTTTATAACGAATAATGAAAGGAACTAGCACACATATATATATATATATATATATAACAAAAGAAAAGCCATTGACAACTCTAGGAAGCATCTAACCAAGGTTTTACAGCACATCAAAGTTTAGAGAAAGAAAATAATTTTAGAACAAAAAGTTTCAACTTGTTCACCTCATATAAGCAGTCAGAATTCATTCCAAAGATAGGATATTTATACCATAAAGATACAGTCAACAATATCAATCAGTATCTAAACTTGAGTGAAAATTTCATTTTAAGTCATTCTACTCTAGAACCTCAAGTCAGGCTGACCCAGAAACCAGATCTGACACAATAAATCAACCACCCAAGTTGAGTGGCAAAACGAAAGCGTACATTGCGAGAGATCTCTTCCGCTGCCTTCTGGATAACAGAGAAAGCAGAGAAACCCCAGCCACCCCATCCTCCACCGCTTGCCGGTTGTTGTGGCGGTTGTTGCTGCTCATCCTCCACATTGGATTCATGCTTCCGTTCCATTCGTTGTTGTGGTAGTTGTTGGGTTGCTAGGTCTTCATCTCTAGGTGGATTCTTGTCCTCTTCCATCGTAACTGTGAATTGGGTTCCAAGCAATTGTTAGGGAGAGAGAGTGAGAACGCTTTAAAAATGGAGTCTTTGAGTGACGGCGACTGAAAACTGTGCAACGTCCAACCGAGGGAAGTTGTGGCCAAAAGCGACGCCGTATGCTTTTTGCTTTTTATCGCTTTTCCTTCTTTTCTTGTCAATTACTCAAGTCGAGATTTCTAACAATTAATAAATTACATCTAGCTTAGTAAATTGTTTGAATAGTTAATTAATCAAAATATTTTAGCCAAATTATTACTTTAAAAAATAAAATTAATAAAATTAAGTTTTGATTTGATATAAAATATTAAAGTGTTATAATAAATAATTTAATTAAATAAATCAAAGTCCAATAAAGAAAATAGCATCTTAGAAGTGTTAGTATGCAAAATTTCTCGTCTTGTAAAAGTCTAGGAAAGATCATTAATATATGCGGTCTTACTTATGTATTTTTAGAAAAAAAAAGTTATTTTTGTGACTTGAACTTTCTAATCACAAGAGAAAAATGTTTATCATTTAGTTTAAGACTCTCCCTCCAAGTAAGTTTTTATGAATACATTGTTTCCCTTAATAAGAATTTTTTCATTAAAAAAGTAAGTTTTTATGAATATATAGTTTCCCTTAATAAGAATTTTTCATTAAAAAAAGGTGAAGAAAGGTTTTATGACAAGGTTGTAAACAACTTTATAAAGACATGTCTTCGTGAATGCATAAAGTTAAATTTTTAAAATTTTTGTTATAATCATATTGATAATAATTAAAGTTTAATTAAAATTTTTAATAAAAATAAGCATTATTTTAATAAGAAAGAATGTGAGAGTAAGATGTAGTGGTAAACTCAATAAAATAGTTTATGAAGTTGTCAAAGGAAGAGATGAAGTTTGTAATTTACAAAGTGCAAACCAAGTAAAAATAAAAGAAGAACAAGGAATATTAAGATCATAATTTAGTTTATAATGTTAATTGTAAATTCATTCAATCATTTGTTGTTTCACAGGCTCATCATATATAAATGATTCATCTAACTTAATAGTACATGTCTTTTATTTATTACAAGCATTAAATTTTTTGGTTTTAACAGAAAAATCTCTTAATTTTTTAAACACTCTTTAGGAAATATTTTAATAAAATTTTAAAAAATAATTGCAATAAACAAATTTAGTTTCAGTACTTGAAGTTGTTAAAATCATATTTTTAAGATGAATGATCGACCTTTATGATTTAATAATCGACTAGTATAAGCTAAAATTATCAAATTTGATAAATTGAAAGTTTGTTATCACTTTAGATGATATATTGATTAACTAAAGTATTGTTGTCACTTTAGATGATATATTGATTAACTAATGTATCATATTTGTAACACCCCACTCTCGCTTGATCCGAACCCGATATCGATGGTGATATCTGAGTCCGTGCCCCGCGAGGGTGGCGTGCTACATCACTTAGTCAAAAACTCAGTATAATTTTTTTTAAACGTACGCGAAGATCAAGAATAAAAAATTTGGACCCACTTTTATTCAGAAACCTTTTCATTTACAAGAGTTGCCAAATTTGTGTTTTCAAAAACCATAATTTCGATTTGCACATTTCAAAATTGGTCGACCAATATGTCTATTGGTTGTCGAGTACTTCAATGACGACTGAATTTATAAATTAAACGCACATTAATCGATTAATATGCTATACCAGTCAACCAGTATTCTGTAACTAATAGTTACGGTGACTAATTCTTACCTCTAATAACTAGTAAGGGGTCTCTTATAAATTCATGTTTTCTTATTAGTTCTTGCATTAAAAAGTGTTTATATGTCTTTTACACACATTTTTAAGTGACTTTCAATCATTTAAGCATAATTATCTCATATTAGTTTGAGAGAGCCTCTTTGAAATTACCAAGCGATAAAGTGAGGTATGTTTAGTTGTAAGATTTGGTTTAGGATTATATTATTATATTAGAGGGTATTCCAAGTGAGATTGATGTTCTTCTCACTGTTAAGGAATGTTATAAAAAGGGTTCCTCTTTATCAAGAAAAGATTGTATAAATATTATTTTTCGCGTAAAAAAAAGAATTATATTAGAATTCTAAGAAGTGACTTCGGAGTGGACATAGACAAGAGTTATTTGATGAATTATTATAAATTGATTTGTGTTCTCTCTTCTTTATCTTCTTTAAATTGTTATTCAATTGTTTAATTGATTTA
>JAOTIZ010000202.1:38485162-38495179 GCA_027123425.1 Erythroxylum panamense
AAATCTAAATTCTTATAAAAATATTCAACGAAATACTAAGAAATATAATATTTATGTCCTTATATATATTTTTGTAAAACATGCCCTCATAAATCATTTTATACATCAACAGCTAATACTAAATTGTTAATTTTACCAAACATCTTTAATAAACAGTTGATGTTATCCGCTAGTCAAATCAGTTGATGTTATCCGCTAGTTAAATCAGTTGATATAATCAGCTATCAACTAACAGCTAATGCAATCCACTATTTGTCAAACAAGGCCTAAGTTTCCCAAGTTTATCCCAATTTCGATAGATTTGACAATTATAAAAAATTTATCATTTTATGAAAAAAAATTGTCGTTTTATATTTTTAATTTAAAAATAACATAAAATTAGATCGAGTTATGCCCAGATCTAAACTTGAGCTCAGATTCAATTGCCTCGAACTTGGATCAGGGCAGAAGCAGTCAGATAGGACTCAAGTCTAGGGGGATTCGGCTCGATCTTACCTATTATCACCCCTAAAAAAAATTATACTTTAGATAATATCACTAAAAATTAAAGAAATAAAAAATTTAAAATCTAATATAAATTGGTGCAGATTATTATAAATACAATATTTTGATATAAGGCATTATTAGCCAAATTATCACCATGATAAGCACATATTAGGTGAATGATCACATAAAAATAGGTTAATTATAAAAAAGATTCTAAATTTTAATTAATTTTATAGTACAAGTTCGAAGTCTAAAAAATGATAATAAAATATTTCAAATTTTAATTTTTAGTAACAGTAGTCTGAAATTAAAATTTTTATTAACATGAACGAAATAATGAGTCATATTAAATTAATATTTGTATCATACGATTGTCACATATTTTATTTGTGATACATATAAATTTGGATATTTAATAAATTAAAAATATTAAAATATTTAAAATAATTATATTTATTTATTTATGTCATCCACAAAACATAAGCATCATATTATTTTATTAAAATTTAAAATTTAATGCTATTTTTTAAAATTTGAATTAATATTATAAATGGATTAAATTTTAGTTTTTTTTAATAATTAACCTCACAAAAATTAATGGAGAAAGAGGCTAATCATTCATTAGCAAAGTCCAGCATTGTTGGTAGCAGCTAAAACGACGTGTAGTTGTTGAAGAGAAAAATACGCGCCAACTTAGCAAACGCAAAATTAGAAAGAATAACAGAAAAACACTATTTTTTTTCAAAAAATCTCATTTTTGGTCTAAGAAGTAAATCAAAGACGAACATGAGGCCGATGGAAACCATACACGATCTGGTCGAAGAGGCAAAGCTTCGAACGGTTTGGTGGTTTCTTTGTATCTTCGCGGTCACTTACTTCTTGTCTCGTAAGCTTGTTGCTTGATTGCGCTGATCTAAGAGAAGCATAAGTTTATGTTAGGGGAGGTTTTGGGTTCAATTGTCGTTTTTCTATTACAATCCGGTTCTGAATTTGTGTTTACAGATAAATTAGTTTTCTTTTTGATACATTTTAGTTGTTCACTGTGAATTTGTGCTGGTATTTCTATTTATTGATATACTTTTGTGTAGTGTTGTTCTAGTTGTTTTGAATTTCTGGATTGTATCTCATTTTTTGTCATTTTAGGTTTAACTGTGAATTCTATTTTTTAAAACCCAATTAAGTTAGTTTATTGGCCGTAATGCATTCGTTTTATATACCCATTTTTATTTTTATTTTTCTTTTCCTTTTTTCTCTTCTTCTTTTGAAGTGAAGAATTCTTGCATATAATCATTTTAACTGCATTTTTATATGGTATTAATGTTTTTCTGAGTTGAGCTTTAGTGAATGATGATTTATGACACTGATACAATAATATGACTTCGAATTATATACCAGAGGTTGCTCATTTGGATGAGGTAATAGTTTACTGTGTTGACATATCGTTAATGATGATTTGTGACTGTGTTTATAACAGTTAGTATACGTATCAGGTTGCATGCAGCTTTTGGCTTTGTGGAAATTGTTGTTGTGACTATGAATATTGTTAGGATTTTAGCTCTTTATTGCAGATACAAGCACATCAATGTGGGTGAATCTGCCCATATCGATCCTAATTGTATCTGCATTGCGAGTTTTGTCTAATGAGGTAGAGTTCAAGTGGAAAGTACGCCAGCCTACTCTGCAGTCATATTTGTCTCATTTGGAGAAGAAAAAAGTATCCCGAAATGATCCACACCTTTCTTCTTCACCACCTCCACCAAGATGGAAAAGAAAATTTGATTCTCCAGTTGTAGAGGCTGCACTAAATGATCTTATTGATAAAGTATTGAAGGATTTTGTGGTAGATCTGTGGTACTCTGAGATTACACCTGACAAGGAAGCTCCTGAGCTTATTCGTTCTGTAATCATGGATGCTATTTGTGAGATATCAGTAAGGGCTAAAGAGATAAACCTTGTTGATTTGCTAACTAGGTAATTTTGCCTGGAAGTTTTTTTTCAGAAGCTGAAAGTTGAGTAGTAAATAAATGTGAATATTTGAATAATTCTTTGTGCAGGGATGTGGTTGATCTAATAGGGGATCATTTGGACCTATACAGACGAAATCAATCATCTATTGGTGTTGATGTAATGGGAACACTTTCTGCAGAGGAGAGAGATGAAAGATTGAAACACCATCTCATGGTTTCTGAGGAGCTCCATCCTGCATTAATATCTCTTGAGAGTGAGTACAAGGTGTGAGGGGAGTGTTCTGATAATCAAAAAGTTTCTTCCTTTTGCTTTCAGAACCTATATAATATATATATATACATACACACATATATATATTGTTCAAACCTCCTTTTTTTATATATTGTTTCCCTTTTGATAAACAAAAGGTTCTTCAGCGAATCATTGGTGGAGTCGTAGCTATAGTATTAAGACCTCGAGAAGCTCAATGCCCTTTGGTCCGTACTATTTCTCGAGAGATTATAACTTGCTTGATAGTACAGCCAATTTTGAATCTTGCAAGTCCTGGGTAAGCGGTCTATGTTTTTGATATTCTTATTCATCTTTTTTAAATCGCCAACTTTTCTAGAACATCATGGCTTCATTGCCTGAACATCATGGCTTCATTGCCTGCTATTTCCTCCCATCGTTTGCATCATTTCTTTTTGTTTCAGAAAACGTTTTGGTAGATAGTGTGGGACTCGTAGGTCTAATGCACTAATTTGTTTCTATTATTAGTCTGCAATTTACTTTATATGAATTTATGTTTGTTTTTTAACTCATTGCTTGAATAGATTATTAGCTTCATTATTTCTGCAATAAGAGATCTCAGTATTTTTATATTTTCACGTAATCAGGTATATCAATCAGGTGATTGAGTACGTTTTGGTTGCTATTAAAGATGGTGGTCTTATGGATATTGTTGGTTATCAGTCTACAAGTGACGTGCATGATGTTAATTGTAACTCTAAAATGGATTCAACCTTAAATATTGAAAACGCTGATTCTTTTGATGGAGAAAAGAGTTATCAACAAAGTGATATGCCCTTGGCAAATGTTGATACTGATACACAAACAAAATTAGACTATAAGTTAGGGCAGCAAGAGGCTTTACAGCCACGTAGTGCAGAGTGGGCACACATATTTGATGCCACAATGCGGAGACGAAGAGAAGTTCTTGCTCCTGAAAATCTTGAAAACATGTGGGCAAAAGGAAGAAATTACAAGAAGAAGGAGAAAACAAATGTCGAGGGGGTTGAGTCTATAGGAAAAGTTTCTGCACTTAGTAGTTCTACAAGAACTGCAAGTCTGGGAAAGGAAATGATAACCAGCAACTCTATGATTCTCACAGAAACAGATTATAAAGCTGCATTGGAAGTACCCGGTCAATTAAGTGTTGATACTGTATTATGCAGTGAGAACACACGTGAGAGACAGCGTAATCTGAATTATGATAAGTTGTCATCTTTTCAGAAACAACATATCGGACATGAATTGATGAGTTCCTGGAGTGCTACTGGTGAAAATAAAACTAGTTTGAAGAGATCCAACAGTTCTTCTGTGAAAGCTACATCTGATCATAAAAAGACATTTACTGGACAAGTAGGCAGATCCATTATTTCAGAGTTCTACAAGTCCAGTAGCGATGATCATGCTGTAAAGCAAATCTCAGACATAATTGTCCGGAATGTGAGACCTCATGTTCCTAAACTAAAATGCCGGGTGGGTATAACTTTCTGGAGTTGATTGTGAGAAATAAATAATGTGAAAAGGAAACTTTGGAGTGAAGTGTCATTTTGGTGTGAGGTTCAAACTATGGGAGCCTCTTTATTTAGCTTTCTTCCAAATGTGAGTGATACATGGATCTGATTCAAGTGCTACTTGTGTTCCTACGTCTTAATAGGTCCTTGGAGCCTACTTTGAGAAACTAGGTTCAAAATCTTTTGCTGTTTACTCAATTGTTCTGATAGATGCAGAAAACACGACTTGGTTTGTTAACCGAAGGTTTATTTCTCTTCTTTATAATGTTCTAATGTAGATCTTCAGATTATTGCATGGAAATTCTTTAAATTCCATTGAGGAAAGATTTTATACGATTTACATCTTAAAGATTTTCTTTGCAGATACAGTAATTTTGAGATACTGCATAGATGCCTAAAGGAAATTCCTAATTACACCTTGCACTTGCCTCCCAAGAGGATATTCTCGTCAAGCACTGAGGATGCTTTTGTTCATCAACGCTGCATTCAGCTTGATAGATATCTTCAAGTGTTTATCTAGTTCCTGCTCTTTATTCTTTAGTGGAGTGTTTGTTTTCTTTTTTCTACATCTTGAATCACACTGCATTTTCAGGATCTCTTATCTATAGCTAATGTTGCTGAGCAGCATGAAGTAAGGGATTTCTTGAGTGTTTCTTCGAAGGTGCAAAATCTGTTGAATTGCACATATTCTGTCTTCGTTTGTATTATTGTTTTCTTTGTTGTAATTCAGTTGTAAGCTGAATGCACCTGAAGTTGTATATTTTTTCTTTCACTTTTGAAGAATTACTCGTTTGGGGAATCTTCATCAGTAATGAGACCCCTTGTAGGTATGCAGATAAACTCTTGTTTATTACATCTCCTTAAGTCGCCTTTAGTTTAAGAAAAACCTCACATCATCTGCTCTGCAACTGGTTTACAATCCAATCCGAGCAGATTGTGCAACCACTTCTTCAGAATTGCTGTTTGGAATAATTGATATTTGAGAGCTATTATCATTGGTTCTGTTCCACCTTCATTTGGTAATTTTGTAACTCTAATTCTGATGTTTGAATTTACTCAGTTCATGTGGATGATGCTGTTGACGATATTATGCACCAACTCAAAGGGGTTTCTGACTGCTTAAAGCATATTGTTGGCTCATCTTCCCCTTTTGATAAAACCTTGTTGTCATCTCAAAAGAATAACTTGTCATGTCATGCTAATGACATGAGTTATCCTATCTGGAGGGAAAATACATCAGAAACCATGAACATCATTTCTGATGATGAACAAAATGGTAAGCAAAGCTGCCAAAACCAAGGGGAGGTTGCATCCAGTGAACATACTGATCAGTGGCATTCAGATAATGGGTTAAACCCCAAGGGTTTTCAACCTCAGGTAATCAAACATAAGGAGGAGTTTAGGAGCTTAGGTTCAGGAGAACAAATTAATTCAGATGTAAAGTCTGACTGGAAGGAATGTGTTGGAATACCTCCAACAAGTTCTTCCATAACCTCTAATTGTGGAAAAGATCCAGTTGAAATGCCTCCAGAGGTAATTTTTGTTTAGAAAATGTCAATCTGCTGATTCATTTTTGCATTATCTTTTCATGTGAAGGTATATGGTCTATCTACATTGTGTTTGAAATAGAAATTTGTTCTTAATTGGACTATGCATGTGGGCTTTCTCCTATTCTGTTGATTGTTTGCTGATAAGCTGCTATCTGCGGAATCATCAACTTTGGAGTAATCAAGATGAACATTTTTTTTATTCAGAGCAAATCATTATGTGAAAATCAGATTGAATTATTTCCTTGGCTTTTATCCTGTGAAAAGCAAGTGGTTTCTGCATTTTCCTGGAAATATTATTGATCTCTTTGATTCAATAACACAACATTATCTTTGTTGATTGATTTTATGCATTGCTGTATTACAGTCTCGGTTACTTGACACTTTTGGATACTGATAGTTCATTCCTATGGCAGTGGGCCCCACCTAATGTAAGTGTACCTTTGTTAAATCTGGTAGATAAGGTCTTTCAGCTAAAAAGAAGAGGGTGGCTGAGGTGAGTTGTTTGCTGTTTTAATTTAATCAATTATGCATTTATTAAATTTTGTGTTTTCTTTGGGTGGTTTCTTCTCAACAAATATATGTACAAGATGCTTTGCTTTTTGTTTTTCAATCCTAATTTTGCTACTTTTAACTTTTCTTTTTCTTCTTATTTTAACTTTTTCTCGTTTCCTTTATGATAAACTACTGGTAGTAAGATTCTTACGAATCAAAATGTATTTACATTTTTGTACAAGCTGCAATAAGCATAATGAACTTTGGGGAAATGCCTGGTATATTTCTTTGGCCTTGATTTTTGGGCAACTGCTCGGGAGTACTTGATCACTTTTTGGGGTTCTGATGAGGGGAAAACACAGCTTCACTTCTTTTGGCTCAAGTTTTGTTGTCCTGTTTATATATGCAAATAGCTATCATGTTTAACAAGTGATTATTTGTTTTTGCTTCTACAGGAGACAAGTGTTTTGGATGTCAATGCAAATAGTACAGTTAGTAATGGAAGATGCCGTTGATGATTGGTTGTTGAGGCAGATTTATTGGCTTAGGAGAGAAGATACTATTGCACAGGGGATTCGGTGGCTGCAGGATGTAAGGACTTAAACCAATGTTATTATCAATGTTTAAACTGGTCTTGTTCTTCTTTATACCGTCTGTCTCATCAGATGATTCTACACTGCTTCTCTTTGTCTATTTTTTTGTTTGTATAAAGAATTAGTCAGTTTTGGACATGCTGGATTTGCTGATTTGGCAATCTAAGGCCCCTTTCAGGCACCAGCATCTTTCACCAACTTCTTCAATCTAAGTCAAGAACGAGGACCTTAGATTCTGGTTTAACATGAAAAGGGCTTAGTTATGTAAAGTAACTAGTTGTTCTATTTTTTTAAATTTAATTTTAAGTTACTGGTTTGTCGCCTGGAGGATGGGTTTGGATTGCCAAAATGCTAGATCAGGCATTATATGAATTCCGATGAATGTTTAAGCTCAGGCCTCCATTTTATCGTTCCTCAACATAGTGACTCCAAATGAATTAGTAACTGCATATTTCTAGCAACCTGATATTACACCACCATGTAAACTTATGCTGCATGTGCATGATAATAGGTCATGTCACATGCGTAATTCATATGGCTACATCACTGCCATTGTTTTAATTTGCATGTTATACTTTGACACTGCCTTATATTAACATATCAATCTCCATTTTTCATTTAATAACTTGTCTCTTGCAGTTTCTCTGGCCAGATGGCTCATTCTTCATGCAAGTGACAGAGGATAATCTTGATGATGCTCATCGAAACCTGATGCCCTTTCAGATTAGCCAATATGCTACGAGTAAGGCTTCAAATATCTCCTTTGAAGAACAGCTTGAAGCTGCCCGTAGAGCTAGTGATATCAAGAAAATGCTGTTTGGTGAGTTCAACATTCCTTTTAAGACTCACATTCAGTTATGTGAGAACTGATGTAACTCGGAAAAACCAGTACGCATTTATGTGATTGAAAAGATCCCCTTTTTCATGATTATATAAACCATGTTGATTTTCCTTGTTTCATTAACATTTGTATGTTTACACTTCTCGGATGCACTTACGAATGATTGAAGAAAAGAAGTGACCCCCTTTCTCATTTTAGGTGGAGCTCCAACGGCCTTAGTGAGCTTTATTGGGAAGAAACAGTACAAGCGATGTGCAAGAGATATTTTCTATTTCACTCAGGTTGATCTTCGATTGTCTCTGTCATCCTATCTCGTTATAATTTCTCAAATTTTATTCACGTACGCATTTCTGAAATTCTGTGCTCATACATCGTTTGCGACTGAACATTGGTATGATTTCTGACACTTGCAGTCTACTATTTGTGTGAAGCAACTCACATATGCTATCCTAGAGCTGTTACTGGTTTCAGTTTTCCCAGAGCTCCGGGATCTTCTGTTGGATATTCATAAGAAGATGCCAGTACCACCTTCATAGGAAGCCCATGATTTCATTGAGTACTCCTTATTTTTGTGGTCTAAAGATACCATGAATAGAAAAAGGAAAGGTTCATGCTGAGCTCCAAGAATGGCCAGAACTCAGATCAATGTGTCTCAATGGCGTTGCATATACAGTATGTGTTCATTTGATGCCAAAAGGACGACTTGATTGGTGAGAAAATTGGGTGTGTTTTTCTTTCTCCGACACATTTTTCAGATAGAGGGAATGAAGCAGAGTAAGGTCACTGGGTTGAAAGTGTATAGAGTTGTAAATTTTAGGGCTTGGTGTGTATAGAAAATGGTACTTTGTGTTGGTAGATGGATGTTTACAAGCTATTCATTCATTGATTTATTTGAAGGGTAATTCCAAGTGATGTTTTACACACAAGTAGAGATGACAATAAAGCTCGTCCCAGCTTGATCCAACTTAACCTGAAATCAATAAGCTAGGACTAATTGGATTGGACTTAAGGTTGAGTTCAGGTTGCCCGAGCTCAAAGTCTAAAAGTTCATCAGAAAAAAAGAAGAAGATATTATTTAAAATTTTTAATTAAAATAATTAAAGAAATAAAGTTGAGCTAGATATTTCAGACTTGATTGGACTTTAGGTTTAGCAAAAAAATTTGGGTCGACCCCGGTTCTGTCCATTGCTATCCTTACAAATAAAATTGGTGCTATTAGGTTAGTCTTCCTTAACCGCTCACTCTCTCTGCTAATTATTGTCATTGTCAATTCCTTTTTTTTTATACTAAAATGATTGGGGAAGAATAACGTAGTGTTTGGTTATTGTTCTCGTGGATAGGGACAGATGATAGGGACATAAAAGTCTTGTGTCTCGTAGTGTTTGTTTGCTGTCCCTACCTATTTTTGTCCCCGATTTCAGAACACAGGAATAGAAATTTTTATTCCTTCCAAGACTGTGGTATAAGATTTCTCGTCTCCGTCTCCGAAACAAAACACATAAGTAACTTTCAAAAATACCTCTCCTCCCACATAAGTAATTTTTATACTTAATTATATTATTAAGCTCATCATCATCATCATCATCATCATTATTATTATCAATTAATTATTTATTATTATTATTATTATTATTATTATTATTATAATAAATTTTGAATTTTATTGTTATTATTATTATTATTATTTATAAATTTTTAACTTATTATTATTATTTAATTTTATTATATGAAATTATTATCTTATTATTATTATTATTGTTATTATCATTATTATTATTATTATTAATTTATTATCATCATCATCATCATCATTATTATTATTATTAATTATTGTTATAAAATTTATACTTATTATTATTCTTATTCTTATTAATATTAATAATATTAATATTTTTGTTATTAGTTTTATTATACGAAATTATTTATCTTGTTGTTGTTGTTGTTGTTGTTATTATTGTTGTTGTTGTTGTTGTTGTTGTTTTTATTATTATTATATTTATTTATTATTGTTATAAAATTTGTACTTATTATTATTAATTTTATTATACGAAATTAATTATTTTGTTATTATTATTATTATTGTTGTTATTATTATTAATTATTATTATAAATTTTGTACTTATTATTCTTTATTATTATTATTATTATTATTATTATTTGTTAACTTTTTTATTCTTGTTATTATTAATTATTCTTAATATTATTAATTATTATTATAAATTTTCTACTTATTATAAGTCTTATTATTATTAATTCTATCAATTATTTTTAATTTGAATTTTGTTATTATTATTATTATTATACGAAAT
>JAOTIZ010000202.1:38503345-38513729 GCA_027123425.1 Erythroxylum panamense
CCCCCCCCCCCCCCCCCCCCCCCCCCCCCCCCCCCCCCCCCCCCCCCCCCCCCCCCTAGAGGTCAGACGATCGCAAGAGGAGAGTTGTTCCAGAAAAGTCCGAGCAAGGCGTAAGATAGTTTCAGTGTCAGAATGTGTGGTACCCTGCTCATCTTTGAGAGCGAAGCTCCGAGATCGATGCTGCCTGGTCGTGGTGATGGTGTGGTAATAATGCGTGTTGCGGTCGCCCTGACTAAGCCATTGACATCGGGAGCGTTGGTGTCAGTGAATTTCTTCTTGGAATAGAACCTGCTCCAGCTCCGTTTGCAGATGCGCTTCGAGGTCACGAAGGGATTGGGAGCCCTGGTGCTCCAGAGCGGTTTGGATGCCCTGAAGGCGACCTAGGAGCCTTTTCTTTCGATGAAAGATAGTTATAGATGTTTACTAGCAAAAATTATAAATGTTATTAATCATATATTTATTTAATCAAATTATTGTATAATTTGATATGATGTTTATAATATATTTTTTAAAGTGTAAAAAAGTAGGGATGTCAATAAGCCACGAGATTATGGACTGGTTGGCATGTGGTTGGCCCATGGGCCCAGCCTGGCTATTGGCTGACAAGCCTATAGCCCTAACCTACCTTCTATATTTTTTAAAAATCATAAATAAATAGTCATAATTATTCATTTTAAAAAATTAATAATTATAACTAAAATGATGTGGGTCAAGATGTCGTGGGTCGGTAGACCATGGGATGGGTGGACCGGCCTGTGATCTATTCGGCCCTAACTCTCTTTATATATTTTTTTAAAAAATTTAAAAGAGATGTCGTTTTTGAAATTACGATCGGGTGACATTTGTAAAAAAAAAGTTATTCAAAGTGTACATGATTGTCACTCCCAAAAAAGATTATCAATAATATTTAATTACAATAATAATAGTGTAATTACATTAAAATTAATAATTAAATATAATTTTGTTATTTTAAAAAATAAAATAAAAATAAAAAAATCGTCCCCTCATTGGTTGGAGTTGGATTTCCTTCTCCCGCCTTTTCTCATAATGTCTTTATTCTTTTCTACAGTCTGTCCGCCATTCCCATACCCCTTTCCACTCCCTCAGAGAAAAGAGCGAAAAAGACACAGAGTTGTTAACTATGGTGTCAAGGAGAAGAAATGCTGAGGAAGACACTGCAAACGCTGAAAATACCAACAACTATAATGGCGATGTCATTGCTGGTGCTTTAAGGAAAAGAGTTATTGAGAAGAAGGAAGCCAAAGGGAGTAACGGCTTGGGGTATGAGGAGTTGAGAGACAGAAGGATCAGAGAGAACAAGGACAGAATGCAAAAG
The DNA here is from genome assembly GCA_027123425.1 of Erythroxylum panamense. Taxonomy (NCBI): domain Eukaryota; kingdom Viridiplantae; phylum Streptophyta; class Magnoliopsida; order Malpighiales; family Erythroxylaceae; genus Erythroxylum; species Erythroxylum panamense. Next base: position 38,504,682 of record JAOTIZ010000202.1, read on the forward strand.
TTGGGTCTTTTCGAACTCTCCCTGAAGCTGAAGCCCCAGCCTAAGAAGACTCCCCAAAACGTCTCCTCTCCGAAGAGAAAGCCTCAAAATGCATTGTCCGCCGCTGCCTCCCCTAGGCGATCTTCTAGGTATATGTGTGTGCTTGTCATCTGCGTTGTGATTGTTTAGTGAGAAAATTTTGAGAAAAGGTTTTTACTTTTTGGGAAAGTTCTTCGGGGTTGGATTTCTTTTAATCATTACAGCGTTTTTGGGAAAGTATCGTTACAGCATGTTTGTGAAGAAAGACTTTGTTCTTATCGAAGGCTATGAAAGAGTGTGTTGTCTTTGCATATCGTTGTTTTAAACCGTGGGATTGAGTTACATCTCTAAATAATGTGTTGAAGTAAGCAGCTTATTGTTTTGCTAATCTGTCTTTTTGGTAACATGATGGGTTTAGGATAAAGCGCTTGACTCCGGTTAACTATAAGGAGAGACCCATTAAAATCAAGATAGAATTGTCTGAGGATGCGGAGATACGTATACTGGAGGGTTCTCAGCCCGAAGTTTATACAGAAGAACATGAGAAACTCTTGGGGGATTCTAAGACATCTTGGACTTTGTGTGTAGATGGTTATGACTCAGATGGAAATCGCATGTATGATCCAGACAAGGGAGAGTCATGCCATCAGTGCAGGTAATTAGCTTGTGAAATCTTTCTAATCATTGAGTTTTGGTTAGTTTGTTTGGTATCATTTTGTGCATCATGAATTGTTATGCCTGGTTGCTTCTTAGAAACATGCTTACAGATGGTTCTACCTTGCAGACAAAAAATTCGGTGTCTTCACACTCATTGCAGCAAATGCAACACGGTCCAAGGCCAGTTTTGTGGAGACTGCTTATACACTAGGTTGTAAAACTCTCTTCAAATTTAAATCACTTGTTTTTTTTTTTTTGTGGTAATCTGATGGCGCTTTTTCTTGCTCCTGTCGTATTTGTGCTTGAATGTTGTTGCTTGATTTTTCCTTACAAAGTGCCTATTTTGATACCAGAGAGGCACTCAAAAGATCATTTTTAGACTTCTTTAGGTGCAAAACTATTTCTATTCCCAAAACCTGTTTTCGTGCGATCTTTTCGCTTTAAAGTTTACCATACAATAAACCAATAAGAACAAAAGAAGAATTGTCTCAATTAGCTGCCACAGTAGGCGCTTTCTGTTCTTCCTTGTTTAGCAATGCTGATAAAAGTAGCATCTTCTCCATGATAGCACATATTTCATCCGATTGAAATCATTTTCAACTTTGGTATGAAAAAATCTTAGATAAGGGGTTCTTAAATGCCTGCCCTTGTCTATCCCAAATTTCTGTAATTGAATTTGAGACAATGCATCTATTTTAGGTCTTAAATATGTGTGCAGAACACACAAACATACCATCAACTAATATAAGAAGTTACAGCTATACTAGAAAGCATACATAAATGAACAAATCAGAATCAGATGCCACCACCGAAGTTCTCAGATGTTGTGTTTTATGTTGTCTGAATAAACTTCAAGTATGACCATTGTCCCTCTGTTGTGCAGATATGGAGAAAATGTTATTGAAGTAAATGAAAATCCAAGTTGGATTTGTCCAGCTTGTCGGGATATTTGTAATTGCAGTCGATGTCGAAAAGGGAAAGGTTGGACACCAACAGGTTGTATTTATAAGAAGGTAATGCAGTTAATACATCTTCCTTTGTTTTCTTTTCTAATATCCTTTCGGATGCATCTTGTTCTCAATCTGACTTTGGTTAAATGTTAGTCAGGTGTACACAGCTTTAGTACTGCTTATTGAAAAGCAGTTTTTGTATAACATAATCCCATAGCCTTCCAAGTCAAAACGTGTTTAGAATTGTGCAATGATTCACCCACAGGTCAGGAATAATTGCAGCTCTTAATAATGCATTCAAGAGTGTTTTAAAGTTTTGTGCTTTTGTCTTGCTGAATTGTCCGATCATGTGACCTCCAAACTTTGGCATCTAGAAATGTGGCTGGCCAATATCATTTCAACTACATTGCGAAGTACACGAATGCTAACTTCTCTTTCTTCTTTCAGGTTTTGAAGCTGGGCTTCAAGTCTGTTGCTCATTATCTCATTCAAACTCAGCGTGGCCAAAGTCGCTCAGCAGACTCGCGCACCGAAGATTTGGTTTCTGAGGAGGGAACACTTCTGTCTGCTAATACAGATCAGCTGAACGAGTTTCATAATGCTCAGCCCAAGATTGATCAACATAAGATGGAAAAAGATGTGAAGCAAGAGCACTATTCTGATAGTAGCTATGATGCTGATGCCGACCATGAAGATGATGCCGGCGATGACAGTGGTGATAGCACTGAATAATTTTGGAAGATAAAGATATTTTGTGCTGCAAAATATCAACTGGAGTTGGAGGCGCATTCAGTATAGCTCCTGATATGTAGGAGGAAGAATGATGCTTGCTCTTTTTTGACATTACATTTCCCTGCTTGTTTGAGTTTAGTTTTCCCGGAGCTCTCAGATTTTGTCCAGCAATTAGCTGTAGCTTCTACTTATAACTCAAGCAACATGGTATGCTCATAGTCCTAAGCAGTAAGCAGTTCTATGTTAAAACTAGTAATGCTTCTTTCTTCGTTGATACAAAATTTTTCAGATGCTCATAAGTGAAAGTTACTTAATGTAGTAAATGTATGAACATGATCAAGATTATCAAGTAAGACCAATGTCATCATTATATCAACCCTTGAATGTAACTGTAGAGTTTATCCAATGTAAAGGTAGCCAAAGTTTTGTTGAATCATACAAAAGAGTGTTCTTTTTCCTTGGGAAGGCAAAAACATTAACATTATATTCAGGTGTATTTGGGTACGCCAAAAGAAAAGAATTGTGATGAATAGACCTCCAGTTCCAATCCATCTTCTTGTTTAAAGGAATTACCATATTCATCTGATGCGAGGTTCAAAAGATACTGCCAAGCCCAGAAATGGAATCACGAAGATCTGAATATAGACCATAGAGAGAATACTGCCGGAGATTGGACACTTCATACCACGAATTAAGAGCTTCAAGATTCTTGTCAGTGCCTGAAAACGCCAGTTGTATTCCCACACTGCAATCAACATATCCGCCATTGCTACTACACTTCGAGTTCGGTACTGCACAGTCTTGGCCATTGGAGCAGACCATGTCCTTAGTGCATGATTTACAGCCGAATTTCTTCCAGAACAAGTTTTGAAGTGTACCCTTCTGGAATTCAAGAACCTGTAACACACACGACGTAAGTTTCATAAAAACCATACTATAACACTGCATTTTTTGTCTCAATTTGCTTACCAAGGTGAAGCTTTTTATGGTCATTGTACTGTCAGATACCAATACAGGAAATGATCTTGCTGCATACTTTCTTCCAGCAAATGCCACCATGTAAGCACCTCCATCGACCTGAAAAGCTTTTTTTTCCCCATTAATATGCAAGAAAATCCATTTCAAAGATCAATTACAATGATTAAGAGACATTAATCATTTTGGTCCTCGTGATTTAAAGCTCAAAATGCACTGATCTTAAGTAGAGAGAATTTTTCTCTCTCTAGTTATTGTGCTATAAAACGTCGCAACAGGAAAGGAAAGAAAAAGCCAATGTTGTATACCGGAGAACTGCCATTGAGGGTAAGCAGAGAAAGCTCATCAACTTTAGGTCTAAAGACAGCAACTTGTGCAGTACCTCCTGCCAGACCAAGACGAGAATCACAAGGCGAAAGTTGAACCTGATTGGAAAAGAAAGACTCCTTATTGGAAAACACAACGCCGAATGTGAAACCACCCGATTTCTGCACAGAAGCATCCATGCAAGGGTCAAAAACATCATTTGTATCCGATGCATTTGCACCAACCATTATCAGCATCATCATCACCATCATGATCTTCTTTGTTTCCATCTTTTCTGTCAACATATCATCAATCCATACACAGTTCCTCTGCGTGAATAATTATGCAAACGATATTGGAACAAATGTAGATTAAAGGCCCGTCAACTCGTAGAGAACATGGAGTGTATGACCCAGATTCTCATTTATTCAGAAATCAGATAAACAATCTCAGAAACTTGAAGATGGGGTAAGAAGAAGATGACAGAAACTAAAACTGAGACGTACCAAGTTCCAAACTACCTTCAAGATACGATCTTTATGTGTCGAAGACACTTTAAAATACAGATGGGGCTCAGGACAACATTGGTAGTGTGTTGCATGGCCTTTTATTAGTCTTCCTAGGAAACAGCAAAAGACGCGCCATAACGGTTATGTAGGCAAGCTAGATGGATCTTGTCTCATCAATGGAAGTTGGTCTGTAAAAAAGAAAAAAACAATGCAAATCAATGAAAGGACTGTACAAGAAGATTGGTCTGAATTGAAGATTGTAGTTTGACTAAAATTTTATAGTAACAAAATCACTTTTTTTCAATTGAGAGGTTACAACACAATATTTGACAAAATACTGAATATTTTCTTGTCATTTCTAATTTTGGCAAGAGGTTAAATTTGGTTTGACCTGGGTTCAAAAATTTTGATTCGAGTTTGAGTCTGATATGAAGTTCAATAAAACCTCGAGTTTGAGTCTGATTAGGCTTGATTATATATTTATTTAAAATTTTAAAACTAAAAAAGCATTGTTTCACTTAAAAATTTTAGATTTTGGACTTGATCTCAAGATCGAGTTTGATTAGACACAATTATATATTTTTTATTTTTTAAAAATTAAAAATGCCTCATTTTACTCAAAATGATTAGGCCTAATTATATATATATATATTAGAAACTAAAAATGTATCGTTTCACTTAAAAATTTTACATTTTGGATTGGGCATCGAGCTCGAATTTGATTAGACCTATTTATATATCTTGAATATTATTGTTGTTAATTTTTTAAAAACTAAAATGTCTCATTTTACTCAAAACGACATCGTTTCACCTAAACATTTCAGATTATGAACTAGATTAGGTTGGTCAGCTTCAGCCTAAGTTCAAAATTTTAGAAAAAAATAAACTCGACCCAAAATTTTAGAAAAAAATAAACTCGACCCAAAATTTGATCAACTCAAACTAAATCCTTTCCTTTAACTTTAGACTAGTGGAACTTAGTCGGGTGGACAAGTTTTGTCAAACCTAGTTATCTCCTCAGCCCAGCCAAATCTTTCTTTTCTTCATGTGATATTGTCAAAGTTTATATTGACGTTTTTGGGGTTCACTACACAAGTTTCAACTTTTAATGTGAACAATACCTTTCCTTCATTAATTTCGTACTAAATTTTAATAGGAAACAATCTTTTAATTTTAAGAAAATTTCAGAATTAAGATTTTAAATATTTTAATTATTTTTAGAGTTTCTTGAAGTGTAAACTCAATTGATTTCTTAAACATTGTTCATCATTGTTGAAAATTATAATTTTGTTAAAGCATTTTTGGCTTTCTAGACATTTCACTTAAAAGCAAAAGTATATAAATGGCAGTTAAAGATAGAGAATGCAAAGAGAGGAAGGAAAGTATAGATGGTAGTTAGGCTCGGCTTAGCTCAGTCCGAAGTCAACTAGTCAGATCTTGATTGATCAAACCTCGAGTTGAGCTTTAGGCCTAATTTTTTAGTTTGATTAGATCTTGGGTTAAGCCTCAGGTTCATTTTTTAGATCTAACTAGGTCTCATGCCCGACCCGATAACTAAACTCAAAATAATGTTGTTTTGAAAATTATTTAAAAAATACTAAGTCGGGTTGGGCTAGTTCGACCTTTCTCATGCCTGGTTTGGCCGGGGCTCGATTCATTTTGTTGCCACAGAGGAAAGAGATAAAGATGTTAAGATATATATCTTATATCTTTTTCTTTAATTTTGGACATTATTTGATAATTATACCTAGTTGAATTTATGTTAGACTCTTTCAGGATAAGTTTGATAATGTCTAGAATTCTAAATCAAGATGAGATTTAATGTATAGCCTATTTTGGGATAATCACTATCTAAGAAAGGATGAGATTTGATTTGAAAATAACAATTGTCATTGGCTGTGTGCTGACGTGATGTGTGGGTTGATTGGTGGTCATTTTTGGTGAGAAAAAACGATAACATTTGTGTGTTGCTAAATTTTGTGTCAAGGATTACGTATTTGTAGTGGACTGGTTTTTGGTGTTGATGAAATTTTTTTGCAGCTGCACTTTTTCTCCTTGCACCGAATAACCATCAAGGGCTATTTTTGCATAATCTTATGCAACCAAGTTTATGTTGATTATTAATTCATATATTGATAATGCATCTGTAGGGATTTTAATCCCTTTAAAACCCAAGATCGATTCATATCAAATCATCAAGAATAAAATAAACCGGAAGCATAACTGAATCCATTATGAAATCTGCATTGGAATTTTGCGGTTTTGTCTTCCAAATTAGAACGTAGCCATTTTTTCAGAGTTTTCCGTAACTCTCTGTTTTCTCTCTCTGATGATAGGATTTCAGACAAGAATTTTTTTTGGTTACGTTTAATTTGGGGACCATAACCTTTTATATTAGGGTAAAACCCTAATTTAATTTCTAGTTTGACCCATCATAAAACTAGAAATTATAAGCTCGGTCTCTACGCATATAGAGCCCACACTTAAAGTAGATGCATGAAGTCCAAATACTATAAACATATTAGACCATTTTAATTAATTGGGCTCAACTTTATATGATAACCTTTATATACAATTATACACATATAAGCCCACATGATTGATTAAAAATCCTTACATCTTATGCATTGACAGGATTGTCCATAAACATAATCCCCACATCTGAAAAGTGACTGTTAATAAAGGATTTTACAAGTTAAACAAATGATGTGCCTGGACCAAATATAACCTCTAAATGTATTAACTGATTAGTGTATTGTAGAACCTAAACATTGACTAAGTTATTGCCAAAAGCGACCACAAAATGGCTAAAATGATGATCTTGGTGGTTAGATAATGCAGTCCATTTATCCTTAAAAACTTTCAGCTAGTAAGTTTTTTTTGGTATAGCCTGGTTCGTAGGATACCTATTGATATAGGCTTATTTTCTAAAATAAAATTTTTCAACATTTGTTATTTAGAGGGGCTATTAATTCCTTTAATATTATATGAAATTACTATCATGATAGGAGTTTTTGAGTTTAGGTTCTTTTGAACCTATTTTTTCTTCCCAACTTCCTGTTAATATCTACTTTAAATCTTCATCTTATATAACATTCACCTCTACATTGGCGATGCGAATGCAGGGAGCAAGTCCTAACTTTCTTGAAAGCCATTATCTCCTTTTTTATTCCTCGGTGTTTTAGAAGTTCCTTCACTAGCCTCAATTTCCATTACCGCTTTATCTTCTTATTTTTCCTAGTTCTCCTAAACAACATTTTCTTTACCTTATTACTCTCATGCTTACCTTTATACATTACACCTAATGTGGGTTTGAAATTTTTGCATTGATCACCTCTTTAGATTGTTTGTGATAACTTATTAGGTCTACAAAAGCCCCTTTTTAAAACCTCATATTCTCTCTATTGTTTTTCTTCCTAATTTAGTATGGGCTCCCACTAATAAACAACATGAATATCTTTAAAGAGTGCCTAAGCTTTACCTAGTCTTAAATTATGGATAGTTTCTGTAAGGTCTTTCCTTAAATCAACACTCAGACTTAGCCTTTTAAACCCAACTTTTGTTCTTTGTATGCTAATAGATTTTCATATGTAGCTAGCTAGCATACTCAAGTCATTTATAGACCAGTACTTCAAAGGAAATCCATGCACGTTGATCCATATTGGAAAGCTCTCGTGTTTTATGCTCTCCAAGTAGATTCCAAACTTTCAAAATTACAAGAACATAGGGTTATTCTGGACATGCCATTAACTAACAACAAATACCTCTTTTACTCTTTTATTAGTTTGAAACTTGAAAAGAATAATATTGCTTATTGATAATAAGACCTCTTTTAATCCACTTCCTTTATATTTTTGCCCACATATTGATTGTTGGAAAAGGGGGTTGTCTGCTTAAAAGAACCTCACTAGTGTTATAGCCTAGCTTTTAGCTCCACCATTTAGGATCGCTATATCATATGCAACAACAAGGCATCCCTCTATTGTCTTAGGAGGGTAGTACTCCAATAAGCCATCATCCTTTTTGCCCACCAATTTTTTTTTTGGTTTCTCACGAGATGTTCTAGGAGGGTCTCAACTATGGAAAGACATTTTTAAACCATTCACACCCAAAATAATCTCCGCTCGAGCCAGGTAGGTCCCTTGTTGGAGGCAAAGTTCTGACCTCAAGTTTTAAATGACTGCATGTATAAGGAAGGTTCAAATTCGTAACCTCACTTAAGCCAGAAGAGTCCCTTACCAACTCACCTGTGCCTTGGGGGTCCCACCAGTTGTCTTTAGCTTAACATAAGGCTAATATTCTTGGGAAGAGAATCCACAAACTCTTTCTAATCCTATTTACTAAGGAATTTGGTTTGGAATGACAACCATCAAATAAGGTATTTGGAAATAAAGGAGGTGCATTAATAGAGGGAATAGTTGAGTTTGAGTGCAAGTTTGAGGATGGGTTAGAGGGGAGGGATGGAAATGCCAAATCATCTAAAATTTTGCTTCCTTGGACTATAGGAATAGGCATTATATTATAGAAAAGAAAAAAAAAATGGATGTTGTAGTTGAGCTCTTTAAAATATCGTTACAAAAAGAGTAACATATGGGGAAGGATGGGAAAAGATACTAAAAGAAAGGATAATAATGCCCTTAAAGTCCAAGACCTGTTCCATTGTTGGACCCCGATCTTTTAGTAAAAATTTAGAAATGATAAATGAAATTAATTGAGTGTTTTTGTATATGTATTGTGTAATAGATGTAATTATGCTTTAAGGAAATTGATGAGAAAAGAATTGGTGGGTTTTGATGATTTTGATATTTGAGTAGATTTGTATGGGTTATGAAAGTTAAAGTGAATGAGTTGATTGAAATGGAGTTGAAAAGCATGAAATAAATAGTGAAAGTGTGAGAATT
>JAOTIZ010000202.1:38525970-38552847 GCA_027123425.1 Erythroxylum panamense
TCAAATATTTCTTAAACTCTAGAAGAATAAGTTATCTAAATTTAAGTAATTTCAAAACACTTGACAAGTCAATCAAATAAGAAAAAGAATTTTAAATTGAAAAAGTAACCATTTTTTAATTAATTGATAGGTTACATCACAATTTTTGACAAAATTACAAATCTTTTCTTGACATTTTTAGTCTTGGCAACAAGTTGACTTGGTTCGAACTTGGGTCTAAAATTTGAATTCAAGCTCAAGATCAACTTGAAGTCTAATGGGAACCTCGAGTTTAAGTCTCATTAGAACTGATTATATATATTTTAATTTTAAAAAACAAAAAACACATTTATTTATTTTTCATCGTCATCATTGCACCCAGTCTGAAATTTCGCAGTGAAGCGGGATCTGGCGAGATCATATAGTATGCAGCCTTACCCCTTTATAATAGAAAGATTGTTTCCGATAAACCCACATACAGATGTGACATGCAAAGTACTGATGCGAGACACAGAAAAAAAGAAAAAAAGGTACAAAGCCAACACGACAATGACTATCATACGATTTAGGCGACCATCTCGGGAATCTTTCCCCGACATTTGGTCGAACTCCCTATATGATATGTGTGTCGTTTACCCTTATCCTATCACGTCAGACTTTCCTACTTATAATAACTGCCTCAGCGATGACTAATTCTGACATATCGTTTTTGATCACTTCCCTCCATATCTTGTAAGGCCTTCCACTCTTCTTCTTGTAGCCACTTAGGTCTATCGACTCACCGCGCCGTACTGGAGCATTAGAGGGCATCCTGTGCACATAGCCAAACCACCTAAACCTTGTGTCTATCAACTTGTCAGCAATACTTGTCACCTGTAGTCTCTCTCTAACTATCCAATTTCGAACCTAATCTCTTACGGTAATGTCACACATCCATCTAAGCATACGCGTTTCTTCTACCACCAACTGTCTTGTGTGTTTACGTTTAGGCGGCCAACATTCTGCCCCATATAGCAAGACCGAATTGCCATTTTATAAAACCTCCATTTGAGTTTTACTGGGACCTTTTGATCACATAAAAAACCTAACGCACTCCGCTATTTGATCCACCTAGATCTAATACGATGTAATATATCGTCATCGATATTTCCATCTCTTTGAATGATGGATCCGAGGTATTTGAAATTCGATATCTGTGGTATTATGCCAGTGCCAATCACTACCTCCGCCTATTGTACAATTTGGCTACCTGAGAAATGATATTCTAAATATTCATCTTGGACTTGTTCATTTTAAAACCTTTCGATTCTAACGTTTCTCTTCAACGTTCTAATTTGACATTAACCTCCAGTTTGGTCTATCTATCAGAACAATATCATCAGCAAATGACATGACATTATTTCACCTAAGAATTTTAAAATTTAGATTAGGCCTTAATCTCTAGCCTGATTAGACTTGATTATATATATTTAATTTTTTTAAAACTAAAAAAGTGTTGCTTTGAGTAAAATTTGGGATTCAGATTACGTCATATCGATTAGCCTAAGTTCGAGTCTACTCTGAAGCCCAAAATTTTAGGAGAAAAAGACTTGAGTACGACTTGAAATTTGATTAACTCAAATCCAATTTTTTAACTTGAGACTAAGTCGAACAAAGTCAATATGAGGAAGGAGATTGTCTGTGCCATCCCAAACATGTGAATGGAAGGAATTGCCATAGAGAAAAAACAAGAAATGTGGAAAAGATGATCTCAAACCTTAAGACAGGTAGATAAATTTTGGCAAACTTAGTCATTTCTCCAGCCCACCTAAACAGAATTAAATCTTTTGTTTTGATTAATCAATTTTAATTTTGTGCCAATTAATTTTATCTACAAATTTATATAAGAACTAGATATTTCACTTTAAAAAAAGCAGTAATAATGATAATATTATTAATGACAATAATAATAATAACAACAATAACGACGATAGTGGTGACAATAATAATAACAATAATAAAAATTAATAAAAATTTCATAAAAATATAAAATCTAGAAAAATCTAATATTATACAGTCTTATTATGCTTATGTGATAAATAAAGCAATAACATATAAAGATAGGAACAAAAGAGACAAAGAGATCAAAGGTGAGAGAGAGAGAAATAGAGAGGGGTAAAGAAAAAAAAGAGAAAAAAAGGATGAAAGAGATAAAGAAAAGACAAAAGAGAGAGGAAAGTTAAAGTTAAAATTAAAATTAAAATTAAAATTAAAAAGTATTATTAAGTTTTTAATATAATAATCTATATTGAAAAATGAAAGAGAAAAATTAAATTAAAAATAAAAAGTATTATTGAGTAATAATGTATATTAAAAAAAAGAGGACTCTCTTAGAACAAAAGTTACAAAAAATTAATATAAATTAGCATATTCATCAATTAAAAGATTAAAAAATGTACCTTCACATTCTCCTTTCATAGATCTGAAGCTAAAAAGGATGACGATGATGCAAAACTTCACTATTCCTCACTCTCCTACTGTCTAAAACGCCGTAGAAGATGCACAGGCCTCATTTCTACAAGTTAATGCTCCGCAGTACCATTCAAGAGAGAAAGTTGGTAACAAAGATCTCACCTTTTTATCTCTTTCTTCTTGTTCCAATGTCCTTCCATCTCATCCTTCTTGCATGTGTTTGTTTTATCGCTTGTGTTTATGCTTTCTGTGACTATTTGCGATTCCTTGATATGGGTTTTTGATAAAGCCTTAAAAGGGGGACGGGTTTTGATGTGGGATTATTTGATGTTAGGTTAGGTATAAAAGCGAGTAACTAACTACTTTATTGAATGTGTTTTATGGGGTTTTGATTAAGTGTGGAACCTATTTTTGCTTGTGGGATATTGCTGGGCATTATTCGATGTTAGATTGAATGTGTTTTACAATTGTTTATGGTGTTCTGTAAAACCCTATATTTTTTTCAGTTTGGGTGGGGGGTGTGTGTGGGGCGGATGGTGAAGGTGGAGTTTTGAGCTTATTTCAATATATTGATTTTCAACTGCCCGTATCTTGAAGTTTTTAGCTTATCTCAATGTACCAAGTTCATGAATTCGATTATGAGAAATGAAAAGATGATGGGATTTATTACGTTTAGGAGAGAAGAGGAGGTGATGGGCTTTTGACATTTCTACCGGGTGATTGTCACAATTGTGTTTTGCTGTTCAACAGTTGCAATTGAATTTAATTTTAAGGTGAAAGAAACTTGGAAGTGAATATTAACACAGTCTGCTGTTACTTTACAAATTACAAGACTTACCATGATATTTCACTATCATCTTGGTTATTTTGTTTTGTTGGAAATCTAGTTCGAATATGACTATTCTGTTTCTGAATTTTGTTTGGAATTTGAAAAACTCCTGTATCTTAATAAAACAAATGTTATATTTTAATTAGATTGAATTGATCACTGTATAGGAATCACAGGAACCACTTTTGCTTTGTTTTTTTTCTTATATTGGATGTAGTTATGAAATTCTGATTCCTTAGAGAATGTAGAATTTGAAGTAATAAATTTGTTCTATGCAATCTTAAACATTGCCTACAATTCTATACTTTGCAACGCTTGTTCCAAATTGAATTCTTTAAGTGGATGATATCTTCAGTATTAGCCCTAACTTCCAACTTTATAGAGGCAAAAGAATGTTCTATTTACATTCTTTTCGTAATCGCCTATAATTAATTTGTTGTTTGTATGAGAATACCGGTTTGTCTTATCACTAAATTAGGAGTAGCAGCCTCAAGTGTGCTAGTTTGTCTTATCTATAAATTAGGAGTAGCAGCCTCTTGTTCAAGTGTGCTAGTGTACTGATATAGGTCATACTTCATGTTATCTTTGAGATGTTATCGGTAAGGGAAAAAATGCTTAGACAAATTGTCTACCTCTAATTTCTTGTCAAGTTGTTAGACTACAGTTTTCCTTGTTATCACTGTCCAGAACCTTGAAAATTTTAGCCTCTTTCTAGATTTTTTTCTTCTATGAGTAAAAGAGGGCTACTGACTTGATTTTGTTTTTCTTAGAGGATTCCAGATACTTTTATCAGGAAATATGGTAATTATTTCTCTACTTCTGTGAGACTTGCTGCTCCTGGTGGTCATGTGTGGGGCATAGGGTTAATAAAGACTGACAACAAGGTTTGGCTTCATGAGAATTGGCATGAATTTGTAGAACGCTACTCTATCCGTGTTGGGTACTTTTTAGTCTTCAGATACGAAGGAAATTCACTTTTCAATGTCCATATATTTAATTTGCCTGCTTCTGAGATAAACTATCAATCTAAGACCCTTAGTGGCAGAAGGTCTCTTTTGTTTGAAGAAATGGAAGATGATGACTATGTTGAAAGCTTGGGTTCCTCACCTCCAGACCTGGACAATAAATCATACAATACGCCAGTACTTCAAAAGTTCTTTAACGAGTCTAAGCTTAACTATGTAAATTGGTATGGTGAAGGGAACCCACATATACCAAAGGGAACTAGTTTTGCACAAGTAGCAAATCTACCTCCACGAGATGTAGGTATTCACTCTGCTACCTTTGAGCATAAACATTCTGCGGATGAAGGAAAGATTCATAGTCCTGGTGGAGAGTTTCAGAAGCCGAAAAAACGTGGAAGAAAGAGAAAAATTGATCCTAGTAAGTTGTTTAAATTCCGTTCTTGCAACCATCTTGAGATGCATTGTGGAAGCAGAGCTTATTTTTGATCTATGAATGGCAGATCAGCTATCATCTCATGAAGATGAATCTGAAATGCGTGCCAGTTTTTATGAAAGTGCTTCAGCAAGAAAGAGAACCATAACATCTGAAGAAAGAGAAAGGGCAGTCAATGCAGCCAAAGCATTTGAGCCTGTTAATCCTTTCTGCAGGGTTGTCCTGCGGCCATCTTATCTATACAGGGGTTGCATAATGGTAAGTCATTAACATGACCTCTGTAATAGCCTTTTCATTTGCACAACTGTGTTCTTAATAATGCAACTTGTCTCCCTTCGCGGTGCAGTATTTCCCATCCTGCTTTGCCAAACAGTATCTAAGTGGGGTTTCAGGTTTCATTAAACTACAGTTTACTGGTGGGAAACAGTGGCCTGTTCGATGTCGTGACAGAGGTGGACGAGCTATGTTAAGTCAGGGGTGGTACGAATTCACATTGGAAAACAATTTGGGGGAAGGAGATGTTTGTGTCTTTGAGCTGTTGAAATCAAGGGATGTTGTGCTGAAAGTTACCGTATTTCGGGTTCACGAGAATATGAGACCCTGATTGTAATAATATCAGTTGCATAAAGTAGACAGGTTATGATAACTGCTTAATTGAGATACCTTGTTGAGTCAGTCTTTCCTTCTAGGTGTTCTGTTGTTGCTTTGTTCTTTTGTGGGTACATGATATTTTATGTCTGTAAGTTTCAAAGAGAATTAGTGGAAACTTCAAATTTAGGTTTCAAATTGAAAATTTGTGGCTTGATTTTGGGGTGTAAATAGATTGTCCTGGCAAGTTGACATCAAACTGTACCAGAACAGATGTACTTTAGCTTGTTTGGTTTGAAAGTTTCATTTCCTGCCTCACTCGTGAACCTCTCCCTGCTCTTAAGATGTGCCCTTGTGATTGCCAGGAGGAACTAGTTGGATTAATATTCGTTACTTGTCTGAAATCATAGTGGATGTTTTAGAAACCAATATATAAGCTTCAGTCAATTTTATTATGGTAATCAATTTATTTAATATGGGATCATTTTAAACCAAATATGATGTTTTTTCTTTTTGAATGGCTGATCTAAGATCTGTATGAAGGTTGTAAGTGCTTCCCTAAAAGCAAACATGTACTGTCCCTTGGCTAGCTTTCTGTACTCTCTAGTCCTATGCTGGAGTTAGCGATATTGTCCTCTTGGCTTGTGAAATTTCTGAGGTCCAGATTTGAGAGGACCGATTAAAAGAGATTAAACGTTCCAAGTCCCATCAGCTTCGAAAACCCAAAAAAAAAAAGAAAAAAAGGAACTTGACGTTTCATAAAACCGTGAGATGGCTTGCCTGGGATTTATGGCTTTTTTTTTTTTAGTTACGAAGGAAAAAAGAAAACCAGAAATTTACATTAGAGCTCTAGGGTACACTATACCGAGCGCATCCTGGCGAAGGAGCTCCTGGAGTCTCAAAGGAGGCACGTGAAGGATAAGCAGGTCAGAGCGTAAGCGGCCTGCTAGCCGAGCTAGACTGTCTGCGCATTGATTTCCATCCCGGAAATATGGCTTTTCTCATATTTACACTTTCAATTTTTCAAAAAAAGAAAATACAAAGCTGCTTTACTGAAAATGACGCCTTAGGTGACATTTGGCAATGTCTTACGCGCAGAAAAGTAAGGTCGTTTACCACTACTCTGTATAGGAATCATCGGAAAAAGCTGTGCCCATGATCGGATGTTTCCCGCTCATCTGAGAGACGGCAATGGCACAAATTGAAGCACCAGAAAGTTGTAATCTAGGGACAAGAACTCCATGCTTGTTCTACAAGTTAATTGTAGCATCCATTCTCCAAGAGAAAAAGCTGGTAAACTACTGTTTGTTTCACTCTTCGTTTTCGTATTTCTTTGCTCCTTGTCGATTCGAGAACTAAGGCCGAAGCCATTTTTGTCTTCATTTGTAGCTATCTAGAGGGTCTTATGCTTATAATGCTACGTAAAGATCTTTTCTTTACCTTGTGTAATGCACAGTGAACTTGTGTTCCTTTTCCTGAGGTTGCATTTGACATGGAGATGATAGTTGATGTGGAGTTGGAGCTGTAGAATAGATGTTCAAAAGCTTGCTTATTTGGTTGGAAATGGAAAATTTTATTTTGTTTTCATTTTTTTTGCGTTATTTAAGCAGCATGGACATCTTCTGATGCTTACCATTCAGGAACTTTAATTCCACTTTAATGGTTTAGATCCATTACGTTGTTGAATCTTTGTCCATCTGATAAAAGAACAAAAAGTGTTGTTAGTGATTTCACATCAGTAATCCTGGGGAAAAAATGAATTTTATGCATCTCTGTACTTTAGTTCTTTAAACTATTTAGTGGTAATAACATTGAGTCTCAGTTCCAATACTTGTTTAATGACTGTGATCTGATGAAATTAAAGGATGACATTTTTCTATGGATTCAGAAGATCCCAGGAAAGTTTATCGACAAGTATGGGGATGAAATATGTCCTATTGCTACACTCTCTGTTCCTAGTGGTTTAAAGTGGCAAGTGAAACTTCAGAAATCGAACGAAAAGCTATGGTTTCAGGAGGGATGGCAAGAATTTGTAGATTACTACTCTGTTCGTGCTGGATTTCTCATGGTCTTCAAATATGAGGGCAGATCACACTTCAATGTTCATATATATGATCTGACAGTTTCTGAAATAAACTATTCATGTGGTGCTCTTGGTAATTTGCAGCAAAATCATGAAAGTCAATGCCTGGAGCCACATAAGAAAGACATAGATGAAATATTTGGTCCTGGCTCTTAATTCCCTTTATACTATTTCCTTGAGAAGAAGCCTTGTTGGATCACAATATTGATAACCATTGTACTAAATCTACAGGAAATGACACCAGTAAGGAGAGACTATGTCTAGGAGAAAAGGCATGTGATTTGGGAGCTGAACTTCAATCTTCTCATGGCATTAGTTTACGGGCTGATGACTGTGAGCTGACAAATACCTCTGGTAAAGGTATTTTGCCTTCTTTGGATAGTTCAGAAACAAAAGACACAATGATCTAAAACACATAATTTCCTATTCTCTTCATGTCTTCAATGTGCTGATTCTTGCAAGATTTAGATAATGAACCAGAGCAAGTAGGCACACAGAGAGCTGAAGGAAAATGTCCTGATCTAAAAATTGCTGCAGAAGCCTTAACTAAGAGGTCTAGAGTTGTGACAACAGAAGATAAGGAGAGAGCAGTTCGTGCTGCTCAAATGCACGGGACGGATAATCCATTCTTCAGAGTTATCATGCGACCTTCCACCGTGTATAAAGGCTTTATTCTGGTGAGCACATCAATAGGTGGTAGAAACTGATGCAAAAGGTTTGAATTTGTTGCAACTTAATTGCCCATGAGAAACATTAAACATGCTTTGCTTATGCAGAACATTCCAGTTAGATTCGGTCGAAAACATTTGAGCCGTTGGTCATCCTTCATCACTCTTCAAAATTCAAATGGAGCAAAATGGGCTGTTCGATGTGTTCATAAAAAGCGTTATTTTAAACTGAGCCAAGGATGGGTAGGTTTTGCACGGGGAAACAATCTGGAAGAAGGAGATGTTTGTGTCTTTGAGCTGATTAGCAGAAAAGATGTGGTGTTAAAAGTTATCATATTCCATGTACGTGAAATGAGGAACAAGTTGACAGGTCTTCAAAGGGAAAATGATGCTTAAACTATGCACTTGATCTCTGGATTCTTTCTGGCTGGACAAAACATTCCATGTACCCTCTTCTCTGGCTGCATCTCTAAGGCTGGTTGTAAATTGTAATGGTGTCTACTTATCAATTTTCGCCTTTTGTTGAATTTTATTAGTACTTGAGTTTCTCATTATGGAACCAACAAAGTACTTTCGGATTACATGCGTACAAAATCAAAAGACTATCAGGAAAGGCCAACCCTGAACCCTGAATCCTGTACCTCTCTTTCTCATTTGATCAAGAGATGCAGCCATGTCAGGGGAGAGAGTTCGTCCAATCTCCAACTTCCCCTTTACTGAAGATTGAAGAAGTCGGTATTTTCCCAAATACCATCCAAAGTATTGTGTCCAAGCTCTCAAAGCTGCAAAGTTTTGTAATTTCTTCCCTGAAAATGGCGTCCCTGAAAACCCTGTCAACTTCACATCTGCCAAACCTTATTACCATCTTGAACGTTGAGCAGTCCGTGTGTGCAAAATATAAAATCTGAAAATGACCAAATTTATAAAATATAAGCAATCTTTCTTAAACGGTATCTTTAAACAACGATTTAATTCATTAATATTCAATTCATAAAAAAAATTTCCTGACCAACGCATGCATTAAAAAAGAAATCAGCTTGCTGTCCACAATGCTCCAGGTATGATTTTGTAAGACATATTTAAATCTTTTGACCGATACCATAGAATGACTATCATCGTTTTGGGATGTGTTTATTCCTTTTTCTTGATTCTGCATTTTTCACAGCGTTTATTGTTTATAATCCCGTTTTGATTTGAGCTAGTAATGTGTAGTTCTTGACTTGTTTATACGTTTCTTATACATATCCCGCTAACCAAAACAAGCTTCTCTTGTGTGCTCTTGTGATTGATCACCTAAGTTTTGGCCATCAGAATGGGGAGGCGAGCCTTGGGAGATGTTGCAGTACTACTGTTGTTAACGTTGATGGTGCTAGTCGTACTGGTAATAGCTGAAGGGCGGCGACTTAAGGAAGATTATGATGATGCTGTTGTTGATGATGATCTTCTTTCAACTACTAGCAATCTTAATGATCTTGACAGAGATGCTCTTTACGCTCTTATTAGTGATAGTTCCACCGGAGGTGGCGGCGGCGCAAGAGCAAGTGAAGACCAGACGATGCATTATGACTTAATCTTCATCTTCAACTTGATGACGATAACGTTAATGTTACTGCTTCTGCTCTACTATGAGGTGTGGGGAAATCTTATAGTGCCGGTAGCTTTCCAATTTACTTTGGATGTGTATGTTTTGTTGAGTTTTGTAATGGAAAATTGATGTTTTTCATGATTAATCATTTATTCTAATGTTTTAAAAGTTCAACCGAAAGTTAAACCGGAAGATAAAAGATCTAAAGTTTAAAAGGTTCAAACCGAAAAGATAAAAGATTTAAGATTTAAAAGATTCAAATATCGTAATATATCAAATAAAATTAAAAATTTTAAAATATGATTGAATTGAAAGGAAAGATTATTGAATGAAAATTAACTGGTTTATTTTGGTTTATAAAAATTGATCGATTAATTAATAAAATGATTGGTTTTAACAACAAAAGTTATTAAAATAAATCAAACTAAAAGGTTAAAAATTGAAAAAATTTAACCAATTCAAGATTTTTATGGTTAATCAACTGAGTTGGTTTAATTTCTTAATCATAGGTTTGTAATGCAAAGGAAGCAAATTTAGGAAGCATTTATTAATGTAATGGATTATATTTGGATTATTGGCTTTTTTGTTACATATATTTGTTATAAATGTCTATTTTCAAATTTAGAGTGAAAGATATAAATATCTAATATAGTTTTAATTTTTTAAAAAAATCATGATTTTAAAATTTTTGATTTCTTAGAATTTTTTTTCTTAAATTTTGGGTAAAATAAAACACACGCAATATAAATATCATATATGAATTAATTAAATGGTTAATTACTAAAAAAACTCAAACTTTTGTCAAATTTTCAATTGTAATCCGATCTTTAAAAAATAGTAATAAAATGCTCAAACTTTTAATTTTTTTCAATTCTAGCTCAAATTTAAAAGTGACAATAAAATAGTTAATATTTTAATTTTATTCGATTCTAACCTAACGTCATCAGTTGTTCTCTCTTAGCACCTTGTTTTCTAAAGCCCCAAACTACTCTCGCATTATAACATATTGCATCAATAAGTTCTTCGTTTTTTGTTCATTCTCTTGATGTCCTTATTGTGAAGGCGTCAAGGCTGTGTAATCTGAAAATCAAAACATAAGAATGTCGAGAGAACAAACTAGAAACGAAGGGAAAAACTGAAATCAAATCTTAATGTTATCAGAGATGCGTAATCTAATTTAGGTCATTTATAAACAATGATGTCATTTTAATTATGTGATTAAACGACATTGTTTTATTAATCTTTATTTTTTATGATAATTTTGGCTAATATATATTAATAGTTAAGGTTTCTGAAATAATAAAATTAACATAAACACTAATATCGTGTTAAATTGAAAAAAATTAAAAGTTTAAATATTTTATTGTTACTTTTAAATTTTGAGCTAGAATTGAAAAAAATTGAAAGTTTAGACATTTTATTATTACTTTTTAAAGCTCAGGTTATAATTAAAAAAGTTGATAAAAATTTGAGTATTTTTTGTAATTAAACTAACATGACAACTAATCTCAAATATAATTCAATTTGATTTAAAGTAATAATTTAAAAAATTATAATAGATTATTAATTTGTAATAATTTGGCACAACCTGTCTTAATACAGTGGGACATGCCACAAACTCACTACGATGTGGCTAAATCACGCTCGTTGAACAAACAGATAACTGTTTATTCCACTCTTGGTAACAGAGCCTACTGCTTGTGATTGCTATGAACTTCCATGGTTGGGATGCGTATTAAGAAGAGCCTCTCTATCCGAGCTGTTCTTTCATAGGAAGCTACTAACAAGGTTTGTCCATGAAGAACAGAGAGACGAAAATGTTAGTACCAGAAAGCTGTAAATTTGAGACAAGGAGTGCATGCATGTTCTATAAGTTAATAGTTGCCTCCATTCTCCAAGACCAAAAACTGGTACACTACTACTAACTCCTACTTAGCACCTTCTTCAGTCCAAGAAATATGACTTTCTTTCTGTAAACACTGGTTCTGATCATTAGTAATTCTGGGTTGGCGATGGAAGTGAAGGTTGTAATCGATGCTGGGTTGTTGCTGAAGAGTAGAAGTTTCAAAACTTGTTTGGTTGGACCGAAAGTTAATTTTCTTTTTGTTGTTCTTCAATGATTTTTAGAACCTTGTGATTGAAAGATGAAAAAGCTTGAACCTTTCTGGTCTGATGAAAGAACAATGAAACTCGAGATTGATTCAATGAAAGGATGGAGGGAGAAGAAAGATTATGTATCCCGGTTGTAGACTTTTTGTCAAATTTATTTGTATGATAACTCAAGTTTCAACAACTGATACTTTTTCATTTACAATGATCTGTGGAAACTGAAGAATGATTTCATTTTAATGGTTGCAGAAGATCCCAGGAAAGTTTCTTAAGAAGTATGGAGATGAAATGTCTTCCGTGATTACACTCTCTGTTCCCAGTGGTTTAAACTGGTTAGTGGAACTGCAAAAAGCGAATGGGAAGCTATGGTTCGACAAGGGTTGGCAATTATTTATGCTATACCTCTCTGTTCGTGTTGGGTATTTGTTGATTTTCAAATATACAGGGAGATCACATTTCGATGTTAATATATTTGATTTGACAATTTCTGAGATAAACTATCCAAGTGGTGCTCCTGGTAGTTTGCAGCAACATCATGAAAGCCAGTGCCTGGAAAATAAGGTTGATGAATTTGAGCCCACAAATATCTCTGGCAAAGAGTGTTTGGCTGTCTTGAACAAAGCAGAAGCAAAATGCAGAAGTCTGAACCAGATAATGCAAACCTGTAAGCTCTTGAAATATCATAAATTCTTCTGATTAAAAGTTCATCTTTTCAGTTGCTAATCCATCCATGGTGTAGATAATGAACCAGAAGCAACATCTGCAGGGGGACCGAAAATCAAATATTACAGTCGAAGAAACGTTTCAAAACCCTTAACCATGAGGTCAAGAGCTGCAGCGACAGAAAGCAAGGAGAGAGCTGTTCGTGAGGCTCATAAGTTCAAGCCTGATTATCCATACTTCAGAAGTATCATGGTAAATTACAATGTGAACAAAGTGTTTCTTCTGGTGAGCACTTGTATTGAGCTGCCAAAATTAAGACTATAATTTCCAATTCCGTTGCTAAGTTACTACAAGCACATTCTATACTTCATTTATTTATGCAGCGCATTCCAGCTAGCTTTGGTCGAAAATACTTGTGCAAATTCACGTCATTAATAACTCTTCAAAGTCCAAATGGAACGAAATGGCGCGTGCGATCCATTTACAGAAATGGTAGAACTATGTTTAGTAAGGGGTGGATACGTTTCGCACGGGAAAACAATCTGGAAGAAGGAGATGTTTGTGTCTTTGAGCTGATTAGTAGAAAGGATGTTGTGTTTAGAGTTACTATGTTCCGAGCATGCAAAATGCAGGAGCAGTTGGCAGGTGTTCAAAGTGAAAATGATGCTTTAAACTAAGAACCTGTTTATTGGATGATTTCTGGCTGGATAAAGCATTCCTGGTACCTTTCTTCTCTTCCAGTGACTTGCTCTCTCCATTTCAAATTTTAGCTTGCAATGCTAAGCCTAATCAAGTTTCTTATTTGTGGTTGGTCTGCAGCTGTTTTTTGGATGTCAACTGCTAAGTTCACAAGGCAACTTTTATCCTGCTAATGAGAATTCTGGTTCCTGAAATTGGAAGATGACTTCTCTGTATGTAAGGTGAAAGGGTAATTTCCGGGTCTATTGTGAGCTCTAATTTACTCTAAACTTGTTTGTTTTTGTGCTAAATTAGTCCTTTGAGAATGTCTGGAATTGCTTAACTTCTAGTTCAAATTTAAGGTAAAACTATGTCTAATCTTGGAAGAAGTAAGAAATATGTTAATTAAACAAAACTTAAAATTTAATTAGTTAAACAATACCATCGACAATAACAACATCCAATGAGAGTCGTCCTATAGAAATGCGGAGCTTAGGAAGATTTAGTAGTACTCAGCTTTATCATTTGCTAAGTAGATAAAGAGCCCTGCAAAATTGCAGGATCTGTAATACCATTTTTATTAATTTCAATTTTGAAAATGCATTTTTGGATATTTTCTTGATGGAGTTATAGTTTGTTCCGTGATATAATTTACTTACGAGATGGATTATGGGTATAAGTTATGAGGTAGGTGTATTAATCCAAATTGATTCTTAATTGTCTATTAATTTTTTACATAGAAGCTTTCGACTTCATTCCAGAGCAAACAACATAAAATCCATTCAGGTGTTTATGCAAAATTTCACCTACAAGATCATGAAAAATAGGCAATAAGTGAATCAAACAAGATTTCAATTCAAAATTTACCTCAATATCTGGAAATTGAATATACAAAGGTTGTTGATTCAAATTCGATGTCGCTAACTCCCTCAACGGTCTAGGGTTAAGATTTGTTTTTTTTTTGTCCGCTTCTTGAAAATTAGAGTCTTCATCAATTGTTAGATCTATTTCAACTTTCATTTCTGAAAGTGAATGATCGCTTCCTTGCTTAGTCTCTTTTCTTAAACGATGCGTTGTCTTCTCAATTTCTAAATTATATTGCAATTTACTTGTAAGAGAAGCATGAGTTATACAAGACAAGAGGTTAGCAGTAACTGTAAAAATAAAAATGCGAAGAAAGTAAGAAATTTGAAATAGTTTCCTAACAACGCGCCAATTTTTGGTCGAGTTGAAACCTCTAAAATAATTTTGATTCTCTAAACTTTTGTAGTAATAGTGAAACCAGGTCGAATCCCTAGAGAATTAAACACTAACTTCTTAATTTCAAGTAATAAAAATAAACGGGGGTTTGATTACACAACTGATTAATTGAAATTAATACGAAAACAAATTAATTCAACTGAATTTAAATATGAGAAAGTCAAGATTACCAAATTCCGATTCAAGAGAAATATCTCATCTAATTGTAACATTGATCATTAGTCTAAATAGAATATTTTTACGATTCAAGCAGTTCGTCCGAAACATCTTAAGATAGCTGTAATAAGTTTCAAATTTTCATAAATTAATTAGTTCAAACCCCAGCATTCAAATTAAAACTTATTATCCATTGATTAGGTATGATATCATTACATATCAAATAAATGACAACAATAAGTTTCGTGAAAAAGACTAAACCTTAAATTAAATAGTCGAGATAGCTGCAATTATTAAATTTAATTTTCTTATTTATCATAAGTTAAATATGAAAATTCATAATTACCAAAAAATATGAAAATTCATAAATAAACTATTTGCTATTTGTACCAATTTTTCATGACAATTATGGATCATTGAATTTTTGGATAGTGATAGAATAATCAATATTAAATTAAATTGTCACATTAATTGAATATCAATCATTTATGAAATATGACAACTTAAATAAGAAATACTTGAATTGACATGTGAATAAAAGTTTGAAACACAAAACTTCACAAAGTTACAATCAGAGTATTGAATCCCCTTGAATCAGAATGATTGAGTTTAGCCACACATGACTTTAGCGCCAATAACAAAAATAAAAGAAAGACTAAGAATTGCAAAAAATATAAGAATCGAGAACTTTTCTCTGTTGTGAGGACCGTCCCTTTTATAAGATTTTCTACTCTAACTTATAAAGATGTCTATTTAAAACGAATTCAAAATCAACCTCCTACATCATAGGGATAAGAGGAAGTTTCTCGGCTAAACTTTAACTTGTTCAACTTTGTTCACTGCATCAATCTCTTCACTTTATTCAAGATTTGTCATTATTGTTAATAGGGTCTCAATTTGATACAATCTCTACTATTCATCTCTTAAAATTAAACAAAGATTAATTTTTATATTTAAAGACCAAAATAAATTTAAAACAAAAGAGATAATACATAATATGGTAAGATGATATCCTGTCAGTGCAGCTTCGAGAATTTGAGCAATCTGGTAGTGAACAAGGAAGTAAACTCCATGAAATTGTTTAAAAATCCTGATTTCTGCAGAAAAAGGTTAAGTTGGAGATTGGAAGAGCTATCTGAGTCCTGACATCGCAGCGGTTCTTGATCAGGTTAGAGAGGAAAAGCTGAAAGGTGTAGGGATAAACTTTTCAGCATAGGATGTGACATTAAAAAAATTAATAAGTAATAATTAGTATTTATTAATTTAGTTACTTTCTATACATTATTAATCATTTTTATGATTATTAAATATACAATATTTTTATGTTTATAATAATTAATTTTAAAATTTTCAACAATTAATATATCATATAAGTAATTACTATAATTTTTAAATTATAAATGTTTATTAACTATACTATAACTAAATTTCCAAATTTTATAAGCATTAACTAATTCGAGGTATCTTTCTAAATGATCATTCTTACTTGCAATTTTTTTATTGTAAGACTTGGCATATTATATTCGTGACTCACATATAAGGGAAAGCAACCATTTCTAATTAGGGATGATAATGGACCGGCTTCTATGTCATTCATGTTAATTTTTTTAAAATTAAAAGTATAAAATAATGTCTTTTTAAAATTAGGTCAGGGCTAGATTGAATCGAGACCTAATTCTTCTAAATAAAATGATCTAAAAATTAAGCCTCGGGCTTGCCTGGCCTAGGACAACTCATGAGTCGGCCTAATTGAAAACACATGAATTTGTACTCATAACAAGAAAAGCAAAATTATGACAGAAAATTAATTAGCTATCACAATTTGATATTTTAAAATTTTTTCAATTCAATCAAATATAGGAATAATTATGAGTTAACGTTTAAAGAAACTTGATTATATTTAGAAATTTTGAAGTATGCTAGCTCTGAATTGTATATTATTATTACATCAACTTAATCCAATAATAAAAGAATTAAAAATATACTTCAAAAACTTGTTTGTGGCATCAACAGTTAGATTTACTATTATTTTGTTTAGAAATATTAAGTATTAGTTTACCATAACATTGGAATCTTTTCCATTAGGGAGTGTCCATTTTTATAGATATATGTACATGATTAAAGAAAAAACAATTTCGCTGCAAATCATTTGGCTACATTGTTCAAATATGAAAACATAAATTAAATCATTTTTGTACATTAATGAATAATTTATAATATGTATAAATAATCTAGTCAAATATGAATTATTATTGTCATAAAAACACTAAGATCCTTGAAATTTGTTTATGGATCATTGTGATCCCATGTGTTTTACTTTATTGCATTGCAACTCACATGTAGTGAATGTGATACGTTATTAATGAAATCTAATGTTTTAAAAATTGGACTGAACCAGCTAGTTTGACCGGAATAAATATAAACTGGTTTGATTTTCAGTTCGATTTAAGTTAATAATTTCTTATAAGAAGATATTGGCCAGTTAAGTAATAAATTGAACAGTTTTTTGAAAAATTCGGCACAAAAACAATCGGTTCTTGGAAAACTTGTAAAGTAGTTTAAAAATCTGTCAAAATATTGAGTCCACCAACATATTTTACACACCAACTCACAAATGCTAGGAACTTGAAATGCTTCCCAAATGTGCTCTATACTATATTAGAATTTTTAATATGGACAGAATGTAGAGTCCACTAATAAGAATTGGGCTGAGATTAACCATTATCAAAATAACTGAAACTAGTCATTTGGATAGTTAACTCTTACCGTTTACAAAATCTTTAACATTTTTATGTTTATTCAATATGAAATACTCTACATAGAATAATCAAAAGCTTGCGTTCATAAAGTTTGGCATTGAATATTAAAGTGTTTGTTTAAACTTTCATGCATCCATTGGATGTGGCATTGACTAATTTATATTTATTTTACAAACGTGAAGGTTGGGCAAACTCATCCATCCCCAAACAATCTCCCAGAATACAGAAAAACTTTCACAAAGCCATCAGATGGAGAAGGGAAGGAAAAGAGTTTACGTGTACCAAACGACATCATATCTTACATATTGTATTGTACCACGTAATCCATACATGACTATAGGATGAATAACTTAACTTATTTAATGAATATGATGATTTTTATATTAGATAATTGATAACAACTAATAGTTATCTCCAAACTCTGAACAACTAGTTTCTCTCCATTGTAGAAATAATTTAGTCAAATATGAATTATGATAGTCATAAAAACACTAATAGAGTGTTTGGTTCACCTGTTGGAATAGATAAGAAATGAAATAACTATTCTTAGAAATATAATAGATGAGGAATATAATGGAATAAGTATTACTTAGTTTAGTTTATTCCTAAGAATTTCTAAGAATTATGTATGCTAATGTTTAGTTTGAAAACATAAATTTGAGATGACAAAGGAATAACTAATAAAAAAAATCAAAATATCCATTATAGACCAAAATATCCATTATAGTTTCCATTATTAATAATAATTATTATTATAGTAATATTAGTAATAATAATAATAGTAATAGTAATAGTAATAATAAGGAGAAAGATTATCTTTACCTATTCCACGTTTCACATAATAGGTAAAAACAAGATGAGATATTTTTATTTATTCTTGAAAATATAATAAAGATTAGTTATTCTGAATATTATTTTTTAACCAAACAAAAGAATAACTATTCATTAATAATACATAAGTAACATAATAACTATTTCACTTAACCAAACATGCTATAAGATCCTTAAAAATTGTTTATGATCATTGTGATCCAATATGTTTTACTTTATTGCATTGTGAGTCACATGCGATACATTTTCAAATGAAATCAAATCAAGAATACTAAGGGGAAAATCTTTTGGAAATTTTGATAATTATTTACTTAAACAATTCGTTGAGGATGTTCATAAATCCCTCGTCTTGTTAGAGTGCTAAATCGAAGCTAGCTCATCTTAGGCCTTTATCTAATGGAAGCCTCCTCACAAGTATCTGTTCTAGCAGAAGATGAACGATTCCAACAAACCTACACGAGACACAATGAGATTATCCAAACCCTTCCAAAACACAGAGGTAGGACAGGAGGAGTGTGGCAGTATATGGGTTTCTGGTTCTCTTCCGACGTGCTCAAAGGTCTCCTGCTAATTCAAGATCGTCACTTCATTCCCAAATCTACGGATATATTTGCCGCCATCTGTCCGAAAGCTGGCACCACATGGCTCAAAGCTCTCATTTTCGCTACCGTGAACAGAACTTTGTTCGACTTTGCCGAGCACCCTTTGCTCACTAACTCTCCTCACGATCTCGTTCCCTACTTGGATAGGTTCATTTGCCAAGAGGAGTTCGTTTCTCGTATTCGTGATCAACCTGCACCACGCATTTTTGCAACTCACTTCCCTTACACTTTGCTTCCAGACAACGTGAGAGACTCGGGTTGTCGCTTCGTTTACGTCTGTCGTGACCCGAAAGATGTTTTGGTCTCAGGTTGGCACTTCATTCACAAGCTAAGGGACATATCACCCGTTTCTATGCAAGATGCAGTCAGCTCGTTTTCTAAGAGAGTTGTAGAGTAAGGACCCTTCTGGGATCATATGCTAAGTTATAAGAAAGCAACCTTGTCGGCGCCCGATAAAATATTGTTCTTGACGTACGAGGAACTGACGAAAGACCCTATTGTTCAGGTTAAGAGGTTAGCTGAGTTTGTGGGGATGCCATTTTCAGTGAAGGAAGTGACAGATGGGGTTGTGGCAAAGATTGTCAGGCTGTGTAGCTTTGAGAATTTGCAGAATTTGGAGGTGAACAAGGACGTAAACTCCATACAGGAAAACTATAAAAATCCTGATTTCTTCAGAAAAGGTGAAGTTGGAGATTGGAAGAACCACCTCAGTCCTGACATGGCAGCGGTTATTGATCAGATTACTGAGGAAAAGCTGAAAAGCGAAGGGATAAACTTTTCTGCGTAGTTGTTCAAGCTTTTCTGCATAAAGAGTGTGGTGTGGTGTGACGTTGAATAATCAAGGGCTTGTTCTTTTCTTCATATAGCTTTGTTAATTCTTTCTTACATAATAAATCCAGGATCTTTGAATCTAATAAATTTTTACAATAACATATGCGTACCTTGATCCATCGTATATCTGATACTTGATAATCTTCGATAATCTTCACAAGATATCCTTTAGATTTTGTTTTCTCTCTTTTGGCCTTTGTTTCATAACTTTCCGTATATGTTTGATGGAGAGATACTTGAAAGATTTTATAGGTAGAGAGAGAGAGGTAGTTATTTTTTAAAAAATTTAAACAACACTTCTTTTCGTTATCATTATCTTTACATTCCATCAATGTAAATACATCATAGTATTTATTTTAATTAAACCTAATATCTCTTACTCAAATAACTAATGGGATTTAATTTACTTAAATGATTAAACCAAAATATATGGGCCACATATAATGAAATTATCTAAAAAGCTTGACAATGAAAAGTTATGGGCTTGTTTAAGGTACTATCTATATAGTTTGGCTTTCAATAATTGAAAATTTAAGGAATTGTTTGCTATCATTCTCATTTCACATTGTTGTTTTTAGTTTTTAGCTTTTAGTTTTTATTTTATTATTTTAGTTTTAATTAAAAAAGATAAAAAATGTGTTTAATAACTACTATCAATATGGTTATTAATCTAATAATAATATAAATATTAAATAAAATAATAATGATGAAATGAATGTAATTATTAAAAATAAAACATTTCTAAGTGATAATTTATTTTTATTAAAAAATTGTATTCCTTAATATAATAATATAAACTCCTTATTTATTTTATTAAATTTTCATATTTAATGGTTATTATTTAAAGTATATAAGCATAATATAATTCATCATGTTGAGAAAGTGGAATATGATGTTTACAGATGCGCCTAAATCTAGTAGGGTTTTTTTCCACCCTAGATTCTCTAATACTACACAATATAAAGAACATACCTAGGTCTTTTACACTTTTTCGCTGCATTTGGTTATTGTCTTTCATATGCAGAAACGGATCGAGACAAAAATTTAGAGACAGAACGGAATAAAAATAGAAAGAGTTTTTCGAATCACCGCATATTCATTTCTCCTTAGTCTTACCTTTTCAATCCCTTTTTTCTATTGTCTCATCTTTAGCGTACAAGGTTCCATCAAAAATTTAACATATCTACATACTTGCTTAATCGCATTAAAAAGTAAAATGTTTACTTTAGACCTGAGGAATGTTTCGTACAAATCAACATCACATTATGAAGAAATGTAATTTGTTATTTAATCTGTTAAAGGTGTATATGTATTCCTTAGTTAGCCGTTTTTTTGTACTTTTGGGCACTTTGTATATATAGCCCAATTAGTTGTAAATGACAGTTAACATAGAAAATTCTCTTTGACACCAAAACACATTTTCTTCTCCGATCAAGCTTTCTCCTCTCCGATTACTTTTAACATGGCATCAGAGCTTCTGGCGACGATCTACTGCCGTTATTGAGATTCACTAAGCCTTGCTATTTCGTTCTCTGTGTTTTCCCCAATTTCGAAACCCTAATTTGTTCATTTTCTGAATTTTCCTCATTTCATGCCATTAATGACGATAGATCATTCAGATTATTTGCAATCTTCTCTTAACACAGGTGTTAAGATCGATTTTAACAATCCTTTATACCTTCATCCTTCGAATACGCCCGGTACATTGCTTGTTTCGCAGCAACTTACTGGAATTGAGAACAAAGCGAATCGCGTTGTTGGTAAAGAATAAGGTTGGATTCGTTGATGGAACTTGTCCACATGATGATTTGGATCCGGATCTTCATCCACAGTGGGAGCGTTGCAACGCCATTGTTCTTTCCTGGATTCTTAATACCGTTTGCAAGGATATTTCTGCTGGAATCGTATTTGCCTCAAGTGTTGCTCTAGTTTGGAAAAATATAAAGTAAAGGTATGATAAGGTGAATGGATCTCGCATTTTCTTTCTTCATCGTGAAATAGCCTCACATTCTCAAGGTATTTCTTTGATCTCTGCTTATTTCACCAAATTACGTCTTCTCTGGGATGAATATGACGTTTTGGTTTCGTTTGTGACTTGTGACTGTGACATGTCTCGCAAGAATTCTCAAAATATTTTGCAGCAGCGTTTATTTCAATTTCTTATGGGTCTTAATGAGACTTACTCAGTTGTGCACAGTCAAGTGCTTCTTATGCAGCCTTTGCCTTTAGTAAATCAAGATGAAGCTCAACGCCAGTAATCCTCCTTGGTTTCATTGTCAAAACCTACTGTTCTTTATTCTTCTAATACTGGCAGAAAGTTTCAGGGAACTTGTGATCATTGTGGTATTAAGGGGCACAAGAGGCAATCATGTTACAAGCTCATTGGTTTCCCTGCAGATTTTAAGTTCACTAAGAAGCGAGCTAATAATGTTACTTGCTCAGGAGATGATGATGATGATTCAGATGCCAAGTCAGTAGTTCACTCAGTTGCTTCCCAATCATCCTCTATTCCAGTCTTTACTTCAAAGCAATACCAGCAGCTCCTGAGTCTTTTGAGCAAGGAATCTTCTACTCTAGTAACTGTTGTAGCACACATGACAGGTATGGCTTCTTCATATAAGCCTAACTCTATTGAATGGATACTTGATACTTGAGCTTCGAATCATATGACTTTTAACTTTCATTACTTGCATTCTATTGTTGCTTGTGCTTCTAAACATGCTTGTGTTCAATTGCCAAATGGTAACTTCACTACTGTTACACACTTAGGATCACATTCCCTTTCACCTACTCACACTATCACCAATGTCCTTTATGTACCAAACTTCAACTTTAATCTCATATCTGTCTCAAAGTTGACCAAAGACCTAAACTGCCTTGTCATTTTTTATCCAAAATTTTGTATCCTACAAGACCTTTGCAGTGGACTGATACTGGGGATTGGTAAAGAGAGAGTTAGCCTTTACATTTTACAACCTTTGTCATGACAACCCAAGCCTATGTCTCATGTTATTGATGTTAGTATTTCTTGTATTGGTATTTCTTCTTGTTTGTCTGTTAATAATGTGAAAACTAAACCTTGTACATGGCATGCTAAACTTGGTCATTCTTCAGTTTTTATTATGAATAAAATACCATATTTGAATTTCAATTTGCGCAATTGTGATGCTATCCATTATTGTCATGTATGTCCATTAGCCAAACAAGACTTCCCTTTCCTTTAAGTACTACCCGAGCAGATAAGCCTTTTTTCTTCATCCACGTTGACCTTTGAGGACCTTATAGGATCTCCACACACAGTGGCCACTATTATTTTCTCACCATTGTTGATGACTTTACCCGTATGACCTGGGTTTATCTCCTCACCCTTAAAAGTGATGCCATACTAACCTTACAAAATTTCTTTACTTTGGCAAAAAATCAGTTCTCTGGTATTATTCAAATTGTCAGAAGTGACAATGGAACAAAATTTTTCAATGAAGCAGGTCAAACCTTGTTCACAGCAGGTCAAACCTTGCTCACAAGCAAAGTACCTTGTTGATTATTAAACCAAGTAAGTAACCGATCTGTAGAGTAAAGATCAACCATATCCATTTGCGACAATAAGTTTGAGAGCTCCTGAGTGAGGCCTATATGAAATCTCCTACTACTCTCCACTTCTGTTGAATTGAGTGAACCATTAAGATCCCCGGCTACAAGCTGTGGATGTTGTATGCTTTGTTGTAAAAGTTGCATCTCATTCCATAGTTTAGCTCTTTGAAAACTAAAATTTGAGGCATACACTAAAGTAAGGTCAAACCCCTTATTCGATTGTTTCATGTGATAGTAAAAGTGCATCAACTGATCAGACTCTTAAAAAACAATCACTGTAACCAAATATGCATTAAACAAGCATATAATTCTTTTATTTACATATAAGCTGTGATTTGAGAACAACTTCCAATTAGCACCTGAAAATCAAGAAACAAAAAGTGTTAGAGGTTTCTGAAAGTGGCCAAAATCTAAACAGACACTACATATAAGCTTATTTATTATTAGATTGGATTCGGTGATTGCACCTCTCACACTTCATAAGGATTGTAAATAACTGACACCTTTTATAGTGGATTAGTTGAAGGTGAGAGCTTGTAAATTTTACTCCAATATTTTTCATTTTTTCATAATCATTTAGTAGATTTAACTATAAAAATTTTAAATTAGTCAAATTTTTTATTTGATTTATTTTAATAACTCTTGTTAATAAAACTTGATCAGTTTATTAATTAATCGGTCAATTTTTATAAACCAATTGATTTTTATAAACAAACATATAATAATTAAATTTGATTTAGCAGTCACTCTTTTCAATTAAACTTTAAATTAAGAACAATTCCTTTAATCACATTTCAAATTTTCAATTTTATTAAATCTCTAATTGGTTTTATAATGACCTAATACTAGTTGAACTTTTTAAATCTTGAACTTCTTGTTTTATCGACTTAACTTCTGACCCGATCTTTAAACAATTACATTTGAGTGAAACGGTGGAATAGTTCTTAAATATTTCGTTTGTAATTATGATCATGACACAAATTTTTATCTACAAGCTTATTTGATACGCATTAAAAAGATTACCAAATTTGAATATGAATTAATAATTAAAACCATGATATTAACTTAGTGTTAAGATATAAGTAAACATCACAAGGGCAGAAGCTATTTGGACAATAAGAAGTTGACGATTGAAATCTATCTTAACCCTTTCTCTAAGGGAAACCTCATCGCATGAATCTAGCAAAAGGTAAAATTTTATAACTTTTTTAATAATTTCAGTTTAAAATTTTATCAAAAATAAGGTCAAATTTTAAACTAATTAAATCATAATTAACTTATTTTAACCTTATCAAAAATTAAATATTAACATAAATTTTTATTTATATTCTTCTTAATTTATTCTTTATGTTTTTATAATCTTCTTAATCATCATGTCATATTTTGAATCATTGAATATGTGAAAAGATATCAAAGAAATAATAAAATAATGGAAAATATTCTTTAAAAAATTATGATTATTTAATTTTAACAAATGATAAATTATAATTAGTTTAAAATTGTTTTTAAAATAATTTTATAATTATTAAAATTATAATAATGATAAATTATCATTAGTTTAAACATCAAATCTTCGTGACACGTAAAATAGATACTCATGGTGGGTTTTTTAAAATGTTAAGTTCATACAACGATTATAAAAATAAAATACATATTTAAAAAATATTTAATATGTACCAGTCCTGAAATGAGTCAATGACAGCTGCTGAAAAGCTGTAGCCATAAGCTTTTGTGCATAGGAATTAGGAGGTGACCATATTACTTTATGAAAAGTTATGGGCTTGTTAACAACATAAAATAAATTAATGTAAATGTTTCCTTATGGACTTATTTATCTTTACCGAAAATTAATGTATTTTTTGTTTTCCTTTACATTTAACTTATTTTATTAATCGAGAGAGAGAGAAAATAAATAAGTTAGATGTAGAAAAAAATAGGGGGCACAATAATTTTCGGTACAAATAAATACATTTCTTTTTCCAAAAGAATGACCGTTTTCTTTGAGCTTACGGTGAGTAAAGATGGTAAAGCCCCGTTTTCCAAGTTTAATCGATCCTCAAGCCGGGCTGCCCAAAGCTCAATCCATAATAATAAAATGGTATTATTTTGGTTAAAAAATAATAATAATTCAAGTTAACCTATCTCAGGTTCAGGTTCAGGCTCAGATTTGATATCTTAGATTTACTCGAACCTAACTCATTTTTATTCTTATTATTAAACAACTCTTTTCATATTTTTATTCAAAATAATACGTTATTATAATCTGTTAAATCCTAATATGATATTAAAAAATAATGAAGTACGATTAAAAAATGCATGAGTAATAACTAAATAAAATTAAAAGAAATTAAAAAATATTAAAAATATGATAATTATTTATTGAAAATTTAAAGTTCAATTGAAATATATTATTAAGTAAAAATTAACCATATTTATAAAAATTGATCAATTTTTAACAACAAAAATTATTAAATTAAATCGAACAAAAAAGTTAAAAATCGTATAAAAATTAGCAAATTTAATATTTTTGCTATAAAATCAGTTGAATCGATTCAGTTTTTAAAACATTCGTTGAATTAATATTTGATTTTTTATTTATTGGTTTAGAAAATATTTTAAATTAGTAATAAACAAATAAACTTTTAAACTACTAAAGAAAAAGCTTAGAATGCTGTTTAATATCTTTTTTGTTTTCAAATATTTTTCCAATACACTTTTTTTTAGTTTATAGTTTATTTTGTTTTAGGTATTGATATTTGTTGGTACAACAAGTTTACCTTTTCAAAACAAGTTACATATCTACTATTATGTAAACGGCGGCATCTCTTCTCTGGACGGGATACTACAATGGGACATTGGTGACTGATGCTACTATCATTTACTATCAGTAGGTTTCTCACGATCATAGACTTTGGTATGCAGTGACGGAGCTAAAAATTTAATATAGGAGGGCCTGAATATTAACTTTTTAAAATTTTGAGAGGCCCAGTACACCATTGACCCTTAAATAACTCTGTTTTTTTATATTTATATATAGATATATATTAAAAATATATTTTTTAAAACCTTGGGGAGCCCAATGCACCACTGAGCTCCATGTAGCTCCGTCGTTGTTAGTATGTGTTTACTTATTTTCCAGCTGCTCTCTGTGATCCTTTAAGTGAGAATAAAATTACCAGTAGATTCCAATCGTGTGTAGAGGTAACGGTGGCAGCTCCTCCTACCTTATATTTACTTTTGGTATTTCACTTTCGAGCAATTATCTGCTATTATTTATAGTTTTATTGTTACATTTATAAATCTATTAAAAATAACCTCTTTATTAAGTAAGAATAAGATTACTTACCGTTAGATCTCTCCAAAATTAGCTTGCGAAATTTTGGATTGAATGCGACCTCGGTTATCACAACACCTTTTTAACATATAAATATATTATTATTGAAAACCTAAACAGTGTACTCACCAAGTTAGACTGTGTTCGCCACTTGGCTTCTAAAACTCTTTAGTTTAATCAATGTAGTGGGAACCATCTCTGTTCAACAACTGAAAACTCAGTTTCAATCTACATTTTTGTTTGTTTGTGGTTAAAAATCCAGTTTTTTGCTAGAGTGCATGTGGGGTTGTCTTCTCTAGACGTACATCGCCTCACGCACCTTGAAAATGGCTCCACAGAGGGACGTCGGTGCTCGTAAGAGCCGTCGCCGGAGATCGCCGTCTCCTGCTGCCAGGCCTCTGCTTTATTTCTTCAAGATCATCTTCTCTGATACGTTGGACGAAAGGAAAATGGTAACTCCATGTACTGTATTCCATTTTCTC
>JAOTIZ010000202.1:38552947-38563830 GCA_027123425.1 Erythroxylum panamense
AATGTCTTCTAGATTTCTTTCAATCCAAAACACCTGAAATAAATTTCTTAACCAATTCTATACATTTTATTATTATCCAAACATAAGTAGGATTTAATTTGTCAACCACCATTGGTCCAACACCAGCAACTCAACCTCCTCTGAGCTATAGTGCCACGGTCACTTTGACCTCAATTGGCCAGAAGAGACACCAATTGAGCTGAATGAGGGTGACATCAACCTAGTTTAGGGATCACATGATTTGGGTATTGAACTATCCCCCACCTTCTGAGGCAAATTGGACACTGTCTGGGCTAATGCAGTAGTGATCAAGCTGTTAGGATGCAAGCTGGGTTTTAGCATGCTCAGAGATCGACTCCTCACATTGTGGCATCCTAAGGGTTCCCTGAAAATTGTAGACCTGGAAAATGGATTTTATTTGATCAACTTCAAAGAGGAAAGGGACTATATTCATACCTTAACGTAGGGTCCATGGATTATAGCCGGTCATGTCCTTTCGGTCTAACCATGGATTCCGACGTTCTGTCCCTCAACCGGACGAATCACCCACGTTGTAGCATGGGTTCGATTCCCAGAACTCCCAATCGCCAGATATCATCCCTCAATTCTAACTGCTCTTGGTAATCTGGTGGGGAAAACGGTGAAGATTGATAACAATACGCAACAGACTTACTGAGGATGATTTGCGCATGTAGCCATGACCCTGGACATTAGCTCTCCTCTTCGATCGATCGTGGAACTAGACAGGGAGGTCATCCACGTGCCCCCCCAAATTTGCTTCAACTGCGGCCGAATCTAGCACGACACCACTACTTATCCATCACGACCCGAGGCACCTCCTGCTCCAGCGACGTCCTCTGACACCTCGGCCCCGCCAGCCCAAGTAGATTCAAGTGGAGCTCCTTCCACCGGTCCACCCCAATCAACTGAATATGGACCCTAGATGCAAGTGACACGAAGAAATCGACGGAATCCACCTCCCACCACAGGTCCTCGTCGTGATACCCCCCCCCCACGCGATGGCCACTAGAACCCACAACTCGAGGTTCACGGTGCTCTCCTCAACTGAGTCGTACGAAGCCCCAACGGTCGTCTCTCCTAGCTCCAACGCTGCCCACGCCTCGTCCAATCCTAACCAGCACAAAGCCAAATCCCTAATTAATTCGTCCAGGAGGGACGAAGGACAACAGAGAGGCTCGCGCAGTTGTGCTTCTGGAATTAAAAGTAGACAGACGGCTGCGACATCGTTTACTCCACAGCTGGTCTCCTCCTTGGGCCAGGCCTCATCTCCTCCACAACAGACTTCCTTCATCGTGGGCCTCCCAATCCCAAGCCCTCAGCTGCAGCAGACCAGGCCATAGGGAATTAGTAGCCCCAGGCCCATCTCAGCGCATGTCGCGATTTCCTTACTATTGCAGGCAGACCTTGTTTTACCGGACCCGACATTCCCTAACCAATCCCTGCGGGTTTAGGCAATGGTGAGATGGAAGAAGACCCCATCGACCCCAATGGCCCAATGGACCCAATACCTTACCAACAACTTTAAGATGCAACTCCCCCCCACCCCCCTGACCCAGCTTCCGAGCATAGGGGCGATGGGGACTCGAATGGATCACCCGATACGCCTATGGCAGAACTAGCACCGACACAAGAGACCCTTCATTGTCAAGATCGGGCTGAGCAAGCAGCCAATATTCCGATTGGTTTGAGTTAGTTCCCCTTTTTTATCATGTTTATGACAATTTTTATCTGGAATTGTCAAGGGGCTGGCGGTAGGACCTTCAACCCCATAATGAGAAACTATATTAGCCTCCACAAGCCTCGTCTCGTGGTCTTCGTAGAGCCTCATATTAGTGGCGACCAAGCGTTGAAAGTTATCCGTTCTCTGGGATTTAGTAATTCCTTCCGGATAGAGGTGACGGGCTATTCGGGAGGGATCTGGCTACTTTGGAAGGAGAATATCGATGTCCGAATTCGTCTTGCTCATCGCCAATTTGTTCATGCACACGTGGAGTGGGACAAATAGTCTTTTGATTTTACAGCTATTTACGCGAGCCCGACCGGCGTGTTACAAAAATTCCTCTGGCATTACCTGTCATACCTTGCAACGCACATTACCATCCCCTGGCTTCTGAGCGGGGATTTTAACGCAAAATTAGAAAGTGCAGATAAACGCGGGGGTTCACGGACCCAACTCATCGTTGGCACTCAACTTCAAGACTGTATGCTCCATTGTAACCTACAGGATCTTGGATTTTTTGGTCCGAGATTCACGTGGTGGAGGGGTAATATCAGAGCAAGGTTAGATCGGGCTTTCGAATCTCCTTCTTGGTTCTATACGTATCCAAGTACCCGAGTTACCCACCTGCCTTTTCTTAAATCGGATCATCGACCTCTCTTTATTATTCATAGACCCAGGCCCCCCATTCCTACGAGTAGCCCATTTCGTTTTCAATCAGCGTGGCTCACTCACGATTCTTTCTCACAAGTGATCGCTGCTAACTGGCACCCGAGTACCTCAAATTTTAGTGGTGCGATCAAACATTTCTCAGCTAAACTCCAACAATGGAATGCCACGGAATTTGGCAACATTTTTCATCGCAAAAAGCGCCTCATGGCTCGCCTAGAGGGTCTTCAAAATTCTTTAGAAGACACAGATTCATCCTCCCACCAAGCGCTCGAGGACTACCTGCGGACTGAATTAGAACGAGTCCTCTATCAAGAAGAGCTACTCTGGCACCAGAGTTCCAAGAGTTAATGGCTCGACCAGGGTGATCGGAATACACAATATTATCATGCTCTCACCCGTACTCAGCGTCGTCAATCCCAAATCTATTCTTTACTCGATGCCAATGGGAATGAGGTTACCGATCCCGCGACTCTCAGAGGACTTGCACAGCGTTACCTGAAGGAATTATACCTATTCGAAGGCCAGTCCCCATCCACTGGGCCTAAACATGGTCATTTTCCTCATCTCCCGCAGCTTATGACTGAGGATCTCACTCTTCAACTAAGCCTAGAAGAAATTAAGGTGGCATTTTTCTCCATGACTCCTAATAAAGCCCTGGGTTTTGATGGATTAACAGCTCTTTTCTACCAATCCCAGTGGGACACTGTGAGACCTTCCCTGATTCTTTTCTTATAGCGTATCTTTTGTCACGAATTTTGGGAGTCGGAGATTAACCGTACCATCATAGTCCTTCTCCCTAAAAATCCTTCCCCCGCTTCGATTTCATAGTTCCGACCGATCGCTCTTTGCACTGTGCTTTACAAAACACTCACCAAGATTTTAGCCAATCGGATCAAACCGTACCTCGCGGAGTTTGTTGCCCCGAACCAGTGCAGCTTTGTGTCTGACCGTCTTATTATCGACAATATTATCATCACCCAGGAAGTGATCCACTCCCTGAAACGTAAAACTGGTCGGAAGGGGCTCATGGCCATTAAAGTGGACCTCGAGAAAGCGTATGACCATCTAGATTGGGACTTCATTCACGACACCCTGCAAGATGTTGGCCTTCCTGACTCGCTAATTTCGTTCATCATGAAATGCATTACTGTTATTTCCTTTCAAGTGAACTGGAATGGCGAGCTTAGCGAGGCCTTTAAGCCATCCCGAGGTATTCGTCAGGGAGACCCTCTTTTCCCTTATCTTTTTGTGTTGTGCATGGAACAGCTAGGACATGCAATTACTCATGCGGTGTCCACCGTCAGTTGACAACCGATCAAATTGAGCAGAAATGGGCCTTCCCTTTCTCATTTATTCTTTGCAGATGACCTCATTCTCTTCTTCGATCAAGTTCATGTCCTTCGGAATATTCTGGACTCGTTCTGTGCAGCTTCTGGACAACGCGTGAGCAAAGACAAATCGAGATGCTACTTCTCCAGGAATGTCCCTCCTTCGACATGTCGTGCCTTAGGCAACGGTTTAGGTTTCCCCATGACAACCGACCTAGGTCGGTACCTGGGGGTTCCTCTCCTTCACAGACGTGTCGACAAGCGTACCTATCAATACATTCTGGACAAGGTCCATAATCGTTTATCTGGATGGTCCCCATCCACGTTATCTTTCGTTGGCTGTGTCACCTTGGTCCAATCGGTCTTAGCGGCAATTCCAAGTTATACGATGCAGACTGTCCGGCTGCTACACGGTTTGTGTAACGCCCTGGAACAAGCCATGAGGCAATTTTTATGGGGCTCGTCTCATGACAAGAAGAAGATACCCCTTGTCAACTGGGAGGAGACTTGTAATCCCAATGAGCTGGGAGGTTTGGGTATCCAATAGATTCGGGAAATGAATGGTGCATTCCTGACTAAACTCGGATGGTCCATGATTGATATCCTTAATGCCTTATAGGTTCAGGTGCTTTCTGGAAAATATGCT
Organism: Erythroxylum panamense; assembly: GCA_027123425.1. Taxonomy (NCBI): domain Eukaryota; kingdom Viridiplantae; phylum Streptophyta; class Magnoliopsida; order Malpighiales; family Erythroxylaceae; genus Erythroxylum; species Erythroxylum panamense. The sequence continues at coordinate 38,557,332 of JAOTIZ010000202.1, forward strand.
TTTGACATGAACCGCCTCCCCCACTTATTTCCTTCCACAGGGGGATCGATGGTGTAGCGGAGCATCAAGGTAACATGGCACATTGTGACACAAGGCATGAAATGGAGGCTCGAAGATGGAATTACGACGCATTTCTGGCTCGACCCTTGGATCACGGGAGTCGACCCACTCATCTCCCACTCTACTCATCCCATCGCAGACACACATCTTAGCCTCAGCGGCCATAAATTCGTGGATCCCACCAGCAATTGAAATTAGGCAGTCTTCCAATCTTATCTCCCGCCACCGATTTGTCGAACCATAGCCAGCATGTTTTCCTCCTAAGTCGTATCTGGGCCACGATAGGTTAATCTGGAGTGCCTCCGACCATGGTAACTTCACAGTTGCTTCAACTTACTCCATGCTCATGGGTCATGAGGTCGATGTTGTGCATGGGGTCTGACGGGGCCATTTGGCAGTGGCCGAGACCTCAGCAGGTTCTCTCATTCTTATGGTTACTAGCGAAAGATCGTTTGCTTAGTAATCAACAACGGGTGCGTAAATACCTCACTCCAGACGGTACCTGTCCCCACTGTTCCCAAGAAGAATCCTCCCTTCATGTTGTACGACACTGTTCGATCGCTCGTCAAGTGTGGGTCGCTTTCACGACGGACCTCGTCACTTCGGCATCCTTCTCTCTTCCCACCAAAGACTGGCTTCTCACCAACCTCCATCAGCATCGGCAAGTTCAAGGCCAGGATTAGGCGCTTCTTTTTGGATTGACCTGTTGGTTCCTCTGGACATGGAGGAATAAGTCTATTTTTTATTCCAATTTTATGCGACCTACCTTACCCACTGTTCCCATATTGTCTTTTACATATCAGGTTCAAAAGGCTACCGAGAGGCAGAGCCAAGTCACCACCGGATTCCGTCCCTATCAAGAACAACTCATCGGTTGGGATAGCCCGTGTCAGGTTAGTTTAAACTGAACACAGATGGTGCATGCAATTGTGCCCAGTTCACGGCTACAGCAGGTGGCCTTATCCAAGATAGTGACGACAATTGGCTTGGCAATTTCACTCAGAACATAGGTTGGTGCACAGTGCTGTCAGCGGAACTCTGGGGCGTCTACATCAGACTCTCGCTTGCTTGGAGATTGGGCTTCCATCGGATTAAACTGGAAGTGGACTCGATGAAGGTGCACCAAATCCTCTCTTCCTCGGACACCCACTCTCAAACGTGTAACCCAATAGTCATGGGTATCTTGGAACTCTTCAATTGGAACTGGTCTATTATTTATCGACACGTATACCGAGAGAGTAACAAATGCGCGGACTAGCTCTCCACCCAGGCAAGCCAATCTGACATTGGTGTCACTTATTTTGATTTTACACCTATCAGGTGCCATAGTATCCTTTTAGAGGATATGTCGAGAATCTGTTTCCTCATACTTGTTTTGTAACCGGTGTACTCCTTTTCCCTTTATACAAAAAAAATAAATAAATAATTTCTAAGTGATAATTTATTTTTATTAAAAAATTGCATTCCTTAATATAATAATATAAACTCCTTATTTATTTTATTAAATTTCCATATTTAGTGGTTATTATTTAAAGTATATAAGCATAATATAATTCATCATGTTGAGAATATGGAATATGAAGTTTACAGATGCGCCTAAATCTAGTAGTGTTTTTTTCCACCCTAGATTCTCTAATAGTACACGATATAAAGAACATACCTAGGTCTTTTACACTTTTTCGTTGCTTTTTAATTGTTGTCTCTCATATGCAGAAACGGATCAAGACAAAAATTTAGAGACAAAACGGAACAAAAATAAGAAGAGTTTTTCGAATCACCGCAGATACATTTCTCCTTTCGATCCCTTTTTTCTATTGCCTCATCTTTATCGAATAAGGTTCCTTAAAAAATTTAGCACATCTAGGTGCTTACTTAATCGCATCAAAAAGGAAAATGTTTACTTTAGACCTCAGGAATGTTTCGTACAAATCAACATCACATTCCTATCTCTTATCATCCTTCAATGCTTCTAGGAAAGGAGGGAGTACGGACAAAGGGGAAGTGTGCAACTCATCCTTAGGCACAAGCATGCTTCCTCAATTACAGTATGTTCGTCATCATTTGTATGGAAGATTATAGCAGGCAGGATCTTCTCAGGTTGCCACACTTGCTTGCCACTTTGTAATGTAATGGCATTGGAGCTTTCTTCAGGATTCACTAAATTTTGTGATAGCAACTTATAAGAACCTTGTGATTCTAACTAGTTGACCATCGTGGCGAACTGACTCATTTGATTTTCCAAATTCTAAATACTAGTTTTTGTTTTTTGTTGAAATTTAACGATATTAGTGACTAATACTTTAACAATGTCATCGAGAGACATACATGAATCAAAAGTTTAAGCTTAAGGAGATTGTCTCGGGGGTATGACCGTTGATACTGCTAAAACATAGCCATGTTGATTTACTAGTGTATTACCATATCGAAAATTTAGATGATCTCTTCAGCCAAGATTGTATGTATTTGAGTATGGATTATATTGGCATTGGGGTTGTCTAGGAAAATTCCCTATTGCATTTGCTTGCTTTGATGGTCTTTTTGTAAAGTGGGACATATATTTATTGGGTGCCTCACTGCTAAACGTAATCCACAAGCCTTTACTAATTCCATTTTTCTAGAGCCAACTGTCGGATAAGTGTAGTAAAATCATCCATACGTTTTTCAAGAGAGCAAATGTTTAACTCATTAGCTCATCGAGTCCAATAATCCATCCTAGATTGAACTATTGAGAGTTGAATGCATATTAGTGATCAACGTGTGAGCCTTATCTAGTAATTTGTTAGCAAGTGCTCCTCTACTAGTAGCGTTGATGATACTCCTTTTAGTGGATAAAAGCCCTTCGTAAATATACTGAATTAAGATATGTTAGCTACTTTGATGATTCGGAAAACTTGCACATAACTTTTTAAAAAACTCCCAATAATCCTATAGTCACTTGTTATTGTAATGTCGAATGCTACAAATTTTCTTTCAAATCCGAATGGCCCTTAAAGACGGAAAGGATTTTTTTTCAAAAGTTGCTTCTTGTTCAAAAAGGTTGATCTCCAACCCCAAGGGCCCTCAGTCGCAGGCCCGATCACCGCTGGGGGATTGAATCACGGTTTGATCTTGGTCAACCTCCTAACAGAGCGGTCCACTACCTCCCGATGTTGCTAGGAGTCGAACCTTGGACCTTGTTCTAAATGACCCTGTTAGTTTGCCAACCAAGCTACCCGTGCGGGCTCAAAAGTTGCTTCTTCATTTCATTCTAGGTGGTAGCAATAGCAAGTGACAAGTAATATAACTAATCTTGGGAGTTATCCTTTCAAGAGAATGGAAAAGTCCTTAATTTGATTTGGTCTTTAGTAACACCCTAGGATTCATTCATGTGCGTATGACATAAAATTCCTGAAGATGCTTTTATGGATCCTCATTTGCACTACCACAAAAAATTGGTAATAAATGAATTAAACCATATTTTATTTCAAAATTAGCATTTGCATAAAAATTAAGAAAAGTTATGCAATGAAGTTACTGGTTCAAATCTGGATCTGCGAGTTCTCATAGCATTCAGTTTTCCACCACGATTTTCATTGTTTCACCACTTATAGTATTGTGCTATTTTTGAATCTTCGTTTCTTTCCTTCAAGTCTTTTCAATCTTTGGATTATATTATGAATTTGTTTATTTTGAAAATCTCATAATGAAAATATAATATTCGAATTCCCCACTATCGGTGTCAAAATTTGGTGGAACTATTATAGGTACCCTAAATTAATTACTAAGTTCCTGTAATTAAACAAATTTAATATGGAAAAGTAGGAGTTGATCTCATGAGAAATTCTTGTAGCCAATCATCATGAAAGAAAATGATTTAAAAAAGGGAGTTTGAGAAATTTTGTAATTTAAAAAATAAAGGAAATAATCAAGCTAAAGTTTTCAATAAAATGAACCTTGGTTTATGGTCACTTCCACCATTTAAAACTACAAAATGAACCTTGGTTTATGGTCACTTACACTATTTAAAATTACAATACACGTAATTCAATTAACAGTTATTGCTTAATAACCTTATATACGATCTAAAATTTAATTAAACAATAGCTTTAAGAAAAGAAAGATCATTGAAGCAAGATAACATAATACTCGCAGTTATTTAATCTAATTGAATGCTTTTCTTAAGAGAAATAATTTCTGGCACAACAAACTAAGACTCCTAGTTGCTACAAGTGATTAAAGGACCTGAACTTTTATGTATTCAAACTTTAATATAGCAAATGATTATTTCAACTAATAAACTAATCACGTGTATTAGACATTCATAAAAATTATCATAAAATAGAAGCATAAAAAAAATCAATTTAATGCATGAGTAAATGATAAACTTCGGCATAAGACTCAATTGCCTCCCAATCTTAAAAGTTCCAAAAAAGCTTCCACTTCCTTCAACAAAAAAATAAAATACTTAGCCAACAATAGTCATTTCTAGTTTTCTACCACTAGAAGCTAAAGGGAAACTACTCTAATTTTGACCAAAGAAAAGAGAAAATAAGAGAACCTAGAAATCTATATATTGCAGCTAGAAATTGGATGTCTTCTCCTACACATCTTGGCTCTATTTATAGCCTTCAAAATCTGTATGGAAATCTTGCAGTTGTGATCCCTTAAATCTCTGAGATTATAACTATATTAATTTGCCGAGCTAGTTCCAGGAGGTTGTTTTGATCAGTGTGTTCTCACCCATAATGGTCAAAAAGCATAGGAATTTAAGTAACAATTCTATAAGCAAGCAATGAGGAGTGAAAGTATAGTATTGGAATCCCCATCCTACAGTTAGTGCAACTGTGCCTTCTGTATTAGGACTAAATTATGAAACTTGAGAGCTTCCTAATATGACTGTAGAGATTGTACCTCATTCTGTCAATATTCAAGATTATAGGGATTCATATAACAGCTTTGTTGAGCAAGGATGAGTTTTTATTTTAGGGTATGCAAACTAGTCTGACTACCTAGCATGAATTGTTTAATGGCCACCTTCACACATCTGAGCTTGTACATGAACTAATATGCTTTGTAACCAGTGACAGCAGTGTGCCAATAAGTATTAACCAGATCAAAGAAGCCCATCATACTAGTTATAGCATTGAAGAATCTGATCGGAGCTCCCATAGACTTAAAATTAGTGAGTCTTGGAATCAGCATATGTGAGTGGTCAGACATCAAGTTTTCTCCAAAGTGAACAAATGAACTAGGGAATTGGTTTAACCAGAGTGTGTTCACAGGGTTCTGTCGAGCTTCTTTCTCACAAGCAAAGTACCTTGTTGATTATTAATCCAAGTAACCGATCTGCAGAGTAAAGATCAGCCATATCCATTTGTGACAATAAGTTTGAGAGCTCCTGAGCGAGGCCTACATGAAATCTCCTACTACTCTCCACTTCTGTTGAATTCTCTGTTTTGAAAACCGGACCGGACCGGCCGGTCTGACCGATTCGACTGATGACCGGTCGGCTATCCGGTCCGGTTTACCCTTTAAAATCGGTCTTCAATTGAATCAGTGAGAACCGGTCAATTGACCGGTTGGACCGGTCCGATCACTGGTTCAATAAAAAAATTTGATTTTTTTATTTTTTGGTATATTTTTTGTATTTTTTAATATTATTAATATTTTGTATAATTAAATATAATTATTGCATAATTATGACGTCACACCGGTTCGACCAGTGGTTGAACCGGTCAAACCGATGACCAATAAAGCCTCCGGTTCGATGACCGGTCCGGGTTTCAAAACATTGGTTGAATTGAGTGAACCATTAAGATCCCCAACTACAAGCTATGGATGTTGTATGCTTTGTTGTAAAAGTTGCATTTCATCCCATAGTTTAGCTCTTTGAAAACTAAAATTTGAGGCATACATGCTAAAGTAAGGTCAAACCTCTTATTCGGTTGTTTCATGTGATAGTAAAAGTGCATCAACCGATCAGATTCTTCAAAAACAATCACTCTAACCAGATATGCATTAAACAAGCATGTAATTCTTTTATTTACATATAAGCTGTGATTCGAGAACAACTTCCAATTAGCACCTAAAAATCAAGAAACAAAAAGTGTTAGAGGTTTCTGAAAGTGGCCAAAATCTAAGGGGCTGTTTGTTTCTACTTTTTCCTCCATTTTTCGTTGTCGTTTTTGTTAAAAAAAAAATAGGTAAGTAAAACGTGTTTAGCTTACTCTATTGCGATTTTTTGTTTCTGAAAATAAAAAAACCAGAACAGTTTTACAGAAATAAAAAAACATCGTTTCTCTGAATTTTAATAACATGTTTTTTCTAAGAAAACTAATATAATCCTGGTTTCTATCTTTAAATAATAATAATAATAATAATAATAATAATAATAAGATAATTAATTTGGTATAATAAAATGAATAATAAAAATAATAATATTAATAGTATTAAAAATAGT
>JAOTIZ010000202.1:38580281-38597834 GCA_027123425.1 Erythroxylum panamense
ACATGAAAAGCAACATTGCAGCTTTCGTTAGAAGGGACTTGATGTTGCTAGAGAACCAACTTCCTTATATAGTGCTAAAGAAGCTAATGAGCTTAAGGTTCGAGGGCAATGATGGAGAGGATTTAATTAACAACTTCATCAGAAGCAATCGCGGTGATTGGTCTCCACGATATACCAGCATACGAGCTACTGCCAAGCTTTTTGTTAAATGTTATTCAGAAATCATAGACCGATTGAATATATCCAAGAAAGGAACAGCAAATCAAACTGACCAGCTAGAACCAGTTCCAAAGCCCAAAAATGAGTATCAACCTCTTCATCTTCTTGATATTTTCCTTACTAAATACATCAGCACAAAAGATCTGATGAGACGGTCTTTCAAAAGCAACCCCCGTGATTGGTATTCATATCCTGCAGCCAATGAGCTTAGGACATTGGGGATTCACTTCAGGCCAAGCGCTGGTGAATATTTCACAGACATCAAGTTCATATCAACACCTGCTGCTGGATTGCTCTTCCTTCCCAAAATCATGATAGATGACACAACCAAGTCCATGCTTTTAAATTTAGTGGCTTATGAAGCTAGCCCTGATGCACCAGATGATCTTTGTGGTCTCACTTCTTATATATGCTTCATGGATTCCTTGATCGATCAAGCTGAAGATGTGAAGGAATTGCGATCGGAAGGTGTTGTCTTCAACCTTCTTGGCAGTGACCATCAAGCTGCAGAACTTTTCAATGAAATAGCCCAGGATCTGGTACCTAACCCCTATGCTTTTTTTATCACTAAAGAAGGCATTGAAGTACATTCCAAGAGCATGATCAGGACTTGGATGGCTGAGTGGATACATACTCATTTTAGTAGTCCCTGGACGTTTTTCGCATTTCTTGCAGCAACTGTTGCTGTTGTCCTCACAGTCCTGCAAACTTATATAGCTGTTCTAGACCACTGTGAAGGAAAAGACAAGGAAGGCGATTCTTTCTTTTGTGCTTTCTTTAACAACTCCCGAGCATGACCTGCTTTATCCCTGTTACCTATTTAGTCTACTTGTTCAGCTTGGTGTTATATCCGTATGTGTGTGATTGCTTGTTTGTGCAACTCTGCATTTGCTTTTGATTTCCCTCATGTTGCTTCTTCCACTGTCTTTTCATCGTGGATGCTGTTTAAATGGATCTCGTTCCCTGTTAACTTGAGTGGGTGCTTCCTAATTTTTCCAGTACAAAACCATCATAATTTGCACACCTATAGCTGATTGCATATTAGAAGACAATACACTAAAGCATAGGTTGGCCTTGTGAGGAAGGCTGGAGGATGATGTTGTGATGGCAGCACATTGGCCTCCGGTTTTTCACAAACTGAACAATGGGATAAGTAGGCGTTTTAGACTTCAGTAGATTCCTGTTAACCCTCCCGTAAGGTCTATCAAGTTCTTTCTTTGTCTTGTCATCAATCTATACAACAGCACCGGACCAAAGCCTCAAATTCATCCACCCAAACATCATAGTTATTCAGAAGAATCAACCAGGGAGATTAGGTCAAATTACATAAACTGAAAGACCTGCTTCTGCCACTTGCTACGTAACATTCTCAGGTAAAACCCTCAACCAAACACCCCAAGTTTCTAAGAACACATGATATGAATGCAGTATTCACCAATTCTCAACCGCTAGACAAAACTTAATACAGTGTTACTGCTAGTAATCTAAAAAAACAGAGTCTTTGCCTAAACTAAGACAAAACAGATCAAATAAACCCTATGTTTCATATCCATTAACAAGAACATAAACATGGTATTGAAAGACAGTTGACGACTTAACCATGAAGAATAGCTAAAGAACCATTCTTTAGATCAGAACCCAAACTTGCAGAAAGAATGGAGGAAGCCCACGGAATGAGTTTCGCTGAAAGGTGAAAACTTTTGCGAACCATAATTATTTATTTTTCACACAAATACCATGAAATATAGGGAACTAGAAACAAATATCTAAATATGGAAAATTTTGCATTTTCAAGTAATTTCAATCTATTTACACTATTATCTTAATTTGTTTGTTTGCATTTATTTTTTTTATCAAATCATAAATTTGAATGTCACTATGGATCAAAATTTGATCATACTCAAATTTATTATAATTAATTATTATTTAATTTAAAATTTAAAGTAATATTATATTTCTTAACTTTTTTAAATTATGAATGAGGAGAAACTTAACTTAAAAAATAATTTTAATTTAAAAGTCGATTAACTTAAATTAATTTTTAAATTAAATTAATTTTGTGATTAATTTATGATATTAAAATGTGAATTAAACTAAAAATAAAAAACAAATAACTCTTTTACTACTGAAAAATAAATAGTAGTTTATTTGATTTATTGGTTTAAAACATTGATTTTATGTGATTTATGTATACCATTTCTTTTTTTATTTTTCACTTTTATTTTTTAATTTGTAATCCTATTTTTCTAAAATACTTACAAACCTAGAAAATATTATGTAATTAAATTTTTAGATCAATTTTGAATAATATTGAATAAAATGATCTTGGATTGTAAATTTTTACTCTTTTGTTACATATTAAAATTATTCTTTTATTTTGATCATACCTACTGTTTACATTTCATATATTATATGCATATGATAATATGAAAAAAAAATATGTTTTATATTTACTTTTCATCTCACATCATTTTTAATTAGGCAATTTTTTTAATAAACAAACGTTGTTGCATTTATTAGAGACTTATATTTGAATCAGAAAAATGGTTCTTTATTATACTAAATGAAAATATTTTTTTCCATAAAAATGTTAAAAATATTTTGTATTTTAAAAATATTTTTGTATTAAAATATAAATAAACTTAATTAATTAAAATAATGTTTTTTATGTAAAAAAATCATTTACATAAATCAACAGCTCACGAGACCGTTGGAGTACAGCAAACTGGGAAGAAGATGAGCCTGAAGAGAACTGGCTCGACTGCTCTCAGGATATTTTGTCCGACGAGGACTTCTCCGTCCTCGACCTTTTACAGTTTATTGGACTCCAGGCTCAGACAATTCCCGCAACCGTATCGTCTGTGTCGTGGGCAAGTACTTTCCTGGTAATTGAAAGTTCGTGTCTTTGTGGTATTTGTTCTGTGAAGAAGTTCTTGTCTTGTTTTGTTCATAATTTTAGTTAACACTTAATCGCATGTTGTAACTGTGAACTACTGTTTCTCTTGGAATAGCAATGTTTAAGTGAAAGATATAGAGTTGGTTCAGACACTCAGACAACCTGCTTATGTAGGCTGGAACTGTTGATATTGCATTATGTAGTTATGAACATAATGTATGGTTATCTAATTGTTAAACATTTTCAAAGCCTCCACCTTTATCTGGCTTAAACTCTTGGTGGATTATTCTGTAGAAAGTGAGGGCAAAACTCCTTACACTTCAACAGAAAAACCTGAACTTCAAGTCTGCTTCAAGCTCCAACCTCTTGTTAGGTAAAGGGACAAAGTCCCATACTGAAAATGAGAGAGGGAGGGGGGAGGCTAAACAAGTATAAATAAACCCCCTCCCCCTCCCATTTAACCCATCCAAGTTAAAGGCAAAAATAATTACTCTTAGTAAGAGTAGTAAATTTTTGTGAGTAAATTTTTGGGGTGTATTGGGGTAAGGGTTGAGAGTGTGTGAAAACACTAGTGAGTTGAGTGTTGAGTGTAAACACTTGTAAGTGTTGTTTTTCTCCCTAATAAAAAGGGTGTGCAGTAGCCCCGGAGACGTAGGCACAATTTGGCCGAACTCCGTTATCAAATTTTGTGTTGTTCTATTGGCGCTTTCGTTGTGTGGAAATAGTTTAATTTCCTAACAAATTCATTGTCATATTTCATTAACAAAGCTTAAGTAGAGCACTTGCTCAAGCAAGAAGTCATGCCATCGACGTCTTTGTACTGATGGGCACAATCCCTGTAGCACGAACCCAGACTTTCTAGAGATGAGGGCTTACAAATCTTGAAGCACTCTATAATAAACTTGAGGTCTACGATTATGAATGTGTCATAGGACTTCAGGCACGTCTCCAAGCATCCTATTGGTCCATGCTGGTTTGGCCTCATGATCAATGGCGATGTTGGTTGGTTTCGGAGTCCGGATTTTCTGTCCAATTTTATGATGTCTTATTCTGTCCCATAAATCTTAGCCATTTATTTATGTAGATCCCGCATAAATAAACACATGACCCGCATAAATGAATAACTGAGATTCATGGGACAAAATAAGACACCATAATATTAGACAGAGGATCCTGTCCCCTGGTTCCGATGTTGCACACAAGAACTGTTAATAGCGTCACTCACCAACATAGTGGTCTATGTAGCACGGACACAGCAAAATGGAGCCGTGTCCGCGTGTCAGACACGTCTTCGTGTCGGACACCCACTGACACGCAGTGGACACAGCTCGAATACGTCTGAAGACCGCTCAGATATTGCTTAATGGAATATATACTCTATAGAATATATGCTCCATATTTTTTAAGAGGGGCTTATAAAGTACCAAATATGTATGAACTATTAAGGTATTACAGGTCTTGAAACACATCAATCAATCTATATTATATTATGAATTCTGATTTTTTTTCTTAATTTTAAATTTTATAATATATATATATGCCGTGTTCGTGTGTACCAAATTTTAGAAGTTTGTGTGTCCCTGTGTCGCGTGTGCGTGTCATGTCGCGTGTCCGTGTCCGTGTCTGTGCTTCTTAACTAGTGATTTTTTATCCAAGTCTTCTGTGCATCGTTGATTGATTGATTGATTGATTGCTAGCAAGTTTGCAAGTGCTCCTTGAGTAGACAGATAGAGCCTTTTTATAGCTCTCACTCATTTGGGGACGCACAGTTTCATGTTACCTGAACGGGTAGCTCAATTGGTCCTCGAGAAGGTTGTTGAGTGCAAGAGTCTCAGATTTGAGTCACAGCAGTTACAGTGTGGGAGTTCATCCATGTGGTGGTTCCTTGTGCGCATCGGGCACTGGGTAACCTTTCTAAGGAATTGAATGAAATTAAACCATAATTTATCTCCTTATCACTCTGTGAGGCCGGGATGTGAGAGCGCCTGGGGTGGGCGATTCCACTTTTTGAGTGTAAAGTTTCATGTTAAGTTGCTTTTCTTTTATGTTTAGTAATAAATACTCTAAATCATTGCTCTTCCACAAAACATTTAATGAGTTCAATGTTAATCTTACTTATGTGGAAAATTACTATAGTACTTTCCCAATAAATACAAAGTATGTCGACTAATATTTGAATACTGATGTTTTATTCCAAAAGTTGGAATCTTCTGCCAAACTGATTTTGCTTCTGCTGGAGAGCTCTACTTCATGTTACCCCTTGTTTTTTAAACTGATAGTGATTAGAATGAATGATGAATACATAATTCAAAGAAGAGTAGAAGGTGATATAAAAGGTTAGTAGCCGTATGCTAATGTCGGGCTCCACAATAAGGTACCGATTTCTGAAGGCCTGAAGCAGTAAAGAAGCTGAGTTCAACTATCATCCTGTCATCAATTATCGATGTTTGAAGATTCACTATCTCCATCAAATGTTCTAAAACTTTTATGAAGAAAGCGCAGAGGCATGATCTGATAATAAAGATGCAGGAATTGTAAGGAAATAAATCAGTTAGAACACATGAGGCACAGTTCTGGTTGCACGAACTGTCATTGCACAAGGTCTCCACGAGAGTTGGGAGAGGGTCATCAATATACGTAGTCTTTCCTTTGTTTTTTTTTTTTTTACAAAAGCCTATTTTCATTACTCAACACCTTCTGGTAAATCAGGTCCAAAAGGGCCGGCCAAAGATACAAATCATATCAGAACATAAACTACATTTGGCAGAGGAGCAAAATTTGTCGAGCAAATGTTGAGGAGATAAGAAGAGAGAAGAATCAAGAAAGAGCAGATAAGGCAGAGAAATACACAAATAGCTAATTCATGTTGTTCTGCTGCTAAGGAAACTGTTACAGGGTATTTTTATACTACTCTCACTTTCATTTACAGCTATATAATTGTTGTAACATTTTATGCTTAACATACTAAGAGGTCAGCTTCAATCAATTTGGTAACACAAATGCAGAAGCTGTTTACCAATAAAGAGAGATACTTAATCAGTCTGATCCATCAGGGAATGGCTTTACTGCATCTTTCTGTCCATTAACATAGAATTCCAGGACAGCTTTCATTCGCGGGAGCTTATCAGGATGGTAATTGACATGAACAATCACTGGCTTGAGCTTGCTTAGGTTATCATCTTTCCTCACAGTCTTGAAGAAGACTTTACTGTTCATAAATAGATTCATATCCATGGTTCTCTTGGCAGCATGAAGCCCATCATACCCTGGACATGAAAGGAAAAAGAGTTCCTCATTGAAAATTGCCTGATCCCAACCACCCCCATGAGAAAGCCGAGTTGCCACCCGATCCAAAAGGTCAATCGAAGGAATTGTCGGCCTGATGTAGAAAAAACCCGAGTCGTAAGCCCATATACGCATTGTATGCACATATCGAGCACAGCCCATTGCAGGTTCATCAAAGACATCATCGTATCCAAAAGCTGTCATACTATTGTGACCATCACTCATCGACTCTACATCTGAATCCCTGCAAAGATGACTAAAAGGGTTCTGCAGATACGCTATGTCAACATCTGAAAGGAGAGCACTATATCCAAGCACTAAAAACTCTCTCAAAATACGGAACTTCAATGAAGAAACAGCATGGCTTCCTCCAGTCCTTTCAATTGAATTAATCCCCTCATCCGGGTCTCTTACGTACACTGGAACGTTGTTTGATTCACAAAACTGGGCAGTCTCATCATCTAAAGCAACAACTAGATAATTAGGTATACCCACTCTCTTGATGCTACTAAACCAAACTTCTAACATTTCTTTCACGTTTGAATTTGCTAAAGCAACTATAATTTCTCTCTCAAGAGCAATCTTTTCTAATATCTTTGCCAATCTTGGGTTCACAGATTCATCTGGTACAACAGTGGGGTTTGTTCTTAAACCCTTCACAGTACCAAAAGGTCCAGCTTTATGTGGCTCAGCCAACACTTGTTTCTGTGCTTTATCTTTACGCCGTTCAAACTCTGTTTTCAACAAGTTCAGCTTCTCAGATGATTTACTGGACCTTGATGAAACCTAACACGAACAATAACAACCATAACTAGAAATCAGAAAACAGACCAAGATTCTTACCCTAAAGAAACACAAAGACAACTCCATCCTAGCTAGTCATCTAACTATGGAACCTCAGTTAACAACTGACAAACTAATGGGATCAATCATAAAAACTATTTTTAGATAGACCCCCTCTATGTTCTTTCTAATTTGTGAAAGCTAGATCAATGGTTGCTCAGTATGATGCTTAAAAACAACTGGGTTCGTCGTTGTGAGACAAAGACAAAGATAAAGCAGATTCATAGACCCTCCCACAACTTCCTCAGAGATCAAGTCCCGTGTTAAAGCTACCATTTTCACAACACAGAACAGTAAGTCATACATGGTATCCAATGCGAACAAAAGCTTTGATAAACAAAAGCACAATGGTTAACGGTCACCAACCAAAAAGACTGACACCTTTCAGAAGTTTGGTGAAAAGAGTGTACCCGAGAATCAGATTTGGAGAGGTGGCGACTTTTGAACTGAGGATTGGAAGCGAAAAATCCGTGAGGAAATAAGATGGCGAAGACGCATCCCAACAGTATTCCGACGGCTATAGCAGCGGCGATTTTCGATTTCCGAACAGAGTTGGCATTGTCGGGTTGCAAAAGCGGAACATCTATGCGTTCAATCATGGTTGATATGTCTTTGCATCAAAGGAAGTTTATTGGAGTAGAAATTCTTTAGAAGTGGTTGAGAGATGGCCAAATAATTGATAAACATTGTGACGGAACATGTTTAGTGGTTGACAATGAACATCACATTAGATATTCATTTGTGATAGAGAGGGACAGAGTTGGCTGGTTCAGACAGTAGTTAAATTTACCATAATCAACGAGGATGAAAGTAATTACAAGAAAAATACCAAACTAAACAAAATTTGCAACAGGAAGAAGAGACCTGGATTGGTGAATCCATGGAAAAATAATGAATATTTACAATACTTAATTTTAAGCATTCAACTTTCACCATCGGTGTCGTCGTGTAGTTGGTTATCACGTCAGTCTTAACACACTGAAGGTCTCTGGTGGCGACGCCATGAAAATCATGTTTTTATTCAGTGAAAATTAGTCATCTTATTGAACTAAAATGTTGGCAAAAATAACTGAAAGTTTCACTCATCTGGATTTTATAAGAATGGATTTCCTATTCTGACTGTAAAATTCAAGTTTTGAATGTCGTGAACACAGTGACGTAACAGATGGACACAGTGGAAAGAAACAGATTCTCGAATAAAATTCCAACTTATATTCCATTTTATCAATCCTGGAATAGCTTCTAACTCAATCAAGGACCTGAGTTAGAGAACAGGACTTTGGCTGCAGAATACACCAGTCTAGCATCTCCTGCAGGAAATAAAACAAAATCAACAAAAACCTAGGCCTTACCTGAAAAGATAAACACCTGATTGTTCTTTCTAAAACCAGAAAAACTTCACATTTTGTTCAAATAAATTTGTATCTGTTAACAATAGAGAAGCTCGTAATAATCAGAAACAAACCAATAAGTGGTGACATTTTCTAAAGAGGGTCAAAAATTCCTCCAATCCGGAAGAGTCTCTAAATGCTTCCAAATTAGGGCAAAAGCATCGAGAGTATTCTTCTTCTCCGCCATAGTCAAAATACCAAGTTATGGAATCCTCTGTCTTGAATCATACATCTTCTTCTTCTTCTTCTTCTTCTTCTTTTTGAATTGCAAGGAAATAAAAAGAAAATAAGCTAATTATCGCATAGGTATTTGATACAGCGCGCCTTGGGTGTCTCAGAGTAAGCAATCCAAAACAGTCAACAGAGGCTCTTGGAGGATGTGCAATTCTGGGCTGACGAGCGTTGCAAGTGAGGCGAGGTGGTCCGCGCATTGATTCCCTCCATGAGAAACATGGAGAAACTGCACCTCCCAAGCTCTTTGAAGTAAACTTCAAGTACCTGCCACCAAAAGAATATCATCAGTCAAAATAGGAGTGGAAGCAGAAAAAATGTTGATAACTTCTAGGGAGTCTACTTCAACAAGGACTTTTCGGTAGCCAAGGCTCCAGGTTAGATTAAGTCTTGAGTGGACGCCCCAGAGTTCTGCAGTGAGTGGTGAACCTCGTGCTAGGTGCTGGGTAAAACCGTCACACCACTGTCTGTGCCAAACACGAAGTAACCCCCCCGCAGTAATGAGACGACCGCCTTGTTTAGCTACCCCATCGGTGTTTAATTTAACTCAGACCTCAGGCGGTTTGCTCTACCCAACTAAACTACCCATCGGTAAACCCTGGGTTGGGAACACACACCTTTCCGCTACGCTGGCCCGTTCTATCCATTCTAAATACTCCAGAATGGCTTTGTCGCCAGCTTCCGACCAAAGGAAATCGGGTTCAAAGACACTTTTATTTCTCCAATACCATAGGAACTAGCAGGCGACACCAAAGATAGACGACCAAGGGGATTGTCGCACGTGTTGGTGCGTCGTAAGGTTGAAACAATTCTTCTTCTTTTTTGCAATTGATTGTTGTTCTACCTTTGCTAGGCTTGTACTTTAGCTTGGAGCAATTATAGGCCCTATACATAGAGGGTAGACCAGGTGAGAACTGACTCCCAAATTTGAAGATTTCTTAATTCTTCTGTACCAACTTGATGTCTTCATACTTAATCCTAACTACCAGCTGGTTGATAGAGATCATAAGGTCTTGTCGTGGCGAGACTTTAACTCTTCAGGTAAATTCTCTCTCTTTGTAAATTTGTGCTTAACTGCCCTATAATGATATGGTAATCTTAATTTGCTTAAGTTACATGCATGCATCTTCTATTGATATCTGCATCCTTGTTGATTACCAATTGTTTAGGGCTATCCTTTCTTTTGTTGTACTTCCTACCATTTATGGGTTCCCATAGCAGTAGCTCTCTCCATATCTAATGAGGGGATCGAGAACCCCAAACTCCTTCATTTTTGTCTCTTTTAACCAGAACATCTTCCGTGCAATAGCTGCATCCTTGTTGATTGCGAATCATTTAGGGCTATCCTTTATGTTGTTGTACTTCCTACTATTTATAGATTCCCATGGTAGTAGCTCTCTCCATATCTGATGAGGGGCTTAGGAAACCCAAACTTCTTCATTTTGGTCTCTTTTGATCACAAAATTGGAAATTTATTTATGATTCCCCTATACTTAGCACCTACTGCTGACATTGTCATTCTCCAAAGTTATTGTAGATCATGTTAAACACTCACTGTCCACCCCATCATCAAATTATAATAGGATTAAAGTCTCCAAGAAACCACGAGCCTCCTGCTACATTTCTTCTCCGACTGATTGATAATCAGCTGCTCTCTCATGCTAGCAATTATAAGTTCAATAAGAGTATTTAGACATTTAGATTTCCCTACAAATCTTTTGTTGTTTCTCTCCTTCCATATCTCTTGGATACAAGTTGCAATTGCTACAATATAAACTTCCTTATCATACTTAGATATAGGCATTTGCAGTATCTCTTGTAAGATGTCACTTAGACCACTTTGGATGTAGCTAAGTGTACATAAAGATGAGATTCTCTGCCAAACTTTTTTAGAGTATCCACAATTGAAAAACATATGATCTCTGTCCTTTTCCTCCAAATTACATAATACATATTGTTTAGAATAAGATAGAAACTTCAATCTATTCATGGTACTGAGTTTATTCAGTATGGCTAACCAAAGCAAAAAGTTGATATTTGGCTTAAGAATTTTGCTCCAAACCAACTTACACCATCTAATGCTTGTGTTTGTGCCATACATTAGTTCTTTTGCTTTCTTATTGGTTATTTCTAAAATAAATAAGTCATTCAATAGATAAGTACCTTCTCCTCCATTGTGTCTTTATTGTGGAATTGACAGAATTCTATCTCATATGAGGATAGAGACTAGTTTCCATTTGCAATTATCTCATGTATCTTGGCTTTCTTTGAAAATCTGAATAGGGAATCCCTTGCCATCTGATTATATATAAGTGTTATTTGATCAATCTAATTGCCATACTATAATGAATTCTATCCCCTGCCCTATTTTGTAGGTAATATGTTGTTGTACCTTTTCCCTTAACCTAAGAATTTGGTTGAAGAACTAAGAATAACTTTCTTTAGGTTTAGCTGCCTACAAACTGCCACCCTTTAATATATAACTATGTACCCATTTAATCCACAAGGATTTTTTTTACTTAAATGCTCCAGATTCTCTTCAACTTTAGATTTCCATTGCTTCTGCTAATTGTCTCTAATCCCAATCATCCATTTTATTTTGGTTAACATATGTTCTTCCAACTCACTTTAGCTATTCGTTTCTCTCCTTTCCTTTTATTCCACAGGAACTGCTTCATCATTTTCACCACATTTTTAAACCATCCTTTTGGATAAGAATATGTGAGAGCACCAGTAAGTTTGCATTGACATTATGACAGACTTCAGGAGTTGAAGTTTACCTTCATAGGAAAGAATTCTATTTGTCTAAGACCTCAATCTTTTTTGTATTTTTTCAATCATAGATAGACATTCCTTATATCGTTGTCTTCTCAAAGAGACAGGAACTCCCAAGTATAGGAGAGGAGGTCTTAATTTTTCATTCTAGTGATGTGTGAAAAATTATCTGAGAGATGAGCTATGCTTTTTGACAAGATGAAGAAGCTTTTGTGGAAATTAATACTCAATCTAGATATCTATTTAAAACTTTATAGGGTACTCATCGATAAAGAAACTGAATGGTATCAACCATATTTTGCACAATAAGATCATCTACAAAACATAAACTTGTTAGAGAAAGTAACTTAAACTTGGAGTGGTACTTCAATTTAGGGACTGTAGAGATTTTGTGTTTCAACAATAGGGTAAGAACTTCCATGCAAATTAGAAAGAACAATAGGGAAAGAGGATCCCCTTACCTAAGTTCTCTTTTACCTTTGAACATCTCTGTTGGACATCCATTAATTAGAATCCCAAAAGAAGCAGTAGTGACGCATTCTTGAATCCATTGGATAAACATCTGTGGAAATTTCACAACCTCTATAGTTTGTAACATAAATCTCCAGCTAACATAATTGATTTTTTTTTTGAAGATACACTTTAATGACACAATTAAGTGGAGTATTTCCTCTTATATACCCTTTCAAAAGCTCTTGTTTTATTAGAATATTATCTCCTATATTCCTTTTGCTCAAGAATGCACCTTGGTTCTCACTAATAATGAATTGCAATACATATTTCAGCTTATTTTCTAGTGCTTTAGCAATGATTTTATAAATAAAATTAGTGCAAGATATAGATCTGAAATCGCTCCAAGTTGTAAGGTTATGAATCTTGGGAATCAAACACAAGACGGTCCTATTAATCTCCATAAGTAACACTCCCTTTTTGAAGAACTCATGCAAAACTTCTTTAACGAATTCCCTAGTTTATCCCATTTTTTTATAGAAAATCTCATTCAAACCATCTAGGCCTGGAGCCCATTCATTTTAAACAATACTTCCTCTATTTCTTGATAAGTGGCAGGCCTAGTTAGATTTCTAGCTGCATCATGAGGAATCTTAACAGAAACAAATTACATAAGATGCTCTTTTTGAACTCTGGCATTCCCTTCAGTTTCTAGGAGATTTTGAAAATATTCCATAGCATCCTTAGCAATATCAACTTGCTTATATATATCATCTCCCCTAATTGAGATTTAATGGACGTGATTCTATTAATATTTCTTCTTGCTAACACTATATTGAAGAAAACCTTTATGCATATGTCCCCATCTTTGATCCAATAGATTTTGGCTTGTTGCAATAAGGAATAATGGTTATCCACTGCTTTCATATAGTACTTAATTGTATCCTTCTCCTTATTAGCTAGGTTCTCATCACTTTGATTATTTTCTAGTGATTCATGGATAAATGAGAATCATGTTTTTGCATCTTCTATCTCACTTTTGGTATTTTGTCCCCTTCTTGCATTCAACCTCTTCAATTCTTGCTCTATCGCCTTAACCTTTTGCAAACAAATAAACAGTTTTGCATAGACCTTAAACTCTAATCCTTTGGAAATAGTTTCTTGAAAGCCTCCAAATTAGCAAGAAAATTATTAAACCAGAAGGGATGTTTAACACTAAACTTTTAAAAAATATTATACACCTTGATAGGGGTATGATCAGAAAATCTTGGATAAAAAAGAGGCTTTACTTAATGAAAAGATTATTGACTAATCCACATTCACCAAGGCCCTATCTAGCCTTTTCTTAATAAACCACTTTGAGCTTTGTTTATTACTCCATATGAATCCATGACCTTCAAATTTTATATCAGATAGTTCCAAATCCTTAGTGCAATCAAACAAATTCGGCTTGTAGTTGAACAAATTATAATTCCCCTTAGCCTTTGGCTTATAAAGAGTGGTATTGAAGTCACCATTAACAATCTAAGGTCCTCTTACTCATGATTTTAATCTTCTCAGTGAGCTCCATAAATTAAATCTTTAGAAGGATGTATTAAAATCATAAACAAAAGTACCAAGCTATAGAGTTCTCCATTTTGAATGTTAGTTTTGTATGGATGAACTGCTCACTAGCTTCCAATTCTTCCACTTCCATTGATTCCCTATTATAAACAATAATGATTCTTCCATACTTATGGTACTGGTGATTTGTCAGTATCTTCCATTTACTACGAAAACAACTCAATTTATTCAAATTTTCTAATTTGATTTTTGTTTATAATAAACAAAATAATATAGGCTTTTCACATTGAACAAAGTCCTTTAAAGCACTGAGCTTTAAAACGTTGTTTATTCCTCTTGTATTCCAGACTAGAAAGGTCATGTAGTAATGCTTTTACCTTTTGAGCCCTTCTTACTGCTCATGTTACTCTTTTTATATAATTCAAACTTTTTCCTTTTAATTGTCCTCTTTCTCCTGATCTTCCAACTACTATAGCAAGTCTACTTGTTGTTGGACTTCATTTTGCTATAAACCTCCTGGAGATACTTCATTTTGCACACCCCCTTTTCTTTATTAGAAAGACTATTCAATTTATCCAAACCCTCATTAACCCTCTGGTTTCTTATTGAATTTCCTGCTTCCATCTGCAAATGTTGGTGATCTGTTGTAGGTTTATTTTGATTACTCTTATTATCATCATTTTGAACTCTATCCACTTTTTCCAAGCTCCTTTGATCCTCAAGAATCCTTTTCAGATTTTCAGTTTCCACCAACGACTTGTTTCCTTCTGCTTTGGCCTTTTCCAAACCCATCAACTCCCAGTAGTCTCTCCCTATGAAAACTTTCCTCGTTGGTTTCCATCCTTTACCTTGTGCTTGTAAGCATGGTTTCCACTGATAAGTAACCATCACCTTGTCTTCTATGAGAGAATTTCCATCTGCTAACCTCTACAAAGGAATAATATCTTTCATTTCGTTAAAAATTGTCCATACTCACACATAATCTAGAATAACTTACACGTTTCCTCAAAGTTGTATTTTCATCCACACATATTGACTTTCCCAAATAGCTTGCTAGCATGCTTAACCTTTTTGTTTTCCAATATCCCGTGGAATAGTGTGTATGTTCACCCATAAAGGAATGTTTTTTAATCTGAAAATTTCTAATTCCATACTAGGTTTCCAATTTTGGAAAAATAAAATAAGTTGTGAGATGTGTCAAGGCTTTCTTTCATCAGCTTTTGAGCTGAAGGTAGTTATAATATTATCATTCTTAGTTAATATTACCTTTGGTATTCTTCTACCTTTCTAATTTTTTTAGTCCATGCTTATATCACAAAGAAAGTAGGATGTATATCTATGAATATTCCTATAATCACCGCTTCTCATATCCTTGCACCTTCCTTTAAAATGTCGATGCTTGGGCCCATCATCAACTTTCCTTCAAGTTCAACACGAGAGCTATAAAATAAGGAAGAATTTGAGTTGTCCCCCATTACTTGCTTCCAAGTTTTTCTAGTTTCAGCATACTTCTTATACACACTCATCGCTAAAGTTAAGAGGATTGGAGTTGAGGAAGGCTGATTTGTTAAATGGAAAGGAGAGTGAGAGTTGAGTGACATATTGAGATTTTTGGGATTTGGTTGTAATGGAGTAGGGGAGGAGATGGAAGATGAGGGTAATGTGGGAAAATCATACTCCATTAAGATTTAAATGGAAGTCTAATTATGGAAGGAGTTAGGTGTTTTAGGTTAGCTACTAAGACCAACACAGAAAGCCAAGGCTAGAAGAGAAAGTAGGAAGAGAAATATAGAAATGTACGTGGTCATCATAAAGAGACAAAAAGGAAAGGAAAGGCCAAAATGTTGGTGTTGGGTGAAACAGAGGAGAAATAAACTGAAGTGGATAAGCAAAAGTTTAAGACTGGAGAGATAGAGGGATCTATGGAAAGGCAAAGGAGAATGTTTAGAGAGAAGGAGGAGTCTCTTTAACTCGTTAAGAGTTTTATGTTGATAATTTTTGACTGATGTTTGGCATTTAGATTGACTTAAAGATGGAAAATGATAAAGAAACAAGATAAAGACTGAAGAATGGGCAAGGAAAAACTGGTGATATCAATGAAAGCTCAAGAGTAAGCACGCATTGGCATCTTTGGTGTATATTGATGAAAATCTTTAATAAGAGGCATGATTCAAATATGAGACCAAATACGAAAGATGCATCTAATTCATGCTAAGTTTGAGGGTGCAAGAAGGCACTTAACTTTAATGAGGAGATCAAAAAGTACGTAGAACGATGATATTTATTATATAATGACTTAAATTGTTACTAACTTAGGTCATTAATGAATTACACCATAGAAATACTTAGATGAACTATGAACAAAGATAACTCAGGGTAGCTAATACAAAAGTTCATCAAGGCATTTGTCTTTAAGAGATGACGATGTGGCAATACTTAACAAGAACATGTAAGTAGTGAGCTAAGAAAGTGGGAGCACTACCTTATAAATTGGGAACACTTCTTAAAGTAGTGAGAAAGTGGTCGAGTGACATGACAGTATATTGGAATATTCTAATACATATTTCACATGTGTTAAAATGGAGTTAGTGGCCTAAAGTAGATAAGTCTCTACTAACTTAGTAGAGTTAGTAGAAAAAGTAATAACTTCTTGCTAACTTGGTGAGTTATTGGAGAAAGGGGTAGTTTGAACTTAGCTGGTCGTTAAATTCTTGTAAACCTATATAAAGGCACTCTTTATAATTCACTTGTAATATTAAGTAAATTCAATCATTTTTAAGAGAGTTGAGAGCTAAGAGAAAGTTCTTGTTAAGATCTTCAAGGAAGGAGCTATTAAATGGGTTTATTGTAAAGTGCTTCAAGGAGGAAGTCATTTGAGTTCCTTTATATTTTTCCTTTGTAAATAAGTCAATAAAAGATTGGTTTTGTCATATCTCTCTTATTTGTCCCATTTGATTGATTTGTATTAAGCACTTGTATGCTAAGAGCATGAGTGAAACATTTAAACATGAGTGGCATGAGGCATTAAAAAATAAATAGACTTGTCAGTCATCAATCATAAAGGAAGGCTAAGTTAGGCTTTAACAAACTAAAGCTTGATTGTCAAAATAGGACATTGGCAATTTTACTCTAATTTCATAACTCCCAAAAAATCCTTGTGATAATTGATACCAAAGATCAATGACATGTCTTAGGAATCTATTGCTTCAAGAATCACCTCATTTGGAGGCCGGATGAGGAAGTTATGATCAAAAGAATATAACATGTTTATATCCTCAATCGATTTGTATCTATCTTGGCGCGATTGTCATAACTATCACCACAATTGTCGGATTGGTTTCGTTCTTATACCACTGGAAAGAAGACTTCGATATCTAAAACTTTTGTGAAGACTATAAAGTTAGATTCTGCTTCTAAAATGGTCAAAAATAGTGATTTCATGAAGTTGTCCCGTGAATGTCCGTTTAACAGACATGCATGTCCGTTTAACTGACATTGTCGGGCCAAAGTGCACCTTCTCACCCGTGAAGGTCCGTTAAACGGACATGGGCGATGCTAGGGGTCCTTTTTGACCCGTAAAGGTCCGTTAAACCGACCTAAAGTCCGTTAAACGGACATGGGGGTTTCCCAACCCCCTCCAAACCCTCTCCAATGCTTCCTACATCCAACATAACATCATATTCACTCATAATCTTCCCAATTTCAACTCTTCTAGTGCAAAATCACTTCATAACAACTCAAACACCATAATTATCTCATAAAACTCTCAAATCTCAATCCATTTGGATCATCAAAACCACAATTTCCTATCATTTACCCTAGCTGTCATCATACACAAATCCTATGCAACATCATAACTTGTAACAATCATATCTTTTCATTCCGATGTCCAAAAATTAC
>JAOTIZ010000202.1:38597934-38617914 GCA_027123425.1 Erythroxylum panamense
CTTTTAACTTCCAACATTTCTCCTATAACTCATCTTGTATCTAAACCATCTTTCTTGATTCATTTCAAATTCAAGAATTCTCCTTTTCTTTGCATGAATAATCACTAACAATTCCTCATTTAACAGTTCTAGCTTCCAAGAAAAGTTTGGGGTCTAACATTTGGTGTAATAAAATCAATATATCTTGTAACAACTTTAATAAAGCTTCCCTTAAGCTGGAGGTGGAGGAGGAGGTGGTGCTTTAGCTTCATTTTGGTTTACCCCAGAGGGTCCAGATACAAATGGATGAGATCACGTAGTATTACTACTTTTAGCAACCTCAACAACAGCCTTATGAGATCTTTCCATACTTGAATCTGGAACTAAAACATGGGACAAACCGCATTAGGCCAAACACAACTCTTATATCCATGTATAGGCAATATTTAAACACTGGTTAAACCAGAATCACCTAAACCATGCTCTGATACCAAATTGCAACATCTTAACATCCCCTAGGAGGATATACGGATGCCACACAAAACAAACCTAAAACAAACCAAAACATTCCAATAATCCCCATAAAATAAGGCAAACATATATCACATTTCATATGTCATTAAGTTATAAATAGGACACAATATGCAAATTGTATTTATGAAATCCATGCCTTAAATCCCCATCCTATGTTATGGTTATTACATACCATTTACACAAACTACAAAAAATATCTCGTAATATTGAATGCAAGTCAAAGCTTAAGCACAAAATCTCCCAAAACATAATACGTCATTCTTTGGCCACTATGGTTGTCCCATCCTTAACACTTTTTATCAAGACCTACACAAAGGAAGAATCATCATGTTAAGCATATATCTTAGTAGGAAAATACATAAAGCAAGATACAAGATGGCGACTACTTCCTACAATCGTCTAATATTTACATGTAAATGAATCATGACATATCACATAATAATCTTTTAGAGAGTAATTCGATTATCAATTGCATCATAATATAACAAATATCAAAACACATAAAGAATTGCCTGCTAATCTTATCAAAAGTGGATCACGGGAACAAAACAGAAGATACCTATGATTGGTATCTACAGAAATAGAATAGACTTAAGTCTCTAAAATAGAAGACACTTTAGTGTCTAAGAATAGAAGCCGTTGCAGACCCTTCTAGGCATGCCTATTTACCCACAACTTGGACTTGACAGGTTAAAGCAAATCATATCACATTTCAGAGCCACATGTAAGAGAAATAATGAATAACATATAAAGTTATTTCTTATGCTCAAATTGAAGGTGTTCATTCACGCTCGATCAAACTTAATATGGCTTAAGAATATAAGCCTTTGTAATAATGCCACAATGAAAGGATTTAAGTAATTACACATTATAAGCATGAGTCTCATATTACCCTAATAAATGGGTTTGCTAATTTGCAATGATATCCGAAAGAGTTTTTTACGAGATTCAGTAGCATTTAAGTAAGGAAAAATTCATGTTTGGGCAAAAAATGGTGGTGATGCACAACTGTACCCAATTTCTAGCTTTTCTCATAACAAGTTTTCAAGTCAGTTTTGTATGGCCATTCTGACATAGAAACTGAGGTTTTTAGGCAATATGTTCTCTAAAAAAATGTTCATATATGTCTTAAGTTTCTAATGATATAAAGTTAATGTAATTGGTTCATTATTCTGAGAGTTATACCCCAAATACTACAAACTATTCTCAAATAGGGACAACAACTATAACTTAATTTCAAGCCAAATTTCAAAACTCTTAGAGACATAAATCAAATTCAATTCCTTCATGAAAGTTGTATGCTTATGTATGTAGTTTAACTTCCAATTAAAATGATCCCAATTGGATATCTACAGGTCAAGATATGACTAAAATACTGATGTCTGTTCAGTGAAACCACTCCATTTAACGAGGTACAGACTGCAATTAACTAACTTAAATCTTATTATGCAAAAGTAACGTCAAAGACACATGCAAGTGAACTAGAAGCATCCCATTTTGATCTAGGATACTTCTCTTAACAAAACCCCTCACATTACACTAAAAAAATCCAGTAACATCAAAATTTTCATACCTTTGAAAGGAGTGTTTCAAAACCCTTATTCTTCACTCCAATTGCTTGCCTTCTTTGGTCTTCTCTTCTACACACAACATACCTATTCACTACTCATTTCCAACATTCACAGATGCATAACAGAACCCTCGCTAAAGAGGAGATGAGAAAGGAGCTAAATTTCATACCAAAACATGCAATTAACATACCTTAACTTCAAATGCACAAAGGGATTTAACAAGATGGTGGATGGGGAGAGAGAAGCTAAATCTTCTGCAGATTTTTGTGTTTGCAAACCCTCCCCTTTTTCACTTGCATGTTTTTAGACAAAGGTACAGATGGATGACATACCATTTGCCACCTTGCAAAGTGTTATGGTGTGGGACATATGACAAATGGTTCCATCCTATTGGTTTCTACTTTTCACCTTTCATTAATGACAAAAATGACCACACCTTTGTCTTATTCTATGAATTGCATTCCATTTTAATACATTTAGCAATGTAGTCCATGAATATATCTTTATGCATGTATAACACAATTAACACAAATTACTAAAATACTCCTACAAATTCCGTTAATACCAATTATGTCTCAAACTAAACACTCACTTTCCTAATTGTTAACACCTGTTACATATACTTTCATGGACAAGAAACATTCCTATTAGGATATAGTTTGGAGCCT
Source organism: Erythroxylum panamense (assembly GCA_027123425.1). NCBI lineage: Eukaryota > Viridiplantae > Streptophyta > Magnoliopsida > Malpighiales > Erythroxylaceae > Erythroxylum > Erythroxylum panamense. The sequence goes on from JAOTIZ010000202.1 coordinate 38,600,687, forward strand.
CACAGTTATGTTGCTTTAATTTGAAACTATTATATTGCTTTAGTAAAACCTTGAAGCAACATTATTCAAATTGTTGTTATATCTATTCAATATTATCGCTATAATTTGGAACTATTTTGCTGTCTTAATCAAAATTTTAATCAACAGTATTCATTTTGTTGCCTTACACTTATAACATCACTTTATTCAACGGTATAAACTCCGTTGTCTTAATAAAAAGGTAACAATATTGTATTTATAATTACGTTTTTGTCTATGTCTTAAAGCTCTTTTTGATGTATTGTTACGAGTCTCATATTTGATTATTTATTTATTCGTATTTTTAAAATTAGAATACACAATTTTTCTTTAAATTCTTACAGATTGCGCCTATTTATAGTTTAATTAACAGATTGTTCCTAGACAAGGCCTTTTCTAGGACTATGCTATGGTCAATAATAATGTAATCAACTGCTTTAAGCCTGCAAAATAACAGCAGATAAAAGAAAACAAAAGTATCATAAAAATATCAGACTTATTAAACTCAAATTCATTGTCATATTTCATAAACAAAGCTCAAGTAGAGCACTTGCTCAAGCAAGAACTCAGGTCGTCTAGGCCTTTGTACTGATGGGCACAGTCTTTGTAGCATGAACTCGGACTATCTAGAGATGCGGGCTTACATATCTTGAAGCACTGTATAATACAGGTGGGGTCTACGAAAGTGTCACATGACTTCAGGCACCTCTCCAAGCATCCTGTTCGTCCGTCATGATTATTAGCGACGCTGGTTCTGGTGTTGCACACAAGAAGAGTTAATAGCGTCACCAACATGATGGTTCTTGATCCAAGTCTTCTGTGCTCCATATCGTTGATTGATTGAATGCTAGCAAGTTTGTAAGTGCTCCTTGAGTGGATTGATAGAGCCCTTTTATAGCTCTCATTCATTTGAAAACGTACAGTTTCATGTTGAGCTGCTTTCCTTTTCTGTTTAGTAATAAATACTCTAAATCATTGCTCTTTCACAACACATTTAATGAGTTAAATGTTAATCTTAATTATGTGGAAAATTACTAGCTATAGTAATTTCCTAATAAATACGATGTATGTTGACTAATATTTGAAGACTGATGTTTTATTTCAAAAGTTGGAATCTTCTGCCAAACTAATTTCGCTTCTGCCGGAGATCTCTCCATTTTACTCCTTGTTTTTTAAGCTCATAGTGAGATGAATGTTGAATACATAATTCAAAGACGAGTAGAAGGTCATATAAAAGGTTAGTAGCTGTATGCTAATGTCGAGTAAAGAAGCTGAGGTCAACTAACATCCTGTCATCATTCAACAATGTTTGAAGATTCACTATATCCATCAAATGTTCTGAAACTTTTATGAAGGAAGTGCAGATGCATAATCTGATAATAAGTATGCAGGAATTTTAAGAAAATATATCAGTCAGGGCACATGAGGCACAATTCTTGTTGCACTAACTGCTGAAAAATACAGGAAACCTTAAAAAATGCATTAAATCAGGTTCAAAAGAGCTGGCCGAAGATACAAATCATATCACAACATAAACTAAACTTGGCAAAGGAGCAAAATTTGTCGAGCAAAAGCTTGAAATTATCAGTTCAGTAATAAAAACAAGTTGATTATGGCAAGAAGTTGTGGTCTACGTTGGCCTTATCATATGCCTGAGCTCATCACTACGAGGTTGGCTTGAATCAGTCAGGCAACACAAATGCAGAAGCTGTTTATCAATAAAGAGAGAGATACTTCATTAGTTTGATCCATCAGGGAATGGTTTTAGTGCGTCTTTCTTTCCATTAACATAGAATTCCATGACAGCTTTCATTCGTGGGAGCTTATCAGGATGGTAATTTACATGAACAATCACTGGCCTGAACTTGCTTAGGTTACCATCTTTCCTCACAGTCTTGAAGAGGACTTTACTGTTCATGAATAGATACATATCCATAGTTCTCTTGGCAGCATGAAGCCCATCATACCCTGAATGTGAAGGGAAAAAGAGTTCCTCATTGAAAATTGCCTGATCCCAACCACCCCCATGAGAAAGCCGAGCTGCCACACGATCCAAAAGCTCAATGGAAGGAATTGTTGGCCTGATGAAGAAAAAACCTGAGTTGTAAACCCATATACGCATTGTATGCGCATATCGAGCCCAACCCATAGCAGGTTCATCAAAGACATCATTGTATCCATAAGCTGTCATATTATTGTGACCATCACTCATGGACTCTACATCTGAATCCCTGTAGAGATGACTAAAAGGGTTCTGCAGATACACTATGTCAACATCTGAAAGGAGAACACTATATCCAAGCACCAAAAACTCTCTCAAAATACGGAACTTCAATGAAGAAACAGCATGGTTTCCTCCAGTCTTTCCAATTGAATCAATCCCCTCATCCGGGTCTCTTGTGTACACAGGAACATTGTTTGATACACAAAACTGGGCAGTCTCATCGTCTAAAGCCACAACCAGATAATTAGGTATACCCACTCTCTTGATGCTTCTAAACCACACTTCTAACATTTCTTTCACATTTGAATTTGCTAAAGCAACTATAATTTCTCTCTCAACAGCAATCTTTTCTAATATCTTTGCCAATCTTGGGTTCACAGATTCATCTGGTACAACAGTGGGGTTTGTTCTTAAACCCTTCACAGTACCAAAAGGTCCAGCTTTATGTGGCTCACCTAATGCCAAGACTTGTTTCTGTGCCTGATCTTTACTCTGTTGAGCTAATCTGAGCTTCTCATTCAGTTCTTTAACCTGCTTTCTCAACTCTGCATTTCTCTCCGATTCGGACTCAAACTGTGCTTTCAACAAGTGAAGCTTCTCAGATGATTCACAGTGGCTTGATGACACCTAACACGAACAATAACAACCATAACTAGAAATCAGAAAACAGACCAAGGTTCTTACCCTAAAGAAACACAGGGCCAACTCCATCCTAGCTAAACTTCTATGGAACCTCAATTAACAACTCACAAACTAACTAAAGGGATCAATCATAAAAACTACTTTTACATGAAAGCTCTAATCACCGTATCCGTTCTAACTTGTGAAACCTAGATCAATGATGCTTTAAAACAACTGGGGTCGTCGTTGTGAGACAAAGAGAAGGAAAAGCGGATTCATAAGCCATCCAAAAACTTCCTCATAGATCAAGTCTCTTGTTAAAGCTACAATCTTCCCAACACAGAACAGTAAGTGATACATTGTATCAAATGCTGACAAAAGCTTTGATACACAAAAGCACAATGGTCAACGGTCATAACCAAAAAGACTACAACTTTCAGAAGTTTGGTGAAAAGGGTGTACCTGAGAATCAGATTTGGAGAGGTGGCGGCCGTTGAACTGAGGATTGGAAGCGAAAAATCCGTGAGGAAATAAGAGAGCGAAGACACATCCCAACAGTATTCCGACGGCTATAGCGGCGGCGATTCTCGAGTTCCGAACAGAGTTGGCATTGCCGGGTCGCATCAGCGGAACATCTCTGCGTCCAATCATTGTTGACTTGTCTTTGCATCAAAGGAAGTTAATTGGAGTAGAAGTTCTTTAGAAGGGGCAGCGAGATGGTGAAATATATATGATAAACATTGTGACAGAGCATGTTTAGTGGTTGACTATGAACAATACATTAAATATCCATTTCTCTGAATGGTGGTGTGTTTTTTATTTGGTCTTGAGAGAGACAGAGTTGTCTGGATCAGACATTAGTTAAATTTACCATAATCAATAAACTTGGCAACAGGACGAGGAAGAAAGCTCGATTGGGAATCAATGAAAGAAGATAAATATTTAATACGGTTAATTTTAAGCATTGAGCCGTCATCAAAGGTGTCGTGGTGTAGTTGGTTATCACGTCAGTCTAACACACTGAAGGTCTCCGGTTCGAGTCCGGGCGACGCCACGAAAAGTCATGATATTTACATTATTCTTCAGTGAAGATTATGTTTTCCTTATATTTATAATGGTAGAGCTGAGCCAGGTTCTCCCCTGAAGCTCAACATGTCAACATTTTTAAACATCAAAATGTTATTACACTTCACCATTTTTCAAGCAAAAATTGTGTTATTCTGAGTGAAAATTACTCATCCTATTAAACTAAAATGTTGGCAAATTTGGATTTTATAAGAATGTGGATTTTCAATTCTGACTGTAAAATTCAAGTTTTCAATATATTGAACACAACGGCCTAACACATGGATACAGGGGCTAGAAACAAAGTTGATTCTCAGATGAACTTCCAACTTAAATTCCATTTGATCACCATGGAATAGCTTCTAACTCAATCAAGGACCTGAGTTAGAGAACAGGACTTTGGCTGCAGAATACACCAGACTAGCATCACCTGCAGGAAATAAAATCATATCAACAATAACATCAGCCTTGCCTGAAAAGATAAAAACCTGATTGTTCTTTCTAAAACCAGAAAGACCACATTTTGTTCAAATCCTCTCTTATCTTCTTTACCCTTATCTGGTTTATGAAGCAAAAGGATACCCTAATCCTAAATTTGTATATTTTAACAATCGAGAAGCTCGTTTTTGAATGTTTTCAATGAAGATGATCAGAGTTGGAAATTGATTATGTCCACAAGATATAATCAGTTTAGAATCTTTAGATGATGCAGAGTATTAACACTTCATTATGGATCCATATGACGCAGAAAACTAGTACCGCTTTTAAATGCTATCAAGAAACAAATATGTTATTCATTCATTCAACCTCACTTCTGGCGAAATTTCCAGATTCTATAAACAAAGTCTAACGATACCTGCAATTTTGGCCAAATCAAATGCTGCAGGCACATTTGTCTCTGCCTCAACGGTAGATTTGGCTACAGCAATGCCAACTGCCACACTCTGCATGACATCTAAGCCTGAACAAAGAGAAGCAAGAGTCCCACCAACTAAGCAGTCGCCAGCTCCTGTAAGCCTCACAATAGATGCAGGAAGTGCGGGAAAATGTACAGCAAAAACATCAGAAGTTAAGTCGGTTGTCTGCCTCATTTCAAAAGTTCTCATTGCAGGACAGCTTGGTGCTACAAGATGGTACAATTTTTTAGTGGGTTTATGTGTTCTTGTTTTCTCCAAACTCAGTTTCATGAACTTTGATCCTTTCGAGCACAAGAACACTCCATTTTCACCAAGAGTTAGAAAAACCAGCTTGATACCTTTCTGTAGCAAAACCAAGATTGCTGGCTTTAACATTTTGAATAAATACTCAGCTGAAAACTTCTTTCTGTCGTCCTTTTCAATTGGAAAAAAGATTTCTCTGGAAGACAAAGCATTTGCCATGGCAACAAGCTCATCTTCATTAGGTGACACAAAAGTTACCTGAAAAATATCTGCATCATTTTTGGGCACAATTATAGAGGTTTCCATGTACAATTATTTCAAGAGTATCCTGTGACTATTCTTTCTATGGTAAAACATCAAAATCCAAAGCAACACAGGTGTTGAAATGAGATACTGAAATATGATTCAATATTTTGACCTAAAAAGATATTGTTAAATATCAAGTCTACCAAAAACTTAAGAGTAAATCATCATGCAATATTCAATGCATTATCAATGACCTCTTCACATATAAGGAGTATGGTTTGTTCAAAAAATCCCTACCTCTCTACATCTCTAAGATGTTTGGACTTTCAAAAATCTATGCAAAAGAGAAGCTAACTCCACAGCCAAAAAATACACTATGTTAATAATCTAAAAGAAACTCAAAGAATTCTCTTCTTATTTTTAATTATCCTTATCAAAATCAAGTACTAGTTTACGATAATTTTGTTTTTCTTTTATGTATGTACATTCTGGCGATTCATAAATTGAAAGTTTATATGTTTTTTTAAGAAGCATTTTCCCTGATCATGACTCGATCATAAAAATAAAAAGTTATCTATTGAAAAAAGAAAATAAGAAAAAGGTAGTTTATTTATTTATCTAGTTTTTTATTTATTTTCGTTTTATCCATTTTAGTTCAATGAACTTGGAAGAAATGCTGATGAAATCAAATTCAAACTAAAAAAAAAAGAATTCTACATCAATATATGAAAAAAAAATTCTATCTAAAGAAATATTGATGAATTGAATTTAACTGCCCAGTAGGATAGAAGATAAATCTGACTTGATTGAGCTTTCTCCTAATAGATCCAAGTAAGAATAGAAGGCAATTAAGGTTTAAAAATGAAATTGGATGAGTTTACAAAGGCACTGGGAATGACTGGTTCTATTTGATTGCTAAGAAATGCATGACTTAGAACTAGGAAAATTTTCTTTTATGATCGATAGGTATAAATATCACAATTCTGAATTTGATCAGTTTCACCTTAACAGATAAGTGCTTGGGCAAAGAAAATCTGACTTAATAGAGAGGTGACTGCTGTTGTAGATCTGCCTAATCTACAGTTGACTATGTCAGGAATTTTTTTGAATATCCATTATCATCATTAACGAGTTTTTAAGAAATAAAAAAACAACAGAACATAAGGAATGTTTAGCTTAATTCTTAATTTAGAAGTCAGTAAGCTGTAAGACTACAAGATAATAATGTTGATTCAACAAAGAAAAGATTTGAATAGCGAGACAAGAAGATATAACACAGCAATCATCAAGAGGAAACAAAGCACCCATAATATTATTGTATAAGAACTAAGTGAAGATTTGAGCACTCACAAACTTGACAACTGAGGCAATTCGTCTTGACTTTGTTACCGAAACAGGTTCAAACCAAACTGGGATGTCACATTCTGCCGCCACTGAGTGAATAACAAAACTTCATGATTAACAAGAGAAGACATACAAATTTTCATTAGCATAGGTGTCATTATCAAGCATTTGAGAGATGAATGTCCAAGAGAGAGAGGTAGGCGGAAATAGTGTACTTTGACAAGTGGCTTGAAGAGCAGGGAGACCTAGATTTGCATCAACCATCAATATGGGAGCAGAAATTATTTTGGTCCTTGATTGCTGAATCCATTCAGGTGACAGGAATTTTTCCTGAGACAAAAATCACCAAGAAACAGTAAAGATTCTCACAGTATTACATTGACAAAAAGGGAGTCAAGCCAATCCTGTGTGTAACATCATCCATGGGTGATTAACTCACAATTGCTTCCACACTTGCAATGCCAGCAGCCACCTCCCCTTCAGTATTGATTATATTGCACACAACAGCAGTCTTAGTGTGGGGGTGCTTCTGAATGCCTGTACAGCATTTAGAACGGATACACATCCCTTCCAATCATATTCTTATCCAGAAATTTGAGAAAAAAAGGAATTCCCACAAATAGCCCAAAAACCTTAAATGTTCAACCTTCTGTAGATAGCCCAAAACCTTTCCATTGCTCAAAAAGTTGTTTCCCTGGAAAAAGAAGTCGACTTTGAGATGTAAAAGTATAACTGTTGGCAACCACAAGGATACAGTAATTAGTCAGAAATGTCACATCTCAACAGAACATTATAAAAGATACAAAAGACTAATAAATCCATCAATTCAACTACAGAATATTACAGTGATCATGCACACATTATTCAATCTGATAGCACCCTAGAAATCTGGAGAACATATTCAGAATTTTTATCCACAAAAGGTGAGATCCTGACAAAGCGACAATAACCTTCCGAAATTCAAATCATTTTTGTAATCAACATTAAATATCAACATCAAGGATCACATAATCTGATGAAGAAAGTATACAACAGGTCCAAATTTTGTAGCTAGGTCCTCTTTACAAAATATCACAACGTAACACAGAACCAGAAAGCTAAAAACAATTACCTGCCATATCAAGCCCCACAACACTGATCATGTATGGTTTTGTATCAAGCTTTGCCATGCACTCCGCAATATTCCTTGCTACACCTCCTGGTACATAATTGATCTGAATTCAGTTACACAGTTAATGTAAGGATCAGCAAAAGGGAATCTACTAACCTGCTTGTGAATGGGATAACTTATCAAAGGACAAAAAGAGATAATTCAATGGAAATTCAGGCTACCTTGCCAGGGCTGGTGGTTCTTGGAGATGGAGGAACTAAAGCAATGCCATGAATATCCAATATCATACCCCCTATAACTACAGGGTTTGTCACCTCTTCTTCTTCTTGTTCAGTAAACCCTCTTCTTAATAAAACCTTAACAAAACACTCCACGTGTATGTATCACAAAGCATCAACCCAGTCAAAGCACAAATGTATAACCACATCATTTAAAGAACCTTACTTTCTCAAGTGAACTGTCAGCTTCCAGTGGCAGTGAAAGGAGACGAGAAAGAACACCCAATCTTCTTTGAACACTCTCCTCCATGAGCTGATGTGGTAATCTTCTTCCTCAAAGGTACGGCAATCTTCTTCCAGAGACCCTCCTGAGACTGAGTCAGCGACTAGCGAGTGTTCTAATTGCTCTCAAGTTCAGCATTTGTCGTGTAGTGTTCCTAATATTTGAGACAGATCTTCTGGGCATCGTTGAACAAACCCCAACATCACCATATTCATTAGGCTGCAAAATGAGCCATTGAAAGCCATAATTATGCTTGGGAAGTCATAGGCCTTTAGGTTAGTGGACCACGGGCCTGTGAGGTTTGAATTGAAAGAGGATCCTAAAACTTTTATTCAACTTAATCTTTTGGTTTGACATAAGTTAAAGTTAATGATTAAAATTTTCAACTAATTATGTCGATTTAATTTTAAAAATTTTTAATTGGTCAAATTTTATGTTCGATTTACTTCAAATTTTTATTTTTAAAAAATAATTAGTTTATTAATTAATTAGTCGATTTTTATAAATTAATAAATTATTATAAACTAAACTAAATCAATTAATTTTTATTTAAATATCTCTTTTTTAATTAAAGTTTAAATTTTTCAATGGGTAAAAACAATATCTCTAAATCATATTTCAAGTTCTTTAATTTTATTCATTTTTTGTTAATTTTATAACGATCTAATACTAATTGAATTTTTAAATCTTAAACCTTTTGTCGTATCGGTTTAACTTTCTGTCCATTTTTTAAAACATTAGTTAAAATAACTAAAAAATATAACGTGGGACGTAGACCAAAAAAATTATTAAGTAGTTTATATATATATAGAAAATGATTTATAGTTTATTGTTTTAAGATTTGAAATTAAAATATCAATCTCTTTATATATAAATAATTTCTCCTTTTTAAAATAAAAACAATTATAAATTTCACACATTTTCTAGATTTATCTTATTTTTTAATAGGTAAAATTTACAAAGAGTAAATTTTACCAAAATTTTATATTAAAAAAAAGAAACTCATTAGGTTGAATGCATAGTATGAAATCAATACCTAAGCCAACAAAATATGCGAAACTTATAAATCAATCAGATTTTATTTAATATTATTACGTACATATTTATAAGCATATAAATTATATAAAGTCAAAAAAAATTAGGTTAAAATATTAGTAATTATCATGTATTATTTTCTAAGTTTTGAGAAACTTTTAGTATAATAAGATCACTATAATTCTTTAGCCATCAACTTTTTTAATAAAACGCCATATTGAAATTGATTTATAGTTCATGTAAGTGTGCCTAGCAAAGTTTTAAATTGTTAAGACTAAATTAGAGAATCATACGATTATTAATGAGTATTGACCGTTGTTTGCTATTCAAGTTGATATGAAGATGGCATATGATAAAGAAACAAGACAAAGATTGAAGAATAGGGAAGAAAAAATAGGAGATAATGATGAAAGCTTGAGAGAAGCAAGCGTTTGCATGCGTTGGTGTGCATTCGTGAAAATCCTTGATAAAAGGCACGATTCAAATATGACACCAAAAGTCTTGCTAAGTTCGAGGGTGCAAAAAGGCAATTAACTTCGATAAGGAGATCGAGAAGTGTGTAAATCTATAAAAAAGGCTTGAAGCTTTACTAACCTAGGCATGAATGAATTGCACCATGGACATAATTGTTACCAAATTAGTTCATGAATGAATTGCATGATGGACATAGATGAACTATACAGAAAGATATCTCAGATAGCTAATACAAAAATTCATCAAGGCACTTCCCTTCAAGAGGTGACGATATGGCAACATGTAAGTAGTGAGTTAAGAAAGTGGACCACTACCTTATAAATTGGGAACACTTTTTAAAGTAGTGAAAAAGTGGGTTGGATGATGTTAGAGTGGATTGGCATATTCTAATACGTAGTTCACATATGTTAAAATGGAGTCAGTGGCCTAAAATAGATAACTCCCTGCCAAGATAGTGGAGTTGGTAGAAAAAGTGGTAACTTCCTACCAACTTGGTGAGTTGATAGAGAAAGTGGGTAGTTTAAACTTAGCTGGTTATTAAGTTCTTTTAAGCTTATATAAAGACACTTTTATAGTTCACTTGTAATATTAAGTACATTCAACCATCTGTAAGAGAGTTGAGAGTTATAAGAGAAAGTTCTTCTTAAGATTTTCAATTAAGGAATTCTTAAATGGTTTTATTGTAAAGTGATTAAGGAGGAAGTACCCTGAGTTCCTTTATATTGTTCCTTTGTGAATAAGTCAATAAAAGATTAGTTTTGTCATATCTCTCTTATTGTCCCATTTGATTTATTTTTAATAAACACTTGTGTGTTGAGCGCATGAGTGAAACATTTAAATATGAGTAACATGAGTTATAAATATCAATGTACTAAGTGCACAAAGCTCCCTACTTTGTAGGGATTCGGAGAGTTTCATTGATGTACGCAACCTTTCCTCTTATATGAGTAGCATGTTTATCAATACGAGTAGCATGTTTACCAATATGAGTAGCATGAGGCATTTGAAAATAAATAAACTTGCTGGTCATCAATTATAAAGGAAGGTTGAGATGATCGATAGTGAAACGTATTCATCAGCATGAGAACACAATGCAGACCTTGACAAGTCAGTTGCAATAGACAATGAAGTACATAACTAAGTTCCAAAATGATGTGAAGCAGTTAAAGAGGAGACCTACAGACTCAGACCATCTGCGTTCACTAGAACAATAGAATTGTTGTAGTCATTTGGTTTGAATTTAAGTACAATTTAATGTTTTTGTTATCAATGAAGAAATTTTTTCATTATATGATCAATTAATTTTCTATTTAAACAAATTAAATATATAAACAAATCAAAAAAATTATGCACAAATAATTTATAGCTGTTGAAATGATCCAAATCAAATGTAATATCGAGATTTAAAAAAAATACGGACGGAATTGTGGTAAATTGATCAGAATGTATATTGTTGTTACGAACGGAATTTAAGTCTCTGTCGGTAAGTTAAGACATATTTACCGATGGTTTGCGGTAAACTATCAGTAAATGTTTAGGGTTGTTACGGACGGAAGTTTGGTTTTCGTTCGTAATTTGAGTGATATTTACCGACAATTATTGACAAACCGTCGACATATGCTCACATTTTTACTGTGCATTTACCGACGGTTTATTACAAACTGTTTGTATCCATATTGACCAAGAAGAATCCTTCTATCAGTAAATTTATCGATGGTTGGTTTCTTCTATCATTATATTTATCGACGGAAACAAGATTTTGTCAAAAATGTTACCGAAACCCAATTTCGCGAAGATTCTTTTATTTGGTGAATACCGTCGCAAAATTACATTACTGACAAAAAATTAACGTTTTGTATTGGTAAGTTCCATCAGTAAATGCCCTTTTTCTTGTAGTGAAATGAGCTATTGACAGCCATAATTATGCTTGGCAAGTCATAGGCCTTCAGGTTAGTGGACCACAAGCCTTGTGATGTATGGTATCAACGATGAAATAATTGAAACGGGATCCTCAAGCTTTCATTCACTTATAATCTTTTGGTTTGACATATTCCAAATTTGACCAACTTTCTAATAGGTAAAAAGTGGGCTGCCAAATTATTTTCTTTTCTTTTTCTACTTTATAAAGTGTAAAATTTTATCAAAATTCTATACTGTATAAAATAAAGTCATGAAACTCATTAAATTTCAATATATAATATAAAGGATCCGATTACATGATTATCATTTTAGTAGTTCTTATGAGCATGAAGATTAATTTTATTTTAATATACTTAAAAAATTTCAGTGTATAAGATTAATTTAAATAATATTACTTACAATGATCGTTAAAATAATTAAACAATAACTCCTAATTTTTTTTCATAATATAAAATAGGTACTCACCAACTTAAATTTATGAAACTTATAAAACAATAAAATTTTAATAACTCCTATTGTGCATATATTAATAAGCATATATAATACATGAAAAATACTAAAATAAAACTTTTAAATTTATAATACGTAAAAATTTTTAGATTAAAATCTTTAGTAATTATCATAAATTAATTTCAAAGTTTTAAAGAAAATTTTAGTACAAATAACATCACCAGATTTTTTTTTTTGGAAAATGAATAATTTTTGTTAACTATAAACAAAATTAAAACAACTTTATGCAGAGTTCACGTGTAGCCTATACGAACAAGTATACTAAGGGAAGGAAATAGACTATTAAAGACAACGTACTAAAACTACTTTAAAGATTCCATCTATTTATCATGTCAGGAGTAAGAGTGAGCTTGAAAGTTTTTTGCAATTAAAACAAATCTAATCTAGTTGATGAGCCTGTCTTCCAACTGGTACTTCCCTTCTTCCTGTTGTTAAACCTGCGATAATTTCTTTAGAGGAAGTAGATGGTAGAAGTTAATGCAATTTTGTATAGAATTGCTTTAGGCTTATTCTCATAAAGCAAACACATGGAAAAGTGAGATAATTGTATGCAAAAAATTATAGGGTACTTTAAAAAGAAAAATATCCTTAACAAAAAATCTATAAATAGAAGGATCCTATCAACTTTCAAAAAAATTCTATTAACGTTCAAAATAAAAAGATTATATTAATTGAAAGGAGCCTGCTAGTATTAAAAAAGAAAGGAACTTATAAATCGAAAGGAGCCTGTTAACGCTCAAAATGAAAGGAGTCTGTTAACGCTCAAAACAAAAGGAGCCTGCTAATTGATAAGAGCCTGTTAATTGTTTCAAAAACAAAGGAACTTCTTGCGATATAAAACAGAGGGAGCCTATTGTAAAATCGAAGGAGTCTCTTGTAAGTTTAAAAATACATACACTAAAATGTAGAAATTTAAAAGTAAAGAGAGAGAGTAAGATAGTCGATTTATACTAGTTCGACTTACAACCTAAGGCTACATCCAATCACTAAGTATCCAACTTAAGTATTTCACTATAAAGATCGAGTAGTAAATTTGACGAGCCTCTTCAAGCTTACAAATACATAGCTTTTAAGGTTCTTCAACTGTTCACATTCGTAGTGCTTATCAAACCTCTACAAACTCTTAGCAAGATATCTATATGAAAAGTTGAAGAATATATATATATATATATATGTTGCTAAGATATTTGCAACTCTCATGTATTTTGCAATTGTAGTGACTCTTCCTCAAGTAGACATTTTTCTTAACTCTTACTTAATCTACAATATCATTTCTGCTAAAATCTTTGATATTCAGAAGTTAAAAAGAATGTTTTGTTAAGGCTTTTGGAGCTGATTATTCAAATTAGTAAAAATGTTGCAGATGTCATGGAACCATTTCTGATTAGGTAAGTTTATAAAGAAGGCTCAGGCAAAAAAAGAAGCAATTATCCTATAATTTTATTTCCTTTTAAGAATTATATCGTTGCCTATATAAGGAAACAAATCTAATTTGAAATTTGAAAATTGAAATATTATAAAGTTATCATCGAAACCATTAAACATAAACATTGAGCTAACAATCTCCACCTTTTTGAAAATGAAAAACAATAATAGATATATTTTCAAAATTCAAATAATAATAAAGAATTTAGAAAGATACCTGTAAACTTTATATGTTTTTACTCACAGTTATAATTAGGAAGAGCCTGACTTTTAAGGGAAAGAGCCTATCATTTGTATGTCAAAGATTTAAAATTCATAATTTCAATAACATTTCAACAGTAGTTAGCAGAATATATCACCATTGACAAATATATCATCTAAGGCAATATTGAAAATATATCACAGATGCAAAGTTTATTAAAAACTATTCTCCCCCTTTGTCATCATAAAAAAAATAGAGGGAAAGAGTAACTGAGGCATCAGACAATATCATAAGTCATTAAGAGGATTCATAAATTTTACTTAGTAAGAGTTGTATATCAAGAATCTGATTTTGCATGTTGTCTATTTTGCTAGCATTTGATCTTGATTAGAAAGAATATCCTTCAACTGCTGAAGGACTAGGTCATTGATGTTTTGGAGTGCGGCATGGGCTGATTTTTATGGGGCAGGTCCCAAGAGGTCTGCTGCTCTTTCAGTTTTCTGCACAAATCATACATTGTCTTTCAACTTGTACTCGAATTCTTAGGGAATGGAAGAATGGAACTTACCTAGTGTATACCAATCTAGATTATCAAATGACACTCCACAGTAAGCAAAAATTTTGGTTAATAGCATCTCATATGGAAGACCACCAATTGTATTCTTGTGACTTCCCCTATCCACCATAAACTTCAAAATCATTACTGGGAGGTTCATTTTGTTGCCCTTTAAAAGATTGTAGATCACATACGTATGTAGAAGGCTGCATCTTTCTACTGAGCTACTTCTTGGAAAATTTGAAGTAGCCAATATGGATGCAAGGCATCTTAGTAGTACGTCCAAGAGTCTACACCAGGGTCTCCTTTCATGGGCATTCTCAGTGTGTAGACATATAAAGTCCATAACCTCTCCTAGGTCAAGGTCAGTAATGTCCCATTCATGACATGGAAGATCAATCCTACCTACGAGAAGCACATTCAGAATGTTTGACAAAATTTTTTGCATAATCAAGATCTTACACTCGCAGAACCAAAACATTATTACTGTTTCATTCAAGTTCACAAAATTTTCCTAGCCAACAACAATAAAAAATGAAGAGATTGGAATACCAATTTAATTAAAAAGGTTAGGAGGCAAGATGCATCTAGCTACCACCTTTCTCTTATTGTATTTAGCTTCCATCGATTGAAATAACTTCCCTGGTACTGAGGATTCTCCCTTCTAGGGTACCGTGAGTTTTTTTTGTCCTTTTGGCTTTAGGGATTTCTTAAAAAATGGCTTCTTAAAAAACTAGCTCATCCTTAACAATTGGCTCCTCAATCTTTTCTTCGACTAAAGGCACTTTGCCTTTTCTTATTTCTTCCATTTTTCTTTTTCCATAAAACTATTTCCTCTTTCTTTTCAGCCTCAAGAGTTTCTTCTTATATAGTTTACTTTGCCATACTTGCTCTGGTTCATGGTCTCTTTGTTAACGGAGCCGGTTCTTCATATGATCCATCATCGTTTACATCCTAGTGCACTTCAGGCAATTTCTTATTCTTAGGACCAGTTTTAGGAGTAATGGAAGGAGTAGGAGTGGTAAAGGTAAGAATGGGTATATGAAATCTTACTTTTCTTCTTCTTCTTCTTCTTCTTCTTCTTCTTCTTCTTTTTCTTGTTCTTGTTCTTGTTCTTCTTCTCCACTAGAGTCAGAGACAAATTGTTGTTTGGCTAAAAGTTCATTGTTCTCAGAGGATGAGTCTGAGTCTAAGTCCGAGTTTGATTCTAGGGATAGCATAGCAAAAATCAATCTTTTCTCTCCTTTGGAGTTTTCTGAATGGGTGTTTCTGAAGTTTGGGGCTTAAACGAAACACAAAGGGGTTTATTAGGAGGGTTCAAAGAACCTATTATTGGAGATAGAGAAGTGGACTCAAAAGCAATAGTTTGTTTATGGTTGGAAGTTAAAGTCATAGTTTTCTTCTATCCCTTTGATTTTTCATGCCATTGAGGTTTAGGATTTTTTTGGAGGAAAAAAAAGGCAGAAAATTAGGGTGCAGAGAGGAAAAGAGCGATGCTTCTAAGAAAACAATGATGAGTAGAAGAGAGAAGTCTATTTCTAGTATATTAAATGATTCTTAAACATTGATCTCGTGTGAGGATAGGTAGTCGTACACTCCAAAAGAGGAAGTATGATCATCTGCGTATCTTCTGTTAGACACATACAGAGAGCTGTCAGAATAACACACATGATTTTAAATGATGAAATGATTCCATGAATGACTTTCTTTTTAGGCATGTGTATCCTACTCTGTCAAACTAAGAGGAGCTTTCTAAAATATGAGGGGCCTTTTAAACTAAAAGGATCTTACTAAACTAAGAGCAGGTCTCGAAACTAGGAAGAGCCTTCTAAACTAAAAGAAGCCTACTAATGGATTAGACTAGAAGGAGCCTGCTAAAAAGGAAGTAGCAAGGAGAATTTATACATAAATAATATTAGATAGCCTGCACATACCAAACTCTTTTCTTAACACGCAAAATCTATCTTCAGAGAGTGGCTTAATGAAGATATCAGCTACCTAAATTTTAGTATTAACATGCAAAAGATCTATGGTTCCTTCTAAAACATGATCACCAAGAAAATGATGCTTAATCTGTATATGTTTAGTCCTAAAATGAAGCACATGATTTTTTGAAAGATTTATTGCATTAGTATTATCACATAATATAGGACTATGATTATAGTTCAAATAGCAATCCTAGAGTTGATGCTTTATCCATAAGATTTGAGCACAACAGCTGGCAGCTGCTATGTAACATCCCGTTCTCATACTAAGGGTTAGAACCCTAAAATTTAGTACATGTGAGATCAAAGAGAGATTTAGAAAATGCATTTCATGCTTATGCATAATATCAGCATACACAAATGTGAATTTGATTATTGCATACATTAAAATAATTGTTTATGCACTCAATTGACAATTTTCGAGTATAAATGATTGTTTTAATGTGAATATGATGTGAATTATGGTTTTGTGTCTTAAAAATTGAGTGGGAATGTATAAGTAGTGAATTAGAATTTTTGGACAAAATTTGGGAATTTTTTGAAATATAAGGGTATTTTTGGACTAGGAAAAATGCCAAGTGGCAGATCAATTAGTAAATAGTAGTAGAAATAAGGGTCAAATGGTAATGGAAATTCTTATGAAGGACTTTGGGATTTAATGACATATGTCATTGAAAATTTAGAAACAATTGGATTAGAAATTAAAGGCAAATGGACTAGCTTATTAAAAGATCAAGAAGGGACCATAAGAGAGTGACATGTGGCAAGTGACAAGTGTCACTTGCCACACCACATGGTAAATCACGAAATTAATAAAAGAAAGACCAAATT
>JAOTIZ010000202.1:38660792-38684046 GCA_027123425.1 Erythroxylum panamense
TCACGATTAAATGCCGGGAAACATCATGAATGCATGTGCCTATGAATAAATGCATATGCAATAAACCTGTTCCTCTAAAATTAGAGGTCAATGACATGCTCAATCAATGAATGCAATGAAAACTATCAGTCTGTCCTAATTTACCAAAATGCCCTTACTAACAGTAACGGGATGTTACACTAACACTTAGCCAATTTTCACAAGCACAATTCTAATCAACGGGCTTGGGCTTATTTTATCTTCTAAAGCATGTGCGGACTTCTTTTAGGCTTTATCATGGGCTGATTTGCATTAAGTGTGCATGTGCTTCATTAAAAGTGTAGCACCCCACTCCCACAAGACCCGAACCCAACATCGATGGTGATATCTGAGTCCGTGCCTCGCGAGGGTGACGTGCTAAAATACTCGATCATTCAAAAGAACACATAATTTTTTTTTGAAAATCGATAACACAAAATGCGAAAATCGATACTCAATTTGGGCCCACATTCATTCATAAATATTTTCAATTAACGCAAAATCATCGATAAAAATTTCAGTAGCCATTAGGGCCCTTTCACAGTTAGAAAATACACATGTCATTTCGGAATACTAATTTATACAAAAAGTTGCGGAGAATGCAATTCAATACAAAAATGGGAAAAATGCAATGTAGACGCGAACTAATCCTGACCTCTATTCTTCACTTGCATACTGTAGGTATACTCCCGTTGGCCAAACGGGGTTTTCTTCTTATCCTAAAAAATAGTTACAAATTTTGGGTGAGTTTTGCGAACTCAATGAGAGACCATCATCGATAGCTCACCCAATCACATAAACTATAATTCACATAACACATACATCACATATTTCACACTATTTCACACTTCACATTCACTTTAACACTTCGTATTCATTACACATAATCATTTATATTATGCATATGCAATGCACATGAGACTCACTTTCCATTTGTTACTTTGTTGTGACTGAGTGCCTAAACTGTCCCATATAGGGCTCATTAATAACTGTCCCTTACCCGCTTGGGGGATAAAAGGCTCATTAAACGTTGAGCCTGAGGCTCTGATTCACTTTTGAGCTCAAAGCTCATTTTCACTCGTTGAGCTTTAAGCTCTGATCGGTGGCTACTCTAGTCACAACAACCATTATGTTTCATGCATTCATAAAATGAAATGCATCAGTCACATTTGCATGATCCACATTCACCCACATACACATATCATAGGACCGTAGTCCAGCATTCAACATTAGAGTTGAGTATCACTTTTCATTTACATGCAAATGCACATTCAGAATACATTTGTCATAGGACTGAGGTCCGGCATTTAATAATCATATTATGCACACTGATTTCATCTCATTCACATACAAGTAGTACTTAAATATTTCATTCATACCTCACATTCATCGGACCTTCTGTTCGGAAACCATCACAATCAATCACATTCATATAATGTTTCAATACTCAATTAACACAAAATTCAAATAACAAACAATAAAGTGAGACCATCTCGGTCTACTCATAGTACGCTCCAGTTTACCATTCGCTTCTGAATTTTAGAAATGCCTAAATGTAGACGTTCTAACCTGCGTAACCCATTTATGCAAGATACACATACATCACACTTTGTACAATCATAAGTGTTTAATAATGCACATGGCTGAAATGAAATAGGTACAATGCATGTTCATGACAATCTTGAGTATTTTACCATTAATTTCTCTACAAAATCATCCCCATTTCAAAACTCGTCTAAGTATAATTTATACTTAGATTTATGCCTCACTAAAACCATTAAAATCTCCATTCCTTTCTCAATAACTCACTTCAGAATTTTTTCCAAGTCACACTTTTGGGTTAACTATTCACATTAATCAAAAAGTGAAACTAGTATAATTTATTCATATTATCTTCTAGGAAAGTATTCCTTTATGTCTTATCTTTCCATTGACACCAAAATCACTCAATTTGGTTTAGTAATTTGGAAGATATACCTCAAACATTATCGGGTTATCCATATTCAAAAATAGTATACTATGCACAATTTCCATCAAAAAATTAAACATCTTAGAGACTGAATCATAATTTGAATTCTTGAGAAAATTTGTAGGCCTATATCTTTAGGTTACTAAAAATAAAATAAAAATCATCTCATTTGGAATCCTATAGATCTAGATATAATCAAACTGCTGAGGGGTGTTCAGTAAAACAATACCAGTTCATACCATTCTAATAGATTCTCTCACTTTCGTTCAATCAATCTTTCTCAATTCAATTTAGAATACTACAAAATTTTATGAAGAGGTAGAAAAATGTGTTAAAAATCTATTGGTTTAATAATCAAGTCATTTGGATATCTATAGAAGAATTTATGGTCAAAAGAAGCAAGACTGTTCAATAAAAGAGAAAATCTCAAATACACGATCGTGCTTAAGCACCAGGGTGCAATTTCACTATACCCCAAAGTCACCGTCATGCTTTTGCAGGACGGTGCCTTTTGCCTAAGATAAAAGCACGATGGTGCCTTTTCACTTAACTCAAAGCGTGACGGTGTAATTCCACTTCTTCTTCTCCACTGACATCTCAACTTCTAAATTCCATAACTTTTGATCCAGAACTCCAAAATTTGAAAACTTTATATCAATGGAAAGTTAAAAGAAATATCTACAACTTTCATGCAGACAATTTTGTCAAAATATGCCTAGATCAACATAAAAATTTCATGAAAGTTTAGATCAAAAATTCAACTTTCTCCTATTATTCATTCCCAGAATTTTCAGACTTCCAATTTTCAATAACCAACATTTCAAATTTTTATTTTTAGTTTTTCTACTCCATTTCAATCAACTCATTCACCATAAATTCATACTACTCCAAAATATACAAGTTTAATAGAAAATCATCAAAAGCCAAGAATTCATAATCGACCTATTCATGCTTTGTCAATTTTTTGTATTTCCTACTTTCATTCTCAATCTCCATGTTTCCTCTCAATTTTCATTTAAACACTCATTCTTATATCAGACCATCATTTTACAATTACTCCTCAACTCAAAAACTATTTTCTTGACCATCTCTAAGTTTTCATCAACTCACGTATAAACACCTATATATTCATATATGCATAGTGAAGAAACAGAGCATATCACCTTCGCATATCTAATTCTTTACACTAATCCTATACATCATTTCATTGCTATTTCATCTCCAAGAACCATTTCTACAACACCTGATCACTAACAATCCATCAAAAACTAAATAACACCATATCCACAATTTTCATCCCATTAACACAGTATTCATGAATATAAATATACGTAAATGCCATCATCATGCACTGACAATAAATTCATCAACTTTATTTCAAAAATTCACAACTTTAACAAATTTATTCACTACTTACTTATTGAAAACTCCAAAAGTTTCAACTATCTTCAAGCCCTAACTCCATGCAAAACTCACATATTTACTGTGCAAAATGACCAGCTTCTGGTTTTTTCTTAAGGCAAAAGAAACCACTTGCAAGGTGGGGTTGGTATTGGAGAAGGAAAAGCACGGAAATCTTTTAGAAGGATATCTGATGAAAAACTTTGTGTATTGAGAGGAAATTCGAAGAAGGTGATGAAGAAGAAAGAACTTAGAAATATCCCTTAACCTTTTTAACTTTCAAATAACATAACTTACTTTCTACAAGGTTCTAAAAATCACTTAGTCAATGACACTTGTCACTTTCCTAATGCCTAAACTCTAACCAAGTTCCTTTTGAACTACTTCTCTTAATTCTCATCTTTACAATCCAAGTATCTCCAATATCCTTTTGATTCCTTTTCCTATTTTCGAAAATACTCTTTAATTTCTGAAATTCACCAAAAATTTAAAAATATCACAATTCCACAAATCAATAATATTTCCAATATAACAATTTCAAAATTCTCAAAAATTACAACTCAGTCCAAATATACCTGGAATTATTCATTAATGCATGTACAATTATTTCCATGTGCAACAATTTCACTATTCATGTGTATGTATATGTCATTTTATGCATGAGCATGAAAATGCAAATTCTAAGCTCTCATTGAGCACTCTTATTTATTATTCTAACCTCCCTGCAGGTAACGGGATGTTACAAAACGGATGTGAAGAGTGCATTCTTGAATTGGTTCATATAAGAAAAGGTATATGTTGAGCAGTCAAAAGGATTCATTGATTCAGTCTATGCTGATCACATTTTTAAGCTTAAAAAGGCTCTTTATGATCTCAAACAAGCGTTAAGGGCTTAGTATGAAAGGCTTACTCAATACCTACTTAAGCAAGGCTATGAAAGAGGTAGTGTTGACAAAACTTATTTCTTAAAAAATTCAGATCTAATTTGATGATTGCACATATTTATGTTGATAACATTGTGTTTGGTTCTACTCATCCTAAAATGGGGGACAAATTTGTGGATTTAATGACATATGAATTTGAGATAAGCATGGTAGGTGAATTAAACTTCTTTTTGAGATTGCAAATTAAACAATTGAAGGATGGTATCTTTGTATTGCAAACCAAATATGCAAAGAATGCAGTGAAGAAGTTTGGACTTGAGAATGCTCAACATGCTAGAACTCCTATGAATGTATCTATGAAGTTAAACAAAGATGAAAATGGCAAAAGCGTTGATGTCAGCTCATATAGAAGCATTGTTGGTAGTCTACTGTATATAACCGCAAGTAGATTGGATATCTATTATAGTGTCAGAGTATGTGCTCGCTATTAAGCCAACTTGAAAGAGACACACTTAACAGCAGTACAGATGATTATCAGATATGTCAGTGGTATTTCTGAATTTGAGATTTGGTATATATGTGACTCTACGTCTTATCTAGCTGGGTACAGCTATGCAGATTAGGCTAGAAATTTAGACGATCGAAAAAGCACTTTAAGGGGTTATTTCTTCTTGGGTAACAATTTGATTTCGTGGTACAGTAAAAAGTATAATTCTATTTTACTGTCAACTGTAGAAGCGGAATATATTGTTATAGGTAGTTTTTGTTTGCAACTTCTTTAGATGAAGCAGATGTTAGAAGATTATGGAATCAATCAATATGTGTTGAAAATCGTATGTGAGTGGCATAGACATCTCGAAGAATCAGCTCAACATTCGAGAACAAAACATATCGACTTGAGGTATCACTTTATCCAAGAGCTCATGGAGAACAAAATAGCTACTCTTTCATACATGACTATAGAAAAACAATTGGCGGACATCCTTACAAACTCTTGACTCAGTCAGGTTTGAATTTCTTCGAGGAGAAAAATTCTGAAAGGAAAATTCTTTTTTATTATTAAAGAAAGGAAAATTCTAATAGGGGATTAAAAATCCCTACATTGTTATCTTCTTCTTGAGTTTCCACCCACCATAATTAACTTCCATCTTTTCTTTCTTTTGTATTTTGATTAGTATTATAGCTTGATAGTCTTCCCTCTTCATCTTCCCTCTTCACGAATTCTCACCTCCCTTTCACTCTTTGGGATTTCTCTATTTCGGATCTTTCTTTCTCTCTCTACACTGACGACAATCATCTTTCTTTTCTTGGGTTTTTAATTTCTACAATTCAAATAGGTAAGACAAAGCATCAAGCCTCATCCTTTAGTGTGCAGCAGTCATAGTCGGCAACATTCCCTCCACTGTCGTCCCTACCTGAAGCTCTAGTTGGCTACAACAACACCCATCGTGTGGAAGAAAAATTACTGGTGTTAGGTCATCACCTACTAGCACTCATTCTGCTTAACGAAAACTGATCAAACAATTGGCTTAAAAATCACTTCGACCACAACACTTTGGCCATCCAGTCAGAATGTCTGTTAATGATGTTGTGTCCTATAAATTCTACACTTCCACTGCAACACAGAAATGGGAAGTTATGACAAACATCTAGTTAGTTCTTGACGATTCTATAAACTTGGATGAATTTCAACAGTTTCGTTTGGATGTCCTGTTATATGAAAGAAACCTATTGTAAGCTACATTGTTCCCATAACACTTTGATTCTGATTTGGTAAAAGAATTTTACTATAACTTGGATAAAGATCTCTTGATCAAATCTGTTGTATGCTATCAACTGATATATGTGAGAGGTAGATTGATTCAATTTGATCATGATAGATTGAATCTATTTTTGAGGTTTGATAATCTACTTGGGAATCTTATGTACAGTGTTGATTGGAATGTGCCAAATGATATGATTGCTACTATGTTAACCAGAGGAAGATTAAATGATTGGCCATCTACTTCTGTGTTGTGTGCTTCTATGTTGATGCAGAAATATTTCGTTCTTCATAAGTTGGTATTGGCAGGTTAGTTGTCGAGTACATATGGGGTGTTGATTTATCCGGTCCAAGCTAAGCTTATTTACGATATTAGAATTGGGGAAATTTTCAATTTGGGTAGAATTATTATTGAAACAATGCTGGCAATCATTGGTAAGCTTCACTCATTGATATACTTTCCATGTTTAATCACTAAATTTTTATATGTCGATGGAGTTTCTCAGTTGGATTCGAGTGTTTTTGAACTAGTAATTTTGATGAATATTTTGCAAAAGATTTTGAATGTAAATAAGCAAGCTCGGGTGGTTGATCTGCCCTACACTCCGTATGGACCTTCTGATGCATCGACTTCTGCATCCATCAATCCACATGCTGCTCTAGTTACTGAAATTGACAGGATTGAGGGTATCTTTAAAATGGGGATTGATTCTCTTCATCAACTAAAGCAAAGGGTTCTTTGGTTTTCAGATACTCCCTGATTACACATTTTGGCATCTTTTGTCCCAAAGGGGAGAACACTATTTCGAAACATTTGTTGTTTGGGTTCTATTAAGTTTGGATGTTTGTATCTTTGAATAATTGATTATGTTTGAATCTTGTTGATTAATTTATGAGGAGTTCTCTTATGATTTGTGATTTCGATGTTATATGTCCAATAATGTCAAAAATGAGGAGATTGCTAAGATATAGGTGATTATATCTTATTATTTAATTTTGGACATTATTTAATAATTGGACCTAACTGTGTTTATGTAGGACTCTTCCAAGACAAGTGTTGATAAACTTAAAATCTTAATCAAGATAGGATTCTACTTTGGGATAATGGTTATCCAGTGATTTAAATGTTTTTGGGAATTTTGAATTGATTATGGCAAATGTAATATGGTTATGATTCAAATATGTATAGGACTGAATGTAGTCATCTTTAGGAAGGAGTTTTGGATAACCTGGTAGCTGGAATTTCTAGGGAAAATATCGATATGTTTAATGAACTTATTGTGTGGAGATTGAGATCTATTTGTTACAAACTTTTTAGTTGATCACGCAACTTGGGCTAAAGGTGTGTATGTTGCGTTTCTCTTCTGTGTTTTGTTATTGATTGGGTAGTTTTGCTACTGTGATTTTTTTCTTAATTTATACGATACTTAATTGGTTGATTTGGGCATATAAGTCGTATTCTGGATGATATCGTGCTTAATCTTGGCTGGTATTCTTCTATTATTCAACGACAAATTGATGGTGTTCCTTGGGAGTTTTGCAACTTATTTATTTTCTGGTTTATGTATTTCTTTTGTGTTGTTGTTTCTCATCCACTGTGTGGCTTTTGATGAACTGTTTTGATGTTGATTGTGTGGCTGTCGATAGTGGAAGTGGGGTCCAAAAATCCAATAGTTGAATACGATAGTACCATTGGTGAACAACTTTCCGATTTGTTATTGAAGGAGTTGAATTAATTAGGGAATTTGTTTTTCTTTAATGTATTCATTTATGTTCGTTATTATTTTTAATCAATTGAGTTATTAGTTTATTATCTTATTGTTAAAAAATTGTTAAGGAAATCTTCTATTGAAGTTAGCACGAATCGGTCATGTTATTGGGTATGCATTACTTTCACGGGTTATGAAGATGGAGGATAGTGTTAAAAGTTGAGTGAGTTCACTCGATAAAGCCTTGTATAAAACTATTATAGTTAGTGAAAGTATTAAGCTAAATTAGGGCTCCGTAGATGTAAGCAAAGTATGTCAAACTGCATTAACAAATTTCTGGTGTTCATTTTTATTTGTGTGTTTAGTGTTTCTACTTTTGACTATGCTAGAATCAATCGCGGTCGAATCAGAAATTTTGCGAAACTACATTCTTTCATAATTTCACCATCAATATAATTACAGAATATTACATTGATCATGCACACATTATTCAATCTGATAGCACCCTAAAAGTCTTAGAAAACATATTCAAAATTTTTATCCACAAAAGATTAGATCATGAAAAAGCTACAATAAGCTTATGAAATTCAAATCAATTTATGATCTACATTAACTATCAAAATCAAGAATCATATAATTTGCCGAACAAAGTATAAAATTGATGTAAAAGAGAGTAAAATCTATAAAAGAAATAAAAAGGGAAAATTAGTCAATCATAAGCTTTAATTTGTTAGGTTGACTAAAATTTAGATTATTTTAAATTTCTTATTAAATAAGAAATAATAGTAAGTTAAATATGTTATTTTAATTTAGATACGTTATCTTTGTTTAGGACTTACAAAATTTTTATTGGAATAGGTTTAAATTTGTTAAGAACTCTTTCCTACTATAATAAAGGTTCTGATAACTTCTTTGTAAACATATGTACTCAACCCTTTAATAATAAGAGATATCTTGATTTTTTTTCCCTACAAACTTAAGTTTTCAATTATAGAATGTGAAGTGATTTTTAGATCATAAGAGTGATCGCTAGTTTCCTATCATCTATTGTTTGTGTTCCTCACTAAATTTCAGCAATTCAAACTCAAAATTATAGCTATATTAAACCCTAAAATCTCATTCTAAAATTTCCAGCAAGCAAACTCATAAAAGTCAACTATACCTACTATGAAATTTTATCATTTCAAATTAAAATTCAGACTTGAAACTTGATATTTTAGCAGCTTAAGATCAATCATATTTTCTAATTTTGTGATTTTTAACTAGTTAATACTTCCAAAAAAATTTGTAGGTATGATCTCCTTAGAAAATATCACAAAGAAACAGAGAGCTAAAAACAATTACCTGCCATATCAAGCCCCACAACACTGATCCATGTATGGTTTTGTATCAAGCTTTGACATGCACTCCACAATATTCCTTGCTACACCACCTGGTACATAATTGAACTGAATTCAGTTGCATATGCTTAATGTAAGGATCAGCAAAAGGGAATCTATCAACCTGCTTGTGAATGGGATAACATACCAAAAGACAAAAAGAGATAATTCAATGGAAATTCAGCTACCTTGCCAGGGCTGGTGGTTCTTGGAGATGGAGGAACTAAAGAAATGCCATGAATATCCAATATCATACTCCCTATAACTACAGGGTATGTCACCTCTTCTTCTTCTTCTTCAGTAAACCCTCCTCTTAATAAAACCTTAACATAATACTCAAGTAAGTATGACAACGCATCAATCCAATCAAAGCACAAACAACAATATTTAAAGGACCTTACCTTCTGAAGTGAGTTATCTGCTTCCAGTGGAGTAAAAGGAGACGAGAAAGAAAACCCAATCTTCTTTGAACACGCTCCTCCAAGTGTTTCTGATGTGGACATGTGGTAATCTTCTTCCCCAAAGGTACGGCAATCTTCTTCTTCCTGAGACCCTGCAGAGAGTGAGCATCAGCGACTAGCGAGTGTGTTCTGATTGCTCTCATGTTCGGCATTGTCTAGTGCTCCTAATGTTTCACGGAGGTCTCCTGGGCCTCAATGAACAAACCCAACATCACCACATTCATTAGGCTGCAAAATGAGCCATTCGAAGCCAGAATTATGCTTGGATAGTCGTAGGCCTTCATGTTAGTGGACCTTTGGGTTTGGTATCACCGATGAAATAATCGAAAGAGGATCCAAAAGTTTCTATAACTTATAATCTTTTGGTTTGACATATTCCAACTTTGTACACCTTTTTAATAGGTAAAAAGTGGGCTGCCAAATTATTTTCTTCTCTTTTTCTACTTTATAAAGTGTAAAATTTTATCAAAATTTTATATTGTATAAAACAAAATCATGAAACTCATTAATTTTTGGATTACTTGATTATCATTTTAATATAATTCTTATGATTATGATGATTAGTTTTATTTAAATTACTAAAAAAGATTTCTGTATATAAGATTAATTCAAATAATATTAATTACACAGACCGTTAAAATCATTAAAACAATTACTCCTAATTTTTTTCATAATATAAAATCTGTACCCACCAATCATAAATTTGTGAAACTTAGAAAACAATAAAGTTTTAATAACTACTATTATGCATATATTAATGAGCATATATAATACAAGAAAAATACTAAAATAAAGCTTTAAAATTATAATACCTCAAAAAACTTTAGATTAAAATCTTTAGTAATTATCATACGTTAATTTCAAAGTTTTGAAGAAAATTCTAGTTCAAATAACATCACTAGAATTCATTACCCTTCAACTTTCTTTTTCAAAATTGGCCTTTCTGATATTGATTCCTAACTCCCCTTTAAGTGCTAAGTGCGCATAGCTAAGCATGATAATAAATATGAACATACCCTCACCTCAAGTGAATGAGCCAAGAGGCAGAGAATGAGTTAAAAAGCTATTCGATTCCCATGTACGTGTAAAGTTAAAGGCACTTTAGGTGATATATGCATATGGTGAATAAGCCTAACATTGCCTACAAAAAATGGTTATCCTCCCATATTACTTAGTACCAAAAAAAGGTCATTGAGAGGGTAAATTTTCCCAGCCAAACGTGATTTAGCGAGGAAAAAAGACCTATGCAGATAATTAATAAGCCTTATGTACAATTTGTAATTAGAAACCTTGCAATCCAGTTAAGATATAAGAATAAATGATTAGCACTTATAACGGTACCACTTCAGTTATTTTATTTTTTTTGAAGTAGAAATAGAAAATGTTCCTATTAATGATCCTCTAGTCTCTGAGCAAAGTTCCTTTTTTTTGAAATAAAACGGAATAGAATTAAAATAACAGAGGAAGAACAAAGTCAGGAGGGATAGAAATCCACTCCAAAACATACGGATATAAACGAGTAGCTTGAGCTAGAGTGTGAGCTACTCCGTTCGCCGAACGATAAACATGGGAGAACCCCATTGACCCACTAATCTCATGAAATAGAGATTTACAACCACTTCAGTTATTTAATTGCTAGGATAATAATGACGATACCAAGCAGTATTCTTCCTTGAATATGAAAATTTAGCAAATGTTCATTAATATTAGACAGATAATAAGAATTGTATATAAAATGGATTTAATTACATGTCTATTACTTTATTAATTATAGTTTATATTTACCAATTAATCTGTGTATATATAAATTCTGTTGATATATAAAGATAATTTAACCTGAGGAGCCACACGACGCCCAGACATTTTTCATATAAAATTTTCAGATAGGTATTAGTCAAAGATGGCGATTGGAGATAATAGCTTCTTTTTGCTGCTAAGTCGAAATCTGTCATGTCTTTGTCGACATAGTCCAAAACTTTCTTGGCACTAAATGATAGTGTTGTGATTGTTACTTTGATAGTGGCAGGGTGATGATTAATAACCATCAACGGCATGGTCCTAGTGGAAACACGTACAGTTTGGCGTGATCATAAGTCGGTTCTCTGAAGTTGAACTATAGGCAATTCATGAGCACGAGTTTTGTGTTGACGAAGTAAGACACAAAAGAATAACAAACAAGAAGTAAAACGAGGGACACAATAGGAAATTCACATAAAAGGTTGTAATAGGAATTAATAATGCAAGCTGGCCAGTACAATTATGTTACAACAGAATACAACCCAGCCCTTTGTTTTGTTATGTATTTACTGACAAATGTATAGTTAGTATTGAACCAATAATTATATAAATATACATATAAGCAAATAATAAAATATACATAAATTTTACACAAAATTCTTTTATGATGTCAGAGCTATCCTTGACCAACGTTAATAACGGAGGGAAGCTCTCGGTCATTAGCCATCACTCTAAATGGTA
The DNA here is from genome assembly GCA_027123425.1 of Erythroxylum panamense. Classification (NCBI taxonomy): domain Eukaryota; kingdom Viridiplantae; phylum Streptophyta; class Magnoliopsida; order Malpighiales; family Erythroxylaceae; genus Erythroxylum; species Erythroxylum panamense. The sequence goes on from JAOTIZ010000202.1 coordinate 38,672,854, forward strand.
TACTATCATAATCTCCTGATTTTTCAACCTTAGCAAAGACCCTAAACTTCAATCTTTCTATCAAGCTTAATAGATAAAACTTTGTTATTTGGAGAGCTCAAATCCTTGTAGTCATAAGAGCTCTTGAGCTTGAAAACTTTGTCAACACAGCACCTCTTCCTCATTTCATTACTGCAAACACAAACCAAGTTATCAAAAATTCAAATTACAAAGCATGGCGCAGAACAAACCATCTAATGTTATGCTGGTTGTTTTCAACCATCAGAGAAAAAGTAATAGGACAAGTAAATCATTTCAATTCATCATATCAAGTTTGGCAAATTTTGGAGAATCTTTATGCTCAAACTTCCATGGTTAGAGTTCTGTAACTAGAGCATCAACTTTCAACAATTAAAAAAGGTTCATACATTATATCAGAATATATGCAGAAAGTTAAAACCATAGGAGACAATATTAAGTGCCTTAAATGGCCTTAGTCATGAATATGATCCTGTTGTGGTTTATCTAACACATTCTATGACAACGCCAACTCTACAAGAAGTTTAATACTCTCTTATCATGTATGAAACAAGAATAGAGCAGCTGAACACAATTAATCAAGAAGATATCTCATCACCAACTACAAACTCTGCAATTTTCAATCAAAACAATCAATGAGAAAGAAGTGGATTTGAAGGAAGAGGAAATCGTGGGAGAGGAGGCAAATGGAATGGAAACAAAATCTTTTGTCATCTTTGCCATAAACTCGACCATAAAGCACTGAAATATAACAAAAAGGTTTGATATATCATGGCAAGGTAACACTACCCAACCATAAAGGTAGAACATCTTCACTCAACAAACACAGAACAATGGACAAAAATGCCCTCAATCCTATTCAGCTCAAAATTAGCATGGATATCCTTCCTCAGAAGCAATCAATAACAATACATGGTTTATAGACAGTGGGGCTACAAATCATGTAACAGCAAACCTTAATAATCTACCAATAAGTTTAGAATATGGTAGAAAGGATCAACTAACTCTTTGTAATAGTAACTCTCTTCCTATTGCTAATAATGGCTCATCTTACATGCATTTCCTAGATAATACACATACAGCTCTTGCATTAAAACAAATTCTGCATGTTCCAAACATAACTAAAAATCTACTGAGCATTTCTAAACTTACCGAAGACATCAAAATTTTTATTGAGTTTACTAATGAAAATTGTTTATTTAAGGACAAAGTAACATGGAAGATTTTGCTCAATGGAGTACTTCGGGATGGCCTTTTATAGCCTTAAAGCCACTAAATTGCATAACAAAATTAGGCCAATCATGCAAGCATATCCTACTCATAAGTCTAGTCTTTTACAACATAAAGTTTCTTCTCTTTTAAAAGGTAGTCGTTGTGAGATAAACATAGCACAGAAAAATGTTAATGTTTGGCATGCCAAATTAGGACATCCTTATAACAGTACCTTAAAACAAATTTTGAGTTCAATGAAGTTCAATATTAATCTTAACAACCTGTATCCTTTGTGATGCCTGTAAGTAAAGAAAATTGCATCAACTACCTTTTCAAACTCATGACATAACTACTCAAAATCCATTAGACATCATATATTTCGATATTTGGGGACCTTCTCCTTATCTCTCAACTGAAAGACATAAATACTATATTGTTTTTATTGATGTCTACATAAGATTCACATAAAATGTCTACATAAAATGCTTGGAAGCATAAATCATTTTCTCGAATTTGAAGCATATAGAAATAGACATGGATTATATCTTTCGCAGAAATATTACATCGAAGATTTACTTACCAAAACCAACATGTCTTCATGCAAGCCCTGTTCCACTCCAATCACTGTAGCAACCAAATTATCTTTACGTGATGGCACATCCTTTTAACACCTAACGCTCTACCAAAGTATCATAGAAGCATTTTAGTATCTGTGTAATACAAGACCAAACATCAGTTTCGCAGTAAATAAATTAATTTAGTTTTTACAAAATCCTCTAAATATATACTAGATTGCATGTAAAAGGGTTCTGCATTACCTGAAAGGAACTTCAAATATGGGACTGCTTTTTCAACCATCACCTACTCTTCTCAACCTCCACGCCTACAGTGACTCCGACCAAGCCAACTCTCCTAATGATCAAACATTAACAACGGGAGGATGTGTCTTCTTGAGGAAACCTCTTTTTTTGGATCTCTAAGAAACAATCGACAGTAGCTCGATCTAGCACTGATGCTAAATATCAAGGCCACTTACAGATGTCTACCTCACTCATCTACCTCACATCCCCACTATCTAAGTTAGGGTTCTCTCTTTTTCTTACAAACCTACTATGTGGAGCGACAACAACGGTGCCCGATCGCTGGCTCAAAACCCACTCCTTCACTCCAGAACAAAATATATCGAAGTGGATGTACACTTCATTAGAAACAAAGTGGAAAAAGGAGAACTTGAGGTCAAATGTGTTGAAACTATAGACCAACTTGTTGACATCCTCACAAAGTCCTTGACATTGGCGAGATTTTTCTCTCTGATAACCAAACTGAACCTAGTTCAAGACTGTCAATTCAGTTTAACTGGAGGTGTGAATGAAGAAGCCAAAAAGAAGAACAAACAAAAAGTAATGTGAGGGACACAATAGGAATTTCACATAAAAGTTTATAATAGGAATTTAATAATGCAAGCTGGCCTGTACATTTCTATTACAACAGAATATTGAAGGAAAATTCAACACGAAATTTCATATTAATTTCGTAATTAATCAACACAATTAATTAACCCTAGAATTGCAATATACTAGATTCAATAATTGTATAGACAAATACCTGGAAATTGTGGAACAATTTAATCTATTGTTGTTTTCTGTTAAGCGACATGACAAAGACGCAGGGGATTAATTACTGTTATTCCAAAACCTAATCAGCAAAAGCACATATAATTTTCAATGGAGCGACTGTATTTAAGGTTGGCTAGCAGTAAGGCCTTCTGTGCACTGCAAAATATGGGCCAAGCCTATCCATCATAGCAAGCCTATGAACACAGGCTCAATGACACGTTAAAGAGAGAATTAACAAGCCCAATTATCTTGACATTAAATTAATCGGGGTTTGTACAAACTTATGTTTATTATGCTAGTCCACAAAATTAATAACAAAATTCTATCATTCTCCCACTTGGACAACATAACTAACATCAATGAACAATAGAAACAAATTTCCAGATTAATATAACAATATGTAGCCATAATAAGATGTCAAAGTAGAGCCAATAATCTCTCAATCATAAGTCCATAATGAGGTTACAAGTACCTCAACAGTATAGAAATCAGACCTGATAGGAGTACTGATAACATATATGCAAGATACCCATATCTCAATGACCTAAACAGAATATGTCATAAGGAAATGCACACAAAATGGTGATCCGTTTGTGCAATTCTGAACAAAATGACCTAAGCATCCATTCAAGATGCCAAATGAGATTTAACAAAATATCTCAGAATAACAAGATGAGACTAGATAAAAAATGTCATATATATATACAAACATTTAAATGTATATGCGTAGTATATCAATAAAGTATATGGCAATAACAACAATAGCAACAATTATAAGCAAAAGTCTTTAGATTCAATAACAAAATAGTCAAATAAAATGTTGTTATCAAAAAATTAACATAAAAGACAAACTCCCACTAATCCAAGGCATCAAAACATCTAAATAAACTCATACAGGTTATATGACTCACAAAAGCCTTAACAATCAAGCCTTTGGTTAGAGGATCTGCTATCATAAGATTGGTAGGTATATGTTCTATACGAGTTTGAAACTCCTTAACATTCTCTATAACAAACATATACTTTGTATCAAAATGCTTCGAACGCTTGGAGTTCTTGCATATTGAGAGAAGCCCACCACAGCAGAGTTATCACAATATATGGTTAGAGGTCTGGAAGCACTCTCCATAAGATGAAGCTCAGAAATGAAATTCTTCAACCATATTGCCTGTCGAGTAGCTTCGTAATAAGTCACATACTCTACCTCCATAGTTGAAGTTGTTGTAAGTGTTTATTTAACACTTTTCCAAGATACAACTCTTTCAGCAAGCATAAAGATATATCCTAATGTAGATTTGTGATCATCAAGGCAGCCACCATAATTAGAATCATAATAACCTATCACCTCAAGGTGATCAGACATTCTGTAAGTGAGCATGTAATTTTTAGTACCTTGTAAGTACCTGAAAACTCGTTTCACAGCTTGTCAATGACCCACACCAAGATTGCTCAATTATCTCCCAAGTACACCAACAACAAAAGCAATATCAGGGCGTGTACAAACTTGAGCATACATAAGACTACCAACAGTAGAAGCATATGAGACCTTTTCCATCTCTAACTTATATTTATCATTTTGAGGACACTAGCTATTTGAGAGTTTGTTACCCTTTTGAATGGGTGCATAGCAAAGATTACAAAAAGAATCAATTCCAAACTAGTATTCAAATCCTTCATATTGACAATGGTAATGAATACTTGCCGTAAATGTTGCTGTGAGTATTGGAGGCAATCTATAAGATCCTACAGTATCTAAAAGGTACTCCAAGAAAAGGTCTGCTATTCAAGAAAGGAGATCAAAGAACAGTTGAAATATATACCGATTCAAGTTGGGCAAGTTCAGAAGAAGATAGACGATCAACCACTAGATATTGTACTAGATAATTTTTTGACATTATCAGTTTCAGTGATGTTCTCTTTAATAGTCTTCTCCATTGTGTACTTGATGGTCATCAAATAGACCTTATTAGAATGAACCCACTTATCATATTTAGCTCTATCTACAACGGAAGACTCAGTAGTGGGTTGTGCAGGCTCATCCTTAATGAGAGTAACATCAACATTAGAAGTTGCCAAAAAAAAGATTCAAGGATTCAAACCAGTCCTCATAATTGGTCCCATTTAGCTTAATCAAAGAATTCAAAGCGGAAAATTGATACAAAGCAGGGAGATTTAGCAAATGTATCAACAACTAGCAAAATTGGGCAAACAACACAGCTAGATTCTCATGCAATTGCAATCCTGCCTAAGGGTCTAGAATTACAACACAGATCACTCAGAACATTAAATTATGCCCTAAAGCTAATAGCGATAGGATACTTAAAACTTAGAGACATAATTCAATGAATTAAACAAACATTAGAAACCACATTGATAAAGACAAATCGATAGGGTAAGTGCATCATTAACATAGTATCTAATGTATGCCCAATAACAATATTACAACAACATTTTGTAATAATTGGTTTCACGATAGGCGAGCTCACAATTACATAAAGTGAATGACAATAATCTAATAACATTCTCCAAGATTGTTCTCATAGGTTCAGTTAGCACCACAATTACAAAATTAACTATAGTAATCATATAAAATCATATTATATGCATAAATTACTTCCAAAATTAATTTTGGTGCATAACTACATAACACTGAGAGTACACAAGACCTCACAAGCCCAAATAATACTAGAAACAAGTACAAACATTTTCAAGAAAAAATTCAGAAAGTACATTATATTTTTATTACTTTTAAAATTTGGGAAAAATAAAATTAAACTTTCTAGCATTCAAAAAATTCCAAACAAAATATCATAAAATAGAACTGGGTAAGTGGAGCAAATAAGAAAAATTTGGGGAAAAACAATCACCGGAGACCACCGCATGCGCCTCCACGTGCCACCACCGCGCATGGGGAATGTCCAGTGGAGTCGGGTTGCGTCTTTCTCGCTCGGTTGACTGGTATTCGGGTCGCTCAACCCGGTTAGATTAATTTCGTAATTAATCAACACAATTAATTAACCATAGAATCACAACATACTAGATTCAATAATTGTATAGACAAATACCTGAAAATTGTGGAACAATTTAATCTATTGTTGTTTTATGTGAAGCGACGTGACAGAAACGCAGAGGATTAACTACTGCTATTCCAAACCCTAATCAGCAAAAGCACATACAGTTTTCAATGGGGTAACTGTATTTAAGGTTGGTTAGTATTAAGGCCTCCTATACACTGCAAAACGTGGGCCAAGCCTACCTATCATAACAAGTTTATGAACACAGGACCAATGACATGTTAAAGAGAGAATTAACAAGCCCAATTATCTTGACATTAAATTAATCGAGATTTGTATAAAATTATGTTTATTATGCTAGCCCACAAAATTAATGACAAAATTCTATCAAATATATCCCAACCCTTTCTTTTGTTATGTATTTACTGATAAATGTATGGTTATTATTGAACCAATAATTGTATAAATATACAGATGAGCAAATAACAAAATATACATAAATTCTACACATAAATTTCTTTCAATTTTTGCAGTAAAACAAACAGTATTCATTGCGCAATCAAGCCACAGAGAATGAGGTTGTGGTGTTCCTTCCAGGAGTCGAGCTCAGTTGCCACCTGAAAGGTCATGAAGGCTGGCCACTTTAGCTTTTGGGAATTTAATAATGGCTCAAACGTACGTGGAAATGGTGGAAGGTGGTGGCTGTATTCATGGGATCGAGCTGCATCCTAAAGCGCATGTAACTCTGGTCCCCCAGTGACATTCCTATTTCAGTATGCAATTCAGAAAGAACAGTGGTCCTCAGCTCCTCGAAATTGTAGCCTCTTGTTGTGATCAATTCCGAATTGAATACAATAAAGTTATGGTGGAGATGTCTGAGATTTCAATTCAAGCAACTATTTTAAACATTATTCCTCTAAAAGTGGAGGGAGCTTTTGTTGTGACATTTTCAAACCTCATCAAAGAAGAGAAAAGAAGTGATTTTATCTCCTAAATTTTTCTGTTTGATCTAACTTCTTTACTTGCTTTTGTCAAAATCTAATTTCTTTAATTCCGTACAAAATAAACCCTTTTGGATATTTCAAGTTTAGATTTCAAGTCTAAACGATGTGATATTAAAAACATTATAGACTTATATTTGAAATGCATGGAAAGTTAATTACACCTTTTCCTTATCTTTTAATTTATTATTTGATAATTGCGAAGATGTTCTTTTCCTTATCTCAAAACATGTCAGTTCAACAGTTTCAATAATCATTATAAAGTTCTTTGCCCTGTGCAAAAGTGGATGAATTGAGTAGTTTTGTGTTTTGCAGCGGTAAGGTTCAATAATTATAAAGGAGTCAGTTTCTTCGTGAGTTGTCCTTTAACAATTCCCTCCACAGTGCATGCTACTTTTTATATGACAATTATGAAGACATTGAGAACCTGAAAACCTCAGTCACATGCTGGGGTTGTTGTTATCCTAGATGTGTGGACGTGGTCATGAGCTTGAAAATGATACCGATGGATTATGGAGTCCAATTATAATTCTGATCACAATATAATAATTATATTTTGGAGTATTAGTGTATTGCATTTGAATTATTTGTAATTAAACTCATATCAATCATAATTATTATAATTTTTAGTTTTATATTTTAAATTTAGTTATAGTTACTTTTATATTTCAGAACGTAAGTGTAATTTATTATAATTATGTTTGAATTAATTGTTATTAACCCAAATTACTCCTATTATTTTAATAATTTATAACTACATGATAACTTACTGTTCACAATTTAAAAATTTTAATAGCCTTTAGAACTCATTTAATAACAATTTACTGTACTAAGTTACTAACACATGAAAAGTAAAGTCATATTTTTTAAGGGTTTCGACACATTAGCTCTCAGGAGGTAAATTAGTTGATTAGTAAAATATTATAACTCTCTACTTTTATAAAAGTAATCAAACTGCTTATAATAAACAGGTAAAGACACCTGTCTAGTGTTCACAGCTTGCTTTTATGAAAAATAAAATAAGTTTTACTGTTGATCTTTATAAAGAACACACATGTATATATATATACATATATATGAACAAAGAGCAAGCAAAAGTCACTACGTAACAGGATTCATGGCCGCCAAATTAAGGATGATCGAGCACTTGGCAAGTGAGGAAATAGAATAACTAAGTCGGTATCTTAATCTTAATTTTTAATTTTGAAAATCCTATATCCTACACACAACATAAAATAAATTATAAGGCAACGAATATAGCAGCAGTTTCAAAGAACACGTGCTTGACTTAAGATACACATATCAAGGTTACACCGATATATTGTTTTCTAAAAACATTGAATTCTCACTTTGACCGGAATACATTTTCATGATTTTAGATATGGGTTCATTCAGGGGAGATCTAGAAAATTTTTTGAGTGGGGGTAAAATTTTATTTTTAATGGAAGCAAAATTTTAATAGGAGTAAAATTTTATTTTTTTTATAGGGGCAAAACTTAAAATAATAATTTTTTATAAAGAATTTATTGGAGGCAGTCACTTGCCCCCATTGTAGATCAGCCGCTGTTCATTAGTTTAAAAAAAGTATTATTTATTTCTTTTTTAATTTCTAATATAATTAACCCTAAAAAACACTTCTACTTTTGAATTATCAGAATTTTATATCCCAAAAGAGAAATTAGGAGTTCTTTATGTTTTTTTCTGATAAGGATCAGAGCCGGGCTTCATTGAGATGGAAATTTTGTCCGCTTGCACACGTCTCTTCAAGGTAGGGTTTCAGACCCTCGAGTCTTGACTAATGCTTAAAGCTCCTTGCTATTGATTGATTTATAACAGAATCTTTTGCTTTTGATAACAAAAGACAAAAACTCGGAGGACTGAGCAATGGATGACATGATAACCCTGAGCATATCTATTTCCTAACTGAGAAGATGCTTTGACAATGACATAGAAATAATATGTTTTTCTTCTTTAATGAAAATTGAATTATGAAGTCATTGGCATGTAATAATGAAAACATAATATCAAAAATTTTAAGAGCGATGTAAAAAGCTTTTCAACGAATTGCGGTATTGAATCTAAGTTTCTTAAAATTTAAAATTTTAAAGTACAGTTGTTTCAAAGATTAAAATCAGTAATTTATAGGATTGATATATATAACAATATTCCTAGTTATAAGAACATTTGAAAGTAAATATGAAAGCTATTGTTTCTTATATATATAAGAACAAATAAATTATATACACAAAGTAAAATTTTCCTTGAGCAGAAAATGACCATAAAATGAAAATAATAATAGGACAGACTGAGTGCTGACCTATCTAACAAGTGCATAATAATAAGCTAATAGTGATGAAGATGAGAATGTTTCTTTGAATATGCAATCTTACTAAAAGAGATATAATTAGTAATGTAATGGTAAGAGGCAAATTGAAGATAGCCAATATTATTGACAAATTAAGAAAGACAATACTTAGATAGTTTGGATATGTTAAGACAATATCTAAACAATCGAGTAAGAAGATGAAAGAAAATCCTACTTAAAGACTGTAAGAAGAAAAAATAGAGGCCTAAGAAGAATTAAAGAGAGGTGATAAAAAATAATATAACAATGTTAGAACTTACAGAGTGTTAAGTTGTTGGCTCCTTTGTTGTCCCATATTGGTTGTAGACAACAATTGGGGCAAGGCTCTTACCTATATAAGGAGGTTGCTACCTCCCTAATTGATGCACCAAATAAAGTCAAAGATTTGTAGTACAAATTTGACTCTAGTTAAATTCTTCTTTTGATGTGAGAGTTGGAGAGTTTGTCTTGTGTATTTCTTTGTGAGTGTGTTGGTGTATTGGGGGATTGGGTGAGAGAAAAAATTGTGTGATTGTAAGAATTTTTCACATTGTGGATTTTCTTCTCAGTGCCCGTGGTTTTTCTCCGATTTGGGAGTTTCCACGTAAATTCTCTTGTGTTGTTATTTTCTGATATATTTTTGTCTATTAAATATCCTTGGGTGTGGGTTTGGAAGGTATAAATTCCTAACACTATTTAGGAATAGAATAAATTCAAAAGTACAAACGAAACTAGGATTCGTGCTTTCCTATGGATCTATTAATTAGCAGAAGAAGAAATTATAATTAAGCGATCAAAAGATTCGTGCGTGAAATAAAGTTTGCAGATTATCAATAAACAATTATACCAAATTTGGTTGGTAAAAATATTTGTAAGTGTTAGTATTGAGGCAGTTAAAATGCACTACGGCTAATCTTATCGTACTTATTAATTTAGTTAGAATATGTACATGTTATACTGTTATTGTATGCTAATGTATTTCCTACTTATGTATATTTGTACTGTGAACGCTCGATTAATACAAGTGAAATATACTTCAACGTTCTTATATTCTGTTTGTCTGTCGTATAACAATCCCATCTTAGTACCGGACATTATAAGAAAACAAGACATTTTGCGACATTTTTAAAACATCATAGAATGTCCAAAAATGTCGCATAATGTATTTTGCGATGTTTTAAGAAACTTCACAAAAAACTCGCAGAATGTTGTGTAGACAAATGGTTTTTGCAACGTTTTATGTAAAACATCACAGAAAATACTGACATTCCGTGACGTTTATAAAAACGTCACTGGAAGTTTGAATAATCCGTGATGTTTTTAAAAAACGTTGCGAATTTTCTAATATTCCGCGATGTTTTTAAAACGTCGCAGAATGTGAAGGAATTCGCGACGTTTTTTTTAAACGTCGCGGAATATCTTCCATGACATGTTTATTATTTTTTTAATTTTTTTTTCAAACATCATATTAATTTAATAATTTTTAATTTTAATAATTATTTTTTAAAATACAATTTTTAAATCTTATTTTTAATAACTATTCAATATTATTTTTGAATTTTATTTATTTAATAATTCTTCAATTTTTTAGTATATAATTAATTTTAATAATTATTCATGTATCACAAGAATTTCATATCTGCAGACAATGTATTATTTAATTGCAATTCGCAAACATGTCATAATATACTTATAAAATATGATGACAATTAGCTAATAAAATAAATAATTATGGAAAATCAACATTGTTTGGGAAGCATTAAACATATTTTGCATATTTCATAGGATCAATAAATATGAAAAGAGAACAATTACATGGTAGGTATTCTTTTGGAAATTACAAATTCTTATCATTTCTAATTCGTGCAATTTCTTATTCTCCAGTTGAGATGTCCGTGTAATCCACCATATGATACCTTCAATATATTCACTTCATGTTTTCATGATCAAGTTAGCTTGTTTAAGGCAAACTCATTCATAGGAAGGGT
>JAOTIZ010000202.1:38916468-38928628 GCA_027123425.1 Erythroxylum panamense
GGGAATCAAATATAGAGATATTTGATTTTATTAAAATTAAATTAATTATAATTAGAATTTGATTCTAATTATAATTAGAGAGTTTTAATTTTAATAAAAGACTATTTTTGATTTTTCTATTTAAAGGGAAAAGCTTTATGAAAACTAGCACCTTCTGTCTTCTTCCTCCAAAACAGTTTGGATATTGCTCTGTGGATACCATCAGAGGCTGAACACATGGACAGTTAGTGATTGATCACTCAGAGAAAATCGTCGAAGTTTTTCTTCGGAAAGCGAACAAGGTAGGATTTCTGATCCGAATATTGTTTTTAATTCAAGTTTATTCACTTATCGGGATCGGCTCGGAATCCGAAAATTTTTTTGTTTCCGCTGCACCCGTGATTCGATCACGGTAGGATTCCAACAATGGTATCAGAGCCTGCTTTACTTGTTAATCTTGGATTAGAGGCTTGATTTTTGTTGTTGATTTGTTTTCAAAGCTTCAGTACATACGGATTGTGGAAATTGTTTCTGCTTTATGTATGTCGTGTTCTGGAAATAGTTTCCCGAAGCTGGAAATTGTTTCCAATCTGATTTGTATTGATCTTTTATGCATGATCTGGACTTGTCTTCTAACGCATTTACGGTGCTAAGTGGTTTTTGAAATCATTATTATACGATACATGCATTGTGGTGATTCTGGATTTTGCATCTGTGGTTATGCAATGACCATGCTATGTGCTTAGGGATTTCTTAACTCTTTACGTTAGTTGCCTTTTAGGTTTGAAATCCCCAAATTTTTCCTAACCCTAATTTACGATTTTTGGCTGCTGTAAGTGCTTGCGTTTTGATTGAATCACATGCTTGAGTTTCTGGAAATTGTTTCCAGATTGTTCGTATACATCCCTTGTATTTGCTATTTGTGTTTTATTCTCCTAATTGATTTGCGTTTTTTGCTGGGTATTTTTCATCTGTGTTTTCTCCATCAAGTTTCTGGAAAAATCGATGGGTGATTAACACCCATCAACAGGCGACGTAACACCATCAGTAGATGATGGTGTCGCTAGCGATGATGGCTTCTCCGGCGACGCTACAAGATGAGAGAACCGTCGGGTGGAGACCCACGGTTGAATCTTCCCATTTTTCGTTTAGATCTAACGGTAGATGCTTCGAATCGTGGAACGTGGGAGATTGGTAGTGGAAACGTGGAGAAAGTGGAAGAAAAATCCAGAAGAAAGGAGAGAGAAAACGTGGAGAGAGAGGAGGAAGCTTGGGGAAGACGACAGGCGCGTGTCCCACACGCGCCTGCGTCTTTCAGGAGCGTGGACACGCTGCACGCGCCAGACGCTGCCCCCCTTCCGATTTTAAATTTTATTTTAATATGTTTTAAAATTGTTTTAAAAACCCTAATTTATCTTTTATTAATTTAATAGAGATTAAATTAATAAATACTCCTAATAAAATAAAAGGGTGTTTTATTAAATGTGAATCTCATTTGCAAGTTTCAACAGTTGAAAAGTCAAGAAGGTTGAATATGCGTGCATGTTAAAGCTTGATAATTTTAAAATTTACATAATGATCTTTTACCGGTATAGTTAAATTCTAAAATTTAACAATACAAGAAAAATTGCAAATTACTTACGAAATATTTCTTGTACATGAAAAAAAAATCATAGTAAATTCTTGACAGAAATTGATTTTCATAGGTAAACTTGCCGAGAAAAATGGTATTTTGTGAACCAAAAAAACCCGACATTAAAAGAGGAGGGGATTTTCTGCTAAACTTTGGCGATGGAATAGTAAAAGTTGTTAGAATAGGCGCTAATAGCTCTTGCTAAAAATTGTGTATGAAATTTACCGAAAGAACAAAATTTTCATAGGTAAATTCCCTACAGTAACATTATTTTGTAGGAAATAAAGTTCTATTGGTAAATTACTACAAAGTGATGATTCCAAAGGTAAATTCCCTCCAGAAAAACATCATTATGTAGGGTTCCCAACAGAATGGTGTTTTTCATCAGAAATATCATTGGAGGAAATGCCAATTGTATAAAAAACTTTCTTGAACTCTCTGCAAGTATTTGATATGCTCTCGAGATTATCAATTAAAAGGCACAAAATCTATCTTTTGATATCTGTCAAGGTATCTCAACTAATAAAGTGGTTCTACCCTATTTTAAGGCTACTTGCAAAATAACATCCATTCAAATACTTACAAATTCTTATTACTATTAAAAGACTAACCTTTATGGGTTGTGAACCTCTTTTTAAGACTATTTTTAGGAGTGTCAGTTACTAAAACAACATGCTTCTTTCCTTTACCAATCAAATACAACTAGTCAATTTATTATTTAGCAACCTTATATGATTTAGAGCTCATATTTGACTATCCCTATGAAGCTATTCCAATATGTAAGAAGGACAACGAGGAAGTACTTATCGTAAAGAAAAATTAGATAATCTTTATAGATAAAAAGGAACTTTATGTCAAGTGGATCCACTTCAACATTTAAAAAGGATAAAATTTTTGGATAATTATACTGAAGGTGAATCTATTTTGGAAAATGAATAAGCTTTTAAAGATGAGGAAAGAATGAATAATGAGATTAAATGTCATATTAGAAATGGAAACTCAACCTATTTTTAGCATGATTATTTGTGTGAGTCAGATCATCTTTATTAGATGCCAAAAATATGTAGTTGAAGACATATACTAGCAAATCAAATTAGAGTTAAAGAAATAATCTAGGGGAATAGATGGTCCTGTAACTTAAGGAGATACTTTATCATCTTAAATAGCTTAACAAATTATTTCCATAATCTAAAGTAAGAGAATTCAGTAACGTTGCTAAGATGTCCATTAATAGTCTTCATAAACAAAACTTGTCTAAACATGTTTAGCGGTCTCATGCTTATAGTACCATCATACAAGCTTGTGTGTTTACAAGCTTGTGTGTTTTGAGAAAAACTTCCCTAAATCTTTGTTGATTCTATAGTTAGCCATAAAGAACATGACTAAAACAATGGAAAGGCTTATAGATGTCAATTCAAGCCAAAATCCATATTAGAAACTCTTCAAATAAGAGATGGAGTGCGTCAATTATACATGTTTCAAATGTTAATACATAAATAATCTTTGGCTATAGGTACAAAGAGGAATTATAGAATGGGTTAAGGAAAACCACTAAATTACCTTTGTCATATATGAGTTTTAGAGTATGGCAAATTTCATATGCCAAGTTAGACAAGGATACCTATTAAATTTATTTCGACCAAATGCATGAATTATAATGTGGATGTCTTAACTATTCAGTGAAATAAGCCTATTGTTATTAGTGCACTAGGTGTCAAAATCTATCCTTTCATTCTTCTTTCAATTTCAATTTCAATTGGTGCATTAGGTGTCATTCTTCTTTAATTTTTAGGCCTTGCTTTCTTTTTTAACTCATTCCATTAAGGGTTTATTTATCAAACTTTGTTTTATCAAACAAATCTTATCAACGTACCTATATTCACTATAAAAAGGACATATCATGTGATATGAATAGTGTGAATTGGTGTTATAATAGTGAGACCTACAGTTCTGATGCACAAAAGCATTCTTTGGCCTTCTCTGAATGTGTGAATGGCAATAATTTTTTTGTTTGGTATAACATAAAGATTGAATGCTTTCTTTGGATAATGATATGGCATAGTGTTTTATGTGCATAAGACATGTTCCTTTGATTATGTTGATGCCTATAAGAGATATGAAGATGTTTCATAGTGATATAATTAGTATGGGGCCTATTGTAGGTGGGAGCTTGGTGCTTGCTTTTAAATTGATGTTGAGACTTCAATGAATGAGTGAGATTGTATGCTACATTGTGCCTTCGTTACAAATTTTATGTCTATTTTTTCTCAACAATATTAAAATCTAGGCCCAAATTTAAGAATCATATATAAATGTGAGACTTGCCTTTAGAGTAAGGCCTAGTAGATGAAGCTTACGCATATAATTTATGTGTTAGTTTAGCTACAAAAGTACTATGCATGTCTGCGATCTTAGACAAAGGTTCTTTACTATTCAAATGTTTACTTTTAACAAATATAGTCTTAGTATTAGATGCACTCCTATAAATATATCCAATCTCATGCACATTATTGGAATGCTCTTGTGCTCTTGGAAAGATTTCTAGTTTCTCGCTTCCCTTAATTTGAAAAGGGAGTCTACGAGACCATTAACCTCAATTTTCAATATCTTATTCGCACACTTTAATGCATCTATGTTACATTTGTCAATAATTGACATATTTTCTTTGACGTTATGCAGTTAACTCTTTATATTTTAATGTTTACTCATGTATGCATCTACATATTTCTAATCTCTTTGAGTTTCAAAGGTAAATTTTCTTCTTTTTAAACGCTTGATCTCAATATTTTTTTAACCAATTTAGCATAGGACATTAAAATCTTCATCACAATCAGAGGATTTAGAGATAGAGGTACCTTATCATCATCATAAGTAATGAAATATATATTAGCTACTTCTCCTTCTAAATACTCACTCTTAAAATCACTTACATTATCCTAAGTTGAGGCTTTAAATACCTTCTTTTCATTTTCTCTCTCTTCCCTTTTTTGTCATTTCTTTCATACTTTTCACTGTCTTTGAGGAGATTGGGACTTCATGTGACCTAGTTTCCTATATTCAAAGGAAATCATTTTAGTTGATTTTTGTTCACTATCAACTTTGCATTTTTTGAAATGCTTTCTCTTGGAGAATTTATTTCTCCTTATAATGAATCTTCTAGTGATAAGTGTAATATCTTCCTTATTGCTTCCTCTAAAGGATGTCTCTTTCACTTCCCTTGGCTCTTCATTTGAAGCCTTCGATATTAAGTTCTTCCTTTTAAATCCATTTCTTCTTATTGCATTTTCTTAAGTCTTATTTTATCGGTGAGAAGCAATCCAATGAGCTCCTCTATTAGCACCATATTTAAGTCCCTTACTTCTTTAATTGTCATCATAATGGCTTCCCAAGTCTTTGAAAAAAACCTAAGTAATTTTCTCACTTTCTTAATATTAGTATATGTTTTGCATAGGTCTTTAAGGGCATTGATAATGTTAATAAATCTAGTGTATAATCTAGAAATGCTCTCATTATGTTTAATTTAAAATAATTTATATTGTGACTTAATTTATCCCTCATGCATAACTTCTAATTTATGCCAAATTTTATGAGTTATTGCACACCTATAGACTCTATTAAATTTATTTCCTCCTAATGCACAAACTAAAATATGAATAACCATATAATTTAAGAAAAATTAGTTTCTTACCTTAAAGCTCCTATTCTTTCTTTAGATAGGAAACTTTTTTATCATTTATAATTTTAGTGAGAACAAATAGGCCATTAGAAATAACTTTTCATAGGTTAACATTTTCGATCAGCCAGGAGAATTTCAGTTTAGTTTTTAAATAAAGATAATTATTTCCATAATATCTAGGTGAAGTCATGAAAATCTTTTCTCAAAATTTTCATTTTAAATAAAACTAAAAAAGACTCACTTTGATATCACT
The DNA here is from genome assembly GCA_027123425.1 of Erythroxylum panamense. Classification (NCBI taxonomy): domain Eukaryota; kingdom Viridiplantae; phylum Streptophyta; class Magnoliopsida; order Malpighiales; family Erythroxylaceae; genus Erythroxylum; species Erythroxylum panamense. The sequence continues at coordinate 38,922,010 of JAOTIZ010000202.1, forward strand.
TATTGGTCCTTAATGGCACATAAAAAGGGGAGAGTTAGGTGTTAGTAAATTTAAAAACCTTTTTCCAAAACAAAAATGTAACTTCAACAAGTACAAATAACATGGTGTGGAATGACAATAAGATTTAGAGCAATCATATAAATACACATAATGTAAATAAGGAAGTGAAGATATATTGCAACCAATTTATAGTAGTTTAGCAAACAAATCTTGCTTGCTTTCATTCATTAAGTCATCTTTGGGATCCCACTAAAATTTTCTTTAAACTAGTTGAAAATAAATCTTTCTTAAAACAATCTTTATTTACTAGGATAAAGAGGACCCTAAATAATCTTCTTTAAAGGCTGAAGAGCAATTATAAGCCTTCTTAAACCAATTAAAAATAAAATATCTCTTAAATAAATGAATTAATATTAATAAATACTTTAAAACTCACACAAGACTTTTAAATGTTCAACAACTGAATACTCAAATATTTATAGCCATACTATCTCCTAAATGTCCTTGAACTTAAAAACTAATAACTATTGTAACATCTAGTAACAGTAACATTAGTCAACTAATGCAATAACCAATATCGATACAAACTCACGATATATGAAAATTTTTACTATCTTTCAAGTGACACCAGGTGATCATATTCAAATATTTCAAATTTTAACATATAAATAAAAAATCTATTTAGACCTATTTTGAAATTCATATTTTTACCAATTTAATAATTTTTAGGGATTTCTATTGCATGATTCTTCGAAATATTTTTGTCCATCTAATTTTATTGCTAGACTATACACTTTGTATACTTTGAATTTTGTCTAAAATCCAACGCAACTAATTTCAAGATATACACTCTTTTAGTTTGTTTATTAAGCTTCATGCATGCCAACTATATTTTTTTGGTCAAATCTAAATATACCTTTTTAAATTTATTTACTGTACTATTTTTGGTTGAATAATACTTTCTATATTTAATTAGGTGTAAAATTAGATGTTTAAACATGAAGCATATAAGTTTTGACAAAGTTAATTGGGGATGAAATATTTGGAAAGTAGGACTATAATTAAGTATATATCTCCAATCATGGCAAACTTAAAAAGAATTAAAAAAACCTAACTACTAATTAAAATTTACATACCTACAGATATGATGAAGAGAAGTTATTCCAAAAAAGACTTTTTAGTCAACATGCTCGAATATATTAAGAATTAACCATACTTTATGATAACGTATATTTTAATAAAAGTTTATCCAAAATTATGATGGGCAAAAGCTATATTATTCAAGAGAAATATCTTTGGATTAGTCAAAAAAGAGATAGAATCTTATTTTATTTAATACATCATAAACGATTTATATAAGAGATCTATTAAGCATCAAGGAAGATAACAAGACCAAGCCTTTTAAACTTAGGGAAACAACTATCGACAACTCTTATTTACCTTTGGCTCTTTGATTCAACAATTGTCCACCGGACTTAATTTTTGGAAAACTGTATCTTTTTCTATGAGAATGAGTTTTTTTCTTCATCAAAATGTTGTGGTGTAATTAGGTTTAGGTATTGCTTATTTGGAAGGATAAGTCCTTTTTGTTACTGAAACAAAAATTTATTTATAATTTACAAAAAACAGAGAAGAATATTTATCCCGACTCTATGGAATTTTAGCTTTTTTATTATTAATTCCAACTTGAGTTCAATAGTCATTATCATTATGAAGATGTCTTTGGTTGCAATTCAAGCACCCATTTTAATAACTATTCCTCCAAAACTAGAGGAAGTTTGTTGTCTCATTTTCAAAAGTAAAAATTAAAATAAAAGGGGATAATATTTCTTTTCTGCAAAAGAAATTTTGTTTTTGTTATTTTTCAAATTTTAATTTCTTTTTATTTTATCTTTTTATTAAATATACTAGTCAATTTTTAATAAAAAAATTATTAAACTAAACTAAACTAAAAATTGAACAATTCAAAATGTAATTTTGAAATCATTACATACTACAAGCTAAAAAAAACAGTTCATATTCTTACCACTTTGTTTTTATAAGTCTATTAGTCGTGATATCGATCCAAGCCCACTTAAATCTGTAGAGACATCATATAATCATCATGTGAAATATAATTCATGTATTACATGTATATAGGATAGAACAACATTAAAAAAACAATGTATTTTTCAATTAAAGTTAATATCATGGTGGTTAAAAGAGGTGCAAGCAATCAAAAGCAAGGATAATGAACCCTTTAGGAAAGCCAGCGGGGGTAGAACCACAAAGTTATATATTTTGGTTAAAAAATTTTCATTTATTAATTTTTTAACAATTAAAATATATTTTTTATTAGTGTTGATGAAATAAGGTTGATTAATAACTAGAACTAAATATAATGTTATGGTTTTAAAATTGACATTAGAAGATACATTTTTTAAAAAACACACTATTCCGGTAATTATAAATCATCAAACCTTTAGGATTAAAATCAGAGAATAATAAATTTAAAATTAATCAAAAACGGAGATTATGGAGTTCTTCATCATGGATATTATGCTTCATGAGATAAATAAGGCCTACATTTGATTGATCCCCATAATTTCTAATGCCTCAAGCTTATCTCATTTTAGGCCTATCTTTAATAATTACCCCAAGTAAAAGGAAATTAAGAATTGTGCTTTAAAGATTGATTTTTCTAAATTCTTCTATTCAATTCTTTGGAATTTATATTCAATATCATAGAAGGTAGAGCTTTCCTACTTAATGCATGCGATGGACTAAACAATGTATCATTATCTACTGTTATAGTATTCTAATTAATAGGGAATAAACTAAGGCTTTTTTAAAGGATCTAAAGCGCTGAGACAATATCATCTATTATCCCCTTACTTATTTACAATTTACATTAAAAAAACTCTTATCAAAACCATATCCATCAATGTTACTAAGTGAATCTCAATCTTAACTGGGACTTTGAAGAAATTCAAATGATTCTCATTCCTCATAATCAATCCAAGAAAAAACATTTTCTTTATCTCTTTAAGCTCCTTGATGTCAAGCGAACTAGTTTCCTCTCTTATAGGATTTAAACAAGAACAAACTGCCTTTTAAATATTTAGGCATACATGTCACAATAAAGATGTTGAAACATACAAATGTCCAACCACAATTAGACATATTTTACAAAAAGTTAGGTAATTAGTAGAACAAGTGTTTAAATTTTGCTTACATACTCCTACTGATCCTGGTTGTCCTAAATAATATGTATATCTCTTAGTCCTTGCACCTACACTTACCTATTGATCTAACCAAAACTATTAAGAAATTGATAAAGAACTTTCTTTGGACTGGTAAAGGAGATAATGGCTGTAGAGTCAAAATTAATTGGTCGGATGTTTGCACATAAGTCTGAAGGAGGCCTGGGAATTAAATCTATTAGAGCTGTCAACAAAGTTTTACCAGCCAAGTGGATGAACACTTACTTTCTCAAAGGGACTAAAAGCAACACTTTAGGGGCTCTTAAATAAATACTAGCCTAAGAGATTAGATAAGCAGCAACATAAAGTTCAGAGTTGGAAATAGCAAGATCGTCTGATTTTGTTATAATAATTGGCACGAGCTTGATCTCTTTTTAGAATTTCTAAACTTCAACAACTTAAGAGCAAGTATTTCTAACAAAGCATTAGTTGAAGTAATCATTAATAAAGAAAAGTGGGCCTAATTCGTACATCAGTCTCAAAAGTTTCTTGACAATTATAATGGGAATGCATACTTACAACCCAAATCATGGAATAGAAAATTCAATTGTCTGGAGAGAGACAACTCTAAGAAATTATTAACAAAAATGCTGACTTCTCTATCATCCTTCAAGTCCATTTTATTTTCTGAAGTAACTCTAAATACGGCTGCATTCAATGAATAATGATGCTCTTTGTATTGATAGTGAAAAACGGTTTAACAATTTACAGATTTGAAATTACAAAAAAAGAAAAAGAAAAAGAAAAACACACACACACTGCTAAGAGAAATAGCATCTCATTGATTTCGATTACGTTGACAACCATCAAGCATTCAGATGCAATTTATTCACCTTATTATTCACTTACGTTACCATCATGCTTTGTTTACGCAATTTCTCAGTACAACATTTCCTAAAATTATATTAAATACAACTTAAAGTAACATTGAATAAAATTTAGCAAAAGTACCTCTTCATTCACCAAGAATAATTCAACACACTAGTTAATACTATACAGTAAAACCTCTATAAATTAATATTGTTAGGATCATGATATTTATTATTTTATAGACGTATTAATTAACTGATAAATTAATATTTATTAATTTAAAGAGATTTTTGTAATTGATTGAAGTTAAATTCTGATTACATTAAAAAGCATTATATCTTAAAAAAATTCATGTTTTATATATTAATTGAATGCATTTAAAACATAGATTTATTGTACATAATATTAATAAAAACTAATAAATAATGTTCGTTGTTTCTTAATAATTAAGTATTATTTATTGTATTTTTACTAAAAACATTCAATGTACATATGTACGTATGATGGAGATAGAAAATACTTTATAAACAAGATAGAAAATTTCTTAAAACCACACTCAACAATAGCTCCTCATTTAAAAGATGTCATAAAATCAACAATGACGAATCAAATACGTAAAGAATTATGTGAGTACAAGAGAGATCATTCGACATGCACTTAAAAAGATTTGTTGTTATGGCTTGAAGAAAAGTTATATTTGAAAGTTAGTCAAGGTACAATCTCAAACACACCAAAAGAATCGGCTGAGTATCTTTCGGCTAACCTAGAAAAAGGAAGGGATATCAAGCACCACAAACCAACAAAATTTTCAGATATAGAGAAGGTTGTTTATGAGTAATTTCTCTAATACCAAGATCGTGTGAATATGACCGGAGAGCTAATTTTGGAGAAGGAAAGATATACAATGAAACTTCTATACCCTCAACAAGATTATGAGCACAAATTTTCTCAAGGTTGACTTGAGAAATTCAAGCTATGACACGGTATCAAGTCATTTCATCGTTTCGGAAAGAGTGGTTCGGTTGATATATAAGACATGGAGAAGCAATTGGAGTCTATAAGGAAAAAATAGATAAGTTCCCTATGAAAGATGTTTTTAATATAGATGAAACTAGTTTGTTTAACGGGTTTTAAGCTGATCATTCTCTTGCTACGAAGCAACTTGAAAGAAGAAAACAAGACAGAGAAAAGCTAACATTTGTTAATTGTTGCAATGAGGATGGCTCTGAAAAAATCTCTTTATAGATTATTAGAAAATATGCAAAGCCACGTTGTTTCAAAAATGTCAACATGAATAGCTTGAATTGTTACTACCATGCCAATAAAAGAGCTCGGATAACAAGTGTGCTCTTTGATGAATATATCCGCTGGTTTGATAAAAAAATGCATGATAGAAGAATTTATTTGTGGTAGATAATTGTCCAGCATATCCAAGATGTGAAGGGTTACATAATATTGAGTTGTGCTTCTTGCCACCCAACATGACATCAAAAATTCAACCTTTTGATGCTGGAATGATAAGAACTTTCAAGATGCACGATCGTAGGAGATTTTATTGTAGGATTTTAGAAGGCTATGAGTTGGTGCAATCTGATCCAGGTAAGATTAATGTTTTGGATGCTATCAATCTTGCAGTCTCGACTTGGACAGTTATTGTTCAGCAAGAGACAATATCAAATTGTTTTTCACACTGCAAAATTCACTCAGGGGATGAAGTCTGAAGAAATTTATATGAACTCATGAAACTGACATTCATGAACCTGAGCTCATGATTAATGACCTCAACTATCGCAATAAAATGGATGTCAATAACTTATTAGATTATCTGGGTGAAAATGATACATGTTCAGAGGTCCAGAGTTTAGAAAAAATTGTGGCTGCTATCCTTGAAAATAATGTTGATGATAAAGTTGAAGATGATACAGTACCTTTGGAATTAGTTACGTGTAAGGAAGCACTTATAGCGTCTAGAACTCTTCACAATTTTTTGATTCAGTTCGAGAACACAACACTAGAAATTTTGGATGCAATAAGAAAAGTTAGAGACGAGCTTCAACTAGATTTAAATTTTAAGAAAAAAACAGAAAACACTATAATCATATTTCGCTAAATTGTCTTAGTTATATTTGTGTAAGTTTATATAATTATTAATTTATGATATTAATGAGATCCTATATTTATATAAGGATATTTTGAAAATATATTATCTTGTTATCTTATCGAAACTTGTTAAATTTTTAATTGGCCCAAGTCTAGACTGGAGAAAAATATTATCATAGAGAATTTATTAATTTACCGAATATCAGTTTAAAAAGATTATACTGTATTTAGTTTGGCATAATAGCCCGTTATTACAAATTGGAATCACTAGAACACAAATACATGATCAACAAAAAGCCCCAAATTCTTAGTTGGAACTCTTTAATACTTCTATGCTTATTGACATCAAATCGGTAAATATTAGGTTTGATCAAATAAAAATTTGTGCAGTTTTTTTTTCTCAAAGCCATAAGTTGAAGCATGGCATGTTCTTAGAACATTCAGAAATCCTATGTTATTCGGGAGAA
>JAOTIZ010000202.1:39050365-39062322 GCA_027123425.1 Erythroxylum panamense
GCTGCTAGTATGAACTTCACTAGAAGTTCATATGATTACTGCCTATACTTTAAGGATCTAGGAATGACTAAAGCAGTATCCATGTTGATCTATGTAGATGACCTAATAATAATAGGAAAGGACCTGAACAGAATTCAAGAAGTAAAGTCCGACCTATGCATTCATTTTGAAATGAAAGACTTGGGCGAAGCTCAGAAGCTTTTAAGAATGCAAATAATCAAAAAGGGGAGGGAAGGAAAGCTTTGTCTTGTTCAAAAGAATTATATAAGAAAGGTCTTAGCTCAATTCAATATGAAACAAGCTAAACCTAGCTCTGTTCCCCTAGGATCTCACCTACAAATGGTATCTGACAAGGGTCCTAAGACTGAGGATGAACAGAGAGCAATGGCTCACTATCCCTATGATGTAGGTGTTGGAAGTATAATGTACCTTATGCTATGCACAAGGCCTGACCTAGCTTATGCCATCAGTATCTTAAGCAAATTCATGGCGGTTTAGAACATTGGTAAGGGCTTAAGGGGGTTCGCAAATACTTATCTAGAACCATCAACTACGGACTATGTTTTTCTAAAGCTGAACTAACTAAATGCAATTACTTGTCTTTATGTAGTTATGTGGATGCAGATTATGCAGTAGATAAGGACTCAAGAAAGTCAATTTTAGCATACATTTTCACATTATCAACAAACAGAATCAGTTGTAAATCACAACAGCAATCAGTAGTGAGTTTATCAACCACAGAAGCAGAGAATTATGCAATTACTGAAGGTGTAAAGGTGCTAGCATGGATAACAAGTATATTAAAAGAAATCAACATCGACATTACAAAGCCAGTTATATATACGGATAGTCAGAGTGCACAGTACCTTAGTAGAGATCCAATCCTCCAAGAGAAATCCAAGCATATAGATGTGCGATTACATTTTGTCAAAGACCAAATCACAAAGGGGTTCTTCAACTAGGAGAAAATTACAGGAGAAAGAAATCCATCAAACTTTGGAACTAAGGTATTAATACAAAAGAAGTTCACTTTCTATAGGGATTACTTATAGATTAGTGAAGCCCTATGACTCCGAAGGACAATCCATCCGATCTCACAAGTGTGGCAAAAACTAAGGTTTCGAATTTCAAAATCACTCTCGAATTTTTGTTCAAAGTGAAGATTGATGGAGTAGGAGGGAATAATGTGATGGGAATTACGCTTACTCCACCAACCAACACTCAGAAACATCAAACAACAACAAAAATTGAAGAATAGAAGGTGTGTGAGAAGAGGTGTCTGAAGGTCGAAGTGAGAAAGAGGAAGAAGCTCTCGAATGTTCTAGTCTGTCAGAACAAAATGAATCAAATCAAGACACTTACACATGATAAAACTCAAGTCTGAAGTATCAACTCAAAGCACTGTCATTTACTATACATCAGAAGCCAAAAACAAAGCAACAACAACTTAATACGCACAACAAAAGAAGCAAGTATTAGTTGGTCATATGACAAGCACTTGTACCTCATCAGACTCAATCAAAGCATAACTGAAGGCAACTGATTCAGACTCTATAAATAAGACAGACTTCAAGGCCTCAGACACATTGCATTTTCTCATTACATTGTATTCAATTATCTGAGAGTGTAAAAAATTAAGAGTAAGGCTTGAGAGTTGTTAGAGTACTGACCTGTGAGTACAAAGGAGAATGTGAGACTCTTTGCAAGTGTTTTAGAAGAACACTCATACTCTTGTAATCTTGCTCATTTTCATACTAGTTGAAACCACAACAGTAGGAACCTTGGATGTATATAGCATTGAAGCTATCGAACCAAGTAATTATGGTGTTCTTTAATATTTCTACAATTCACATCACCTACTAATATAACATTCTTTATCAGTCTTTAAAGGTTTAAAGCAACAGTATAGCACAAATATCCTAACATCTTTCCATTGAGACTAAGAGCTCAAGGGATGGCTTTAGGGATTGCAGTGAACAGGTTGTTCAGTGGGATCATATCAACTTCCTTCTTGTCACTATACCACGCCATAACTATTGGTGAAGCATTCTTCTTATTTGAAGGGATTGTGTTTGTGTCTTTTGTGTTCTTCTTTTTATGTTGTCTGGAGACAAAAGGTAGATCTCTTAAAGATATAGAGTCCATTTTTCGCAAGTTATTAGGATGGAGACATGTTGTGAAAGAAGAGCAAAACAAAGCTAGTGAAGCTTAATGATTTTTTCTTTATTCTAGTTTTATTCTAAATGGAGGGCCAAGATTTGTCTCTTTGTACTTTGTTACATTATGAATTATTCAAATGGAATTTTCTTTTATTCTGGCTTCTCAATCTCTCTAGGTTTAAGATATGGGGTACTTTTGATTACCTTTTCAATGTCCTTTTGTCCCATTATATATATACATATAGTTGATATAAATGTGAACTTAATATCTACTCATAAAACTTATTAGAAATTCTGAATTAAGTCCTCCAAGGGTTTTAGAATTTGTTTTGATAAAAAGGCAAGTAGGTCTCCTACATGTAGGTTGATGAACTAGTGTTTTAGGTCAAAGTACCAAAATTGTGAAGGACAAAGCTAAAAGTTAAAAAACTGTACTAGATATATGATGGCGTTGCCCTAACTCGTACTGCAGACCTTCAATGTGTTAGATTGGCGTGATAACCAACTATACCACGATGCTCTGCTGAGCAAAGAAATAGCTTATTACTTGAATCAAATAAAATTAGACAAAGATTTTATTTGTATGGCTAAAAAGGCCCAACCTAGCCCAGCTTAAATTAAGTAGACTTTGAGTCAGACTATAGCTGTCCGACTTAATTTGAAGCCTGAAAATTTCTCATAATACGATGTCATTATGTCTAGGACTCGATCAAGCCTCGGGAGGACTCGATCAATCCTCAGTAGGTCTATCCCATTGTTATTATTATGTTTTTACTCTTAAATTTTTAAGAAATAAAAATAAATTTAATCTTGTCTAATTGAGCTTCGAACTGTCCAAACTCGTTCAGGCTCGAACTCGGGCACGTTTCTGGAACTCACTGACAACGTTATTCATACCAGCTATGGATTATAAATTATTTTGTGGGTCACAGCTAAAAAGAATATTAAAATGATACTTTTTAAATTTCTATAAATTTTGTATTAAATTAGGGTTTGACAATATTATATTTGTGAAAACTGATTATCTTTTCTGTTAATATAGATTATCTTCATCCAAAACCCAAAAATGAACCCTTGGCCTTGTGCATGGAATTATTGAACAACATAAATGGCTTCTCTTTGTATTCAATTTTGGGATACTTTGAGAAGATGTGACATTGGTGGCAAAGAGAAAAGAGTACTAATAAACAACTTCTTTAGAAAACTGAAGGTAAGAACTGAAATTGAAAAGACAATTCCATTTGAGTAAATTGAACTTTAGTGATCGTTTCTCTCCGTCTAAATGCAACTTTAGATCGTTAAGCTTCACCACCTTTCTTCTGCTCTTCTTTCACAGCATACCTCCATCCCCATAACTTGCCAAAAAGCCCTTCTATGTCTTCAAGAGATCTACCTTTGGTCTCTGGGCACCATGAGAAGAAGAACACGAAAGACACCAACACAATCCCTGCAAATAAGAAGAATGCTCCACCAATAGTTATGGCGTGGTACAGTGACAAGAAGGAAATGGATATGATCCCACTGAACAATCTGTTCACTGCAATCCCCAAACCCATCCCTTGAGCTCTTAGTCTCAATGGAAAGATCTCTGAGCAGTAAACATAAACCATTGGACCTATTCCAACAGAAAATGATGCCACGTAAAAGTATACCATAGCAATGCTTAATCCAAGTGCCGCTGTTAATTTCTGTTGAGAAAAATGAATCACTGTAAGGCAAGTCCCGAGAGTTACGAGTGCTGCGAACATGCACAAAACACTGGTTAGAAGCAATGGTCGTCGTCCTTTCTTGTCTAGTAAAAATGTGGCAACAAAAATGGCAAGTGTCTTCACTAATCCAACTCCAACAGTCGCAAGCAAAGACCCTTTGGATGAAGAAATCCCTGCCTTTGCGAAGATCCTTGGACTGTATAAAACAACAGCGTCTATGCCTGAAACTTGCTGGAAAAAGTGCATTCCAATAGCACAAATCAAGATGTGTCGAACAGCAGGACTAGGGTGGACGAACATCTCTCTCCAAACGCCTGCTCCATGGCTTTCCTTCTTTGGCAACTCTATGATTTCGCTGTCGCAATCTAGTGGAATATCAGCAGCTTCTTTGATTCCTGCAAGTCGTTGTTGAGCTTCTTTCTCTGAAACACTAACCTTCTCAAGAACCCGCTTGGCTTCACCAAGCCTACCTTGCATCACCAACCAACGAGGTGATTCAGGCATGGCTAACACGCCCAAAGTAATAAGAACTGAAGGGAGTGCACCAACTCCAAGCATGAATCGCCAACCCAAGTGTGGTGGGAGTCTCGCGAACACATAGTTTGATACATATCCAAGTAAGATTCCAACGTTAACGAAAACCTACACAAGAACAGCCATTAGTCTTAGTTGTACAGAATTTAAAGATGATCAATGACAAGAATATACGTATAAATACCTCCGTGAAGGACGTGAGGAAGCCACGCATTGATGCTGGAGCGACCTCAGCTGTGTAGACAGGGGAAATCATCATGGCAAAGCCAACACCAATACCAGCAACAAAGCGACCAACCATAAGAAAAGCATAATTGGTGGCGAAACCCATCAGGATGGCTCCTGCAAAGAAAAAGCATCCGGCAACTACAATGGTGTAGCGACGCCCGACCATGTCTGAGGTCCGGCCAGCAAAAGCTGCACCGACGAGGGAGTAGATACTGAGGAGACCAGCCAGAAGTTCCAGTCTAACATCGCTGAGATGAAACTGTTCTTGGATGAAGATTGTTGCTCCACTCATTACACCAATATCTGAAAGTTGTTCAGGACAGAAAGAAACGTTGGAAATTCTCCTCAGACGAAAGAAGGCATAAACAGAAGTACTGATCATGTATTTTTGATGACGAAACTTACCATAACCCATCAACATAGAGGTCATAGAGCCTAACAGTGAACAGCCAATAGCATACTTGTTTGCCTTTGGTATCTCTGGACTTGCAGATCCTTGAACTACTACTTTATCTGTTTCTCCACCCATCTTTCAATGCCTCAGAAGGGATGTAATCTACTCAGAAATAGAGACAGATTAAAGAAAAAGTTTAACAATTTTTCTGTTCTTCTCTGAACTCAAGTGACCACAGGAAACAAGATGATGATGATGATGATGATGGATTTTATGAAGTAGAAGAAAAGCAAAAGCAAAAGAATTACAATTTGAAAATTCAAGAATTGCTGAGCCACACAAACAGTATTTATAATGCACACAAACTCCACATTATTCCATTCCTTGAACAAGAATTGATTAAAGGCAAGCTTGTACCTAGATGAACAAACCAATGGTTATTGTCAGAAACACGAAGCGACTATAGTTATACTGTTTGCTTATCCAACTTGTTGTGAGCTTGTCCAACTTGAAGACACACATATAAAGCAGAAAGAAACTCTAAATTTAAGCTTTGACAGAGTTCTGTAAGCAGGAAATTTTGGTGGACACATGTGGATATTAGGTAACAAATTTTGATTTATGTTCGTGGTTTCTATGCTCCTAACGATCATGATCTGGAAGAAGACTTTTTAAGTTTTATTTTTGGTATTTTTATGTTTTAACCACATGAATCCCACATCTTTAGCTGACTATAGTTAGCAATTGAAACCAATTAACAAGAATTGGTAACTGGAAATAGACATCCATAAACTTTTTTTTATAATCTTTGTTTCTCAATGGATTTTGATTCCCATGTCCAATCGAATGATTTAAAGCTTGACTCTAAGCTCTACCTTTTTGTGTCCACCAAGATTAATAGTTTAATACCCACCACCAAACTTGGACATACATATGACATCTCATCTCGGAAGGCTTGGATTGGCTTCCATTACTTGTATATTAGTATTTAGAATAGAAAAGCCAATTTAAAATTGCCAAACTTTCTAAGAGATTCCTTATTATAGATAAGGCTCAAAACTAGTCTATGTTGTAAAGCAACTTATTTCTATCTTAACTTTTAAAAATTTTAAATCAGTCAATTTTTTATTCGATTTTTAATTTTTCGGTTCAATTCATTTTAACAAATATTGTTATTAAGAAACGATTAGTTTATTAATCAATCGGTTAATTTTTAAAATTAATAAGTCTATTAAGCTATCGAAGGTTTTATTTTCCTTTCTTTATACAAATATTTTATTTGTAAATTATAATTCATATCTATCTTAAAGATTATTAGTATTCTAAACCAAAAACTAAATAGGAGAGCTTGGTCACTTGGGTATCGCCGAGTCATTATCGAAGTGGATTCTTTAGAAGTCATTAACATCCTATCCTCTTCCAATTCAAAGTTTGATGTAAATAATTTTTTGTTGACAGGTAACGTAGGTTACTCCAACGAGATTAGGGGGTGCAAATTTAGCATGTACATTGTGAAGAGAACCAGTGCGCGAATAACCTGACCATCCTTGCAGTCCTAGCCAACCTAAGCATGCATTTTCTTCAGGAGCCTCCGATGTCAGATCTGGAATTCATTCACCGGGACAAGCAAGGAGTAGTGTACCGCTGAGCAATGCGCTAGTTAGATTTTTCGGGTTTTGAGTTTTTTCCTCTATAAAAAAAAAAACTAAATAGGAGATGATATTCTCTATTTAAAAGCTTCAGAATATAGTTTAGATTGTGCAATTGTACAAAGAGATTCGTCTTTTATTTTAAGTTATTTAACAATCAGAAATAGTTTAAGTATAATTGTAGATTGAGTGATTATAACTAAATATATTTTCAGTTATCAGTCATCAGATCTTCCACGTGAATAGGTCGAACAAAATATTCTTCATATCTTTGTTTAATTATAATGCTTATTGTTAGTAAGTTTCCTTTTATATTTGTTGAATTGCTTCATTTAGATATTTGATGAGCTTTACTTTTTGCTCAACATATTAACTAATTTGTACATAGATGCACCGAGACAAATAGTTGAATCTTCTTCTACCTCAAATAGCATTATAAGAAATAGGGGTTCTCAAAAATGTGATTACAAAGCGTTATTGTAGTCAATGTTTCATCTCAAACTTGAGCAATCTGAATTAGATATTTATTTTAAAAGATTATGTTATTAATAGAAATAGTGACATTGATACATTAGAATATTAAAATGTGACTTCTAAAAGATTTCTTATTTTGGGAATATTGGGTATTAGAACTTTTGGCTATTCTTATTTCTACAGTATATTTAGTGTTTGCACTTAGTTTGGTTAAGATCTCTGTTTACTTTTAAGAGATAGATGACTAATTAACTTATTTTACATAAATAATTATAACTGTTTTGTTTATATTTTAAGTGACATAATCTATTTTAATTGTTTGTTAAAGAAAAAAAAACACATTCTTCTTGAAGCAATGATGATAGAAAAGAAAAGATGATATTTAAAAACTTTATATGAATTTTATAACAAAAATATTTTATTTAGAACAATTTTTATTATTTTTATTTAACGAATAATTAAATATTTTTATTTAAACGTAATGTAATTTCATATGCTAAGAGATAAATTAACATCACATATTGTAATTATAATTTATATAATTATTAAAATGATTAAAATAAATGAATTTATAAATTGAGCCCTAACTTTAAATTTTTATAATAATTCAAATTTACGTTTAAAAATCTTAGGATTCTAAGAAGAATTAATTAAAATTTACTTAAATCCAATCCAGCCCAGCCCATGTACAGCTACACCAATTAGAAGCAAACACAACATTACCACACGCATATACCCAATCAGCCACCACATATGTACCAACAGAACTATTTCAAAACATATATTTTTCAGGATGTTACAAGCATTCGCATGATCTCTGTACATGAGGAAAGGAACTATGAGAAAAAGCCTACTTAAAGCATTTATTTCGCAAGAAATATGGATTGCATTAATAAATAGGAACAATATAGTACGTTTTACAAACCTCATCAGGAATGCCACCAGTGGCCTACTAGGAGGAAGGAATGTTTCCATCTGCGGGTTTCACAATCTTTTACCCTTATATCTCTGAAATGGAACTCCTTGAAAAAATGATTGCTATGAGACTAAAACAACAACTACAAAATTACAAGTAATCATGTACATTCTTCCGATTTGGCTCCTCAGCAGTGTTCATCTACTTCTCAATACCCTGTTGCAGATACTGTATCAAGTCATAACCAGCAGTGGTCCATTTGTTGTAGGCATCTACACAAACGTGAATCATAAAATTGGCCGCTTCTCGGTCACTCATTTCAGGATGAAACCTTTTCCGCAGATTCCCAATTGGATCACCACGGCTGAAGCAAGGCAATCCACTGTCTAGCATTAACATAACGGTGTTGATTATCCCATCCATGTAACGTCGGGCTGCAAGATAACCCTTCACACATAAACTGTGGGACAATGAAGCAAAAAAGTAATCAGCTCTCTCATAATCACAAATAAAGGTAGAACACCAAGAGATGCAGATGTCTTACCTCACAAACTGGAACCAGGTGTCACTCTTCATAACACCAGATGGATCTAGTAACTGAGTCATCTCATGGCTCAGCTTGAAGTGCGCGCTCTCGAATCGCATATTTCCACCAGGTGATGTCTCCAAGATGAAGCCGAAGTCTATATGTACAAGTCTCCCCCCACTGCATTTGCACATAAATCAGGTATGAGGTATCATTTTCTCCTCAAAATCCTAAACAACTAAGATCCCTTCAAGAATGGGAAGCCAAGAGGTTGAGCTTGCCAGACAAAAGTTATTAATATGGTCATCCATGTATTTTATGTTGTTTGTTATTAATACCACCAATAGTTGACGTTAAATATCTTTAGCTGCAAATACTACTTTACCCCAAAAGCATGTAAATTTTAATGATTTGACATGAGGAAAATCGAAATAATACATACTTGTGAAATAGAAGATTTCCATTGTGTCTATCTTTCGGCTGAAGTAAAAGGCTAGCAACTGCGTAGCCAGCACTGCTAACTATAAAGTTCTCCCTTGCAGCTTCAAAACTTGGAGAGCCTACAGGCCCAAAATCCTGCTGAAAAATCTCATACAAACCCCCATCCGTTGTTTCACCCATCTGACTTCTGCTCTTTGAGTTGGGAACAACCTGTATATTTAAACAATAGCTGTTAAGAAGAATGTATAAGTGTGATCAGAGAACTCCCTAAAACTGTTAGATGATTCCCACATGCAATCTTCATCTCTGCATCAAATCCAAGGTTGGTACTATGAGGTTAAAATCTTACATTGAAATACACAATTGTAAATATTTTGCATGTTTTATTCGCATCTTTTCTTCTTTCAGCAATATTTCAGTGGTCTGAACTGTATCAAACAATTTTATTTATATCCGTATCATCTAAGATAATTGCACTCACCGACTATAAGGTTTGCACAATATTTTCATGTTCTGAACAGTTTTTCTATATATTTTGGAACAACCAACCTTCGATAAACTGAATCCTCCCACCCAACCTATGAACTATGAAGAACAAGCTTAGGTGATGAGGACACGAGGTTAGGCAATAAATGGGCAACTAATCAAGTTTGCATGACAGAGTGATTCGATAAGCATGCCCAATTTTGCAAAAACAGGCTTCTGACTAAAAAAATCAACAAGAACATCTCGTAGATAAATAGTCCCATATTAATTTTCTGAAGCATAAATATTTAATTATTAAGCCCCCAAGAATTTGACCAGAAAGCACAAAAAAGGAACTATGTTCAGTGAGAATACTCACGTGAAAAGAATCATGGGGAAAAATCTAGACAAATATCATATAGAACCAACATCATCTTGTTTGTTCTGAATTATAGTGGAATAAAAAGGTAAAACTGGGAAAATTTCGGATCACTAGCTACACTTTACAGTAAACATGTTTTCGATTCAATGGCATTGGGAGAGCATCATGATATGCAAGTCAAATGTTTGAAAGTGTAATGAGTTCCATATTCAAAGTCAAGGATCTGAGCTAATGTCCACTAAATTCAGTTGGCACACCATTCATTTGTTTAAAGTAACAGTCCGGAGGTGAAGACAAAAAATTAAACATAGTAAGACAAAGACTCACCTCAATTATACCTCTCTCTGGACCTGTTGGTAGAACACCATAAGGATATACATAAAGGTTAACCCCAACTGCTTGAAATATGTCTCTAAGAAGCGATATGACTTGAAGGGCTAGAACATCTTGTCGGCAATCATCGCCAACCTTAAAAGACAAGTGGTCAATCAACCATCATTGATACAGATACAAAAGAACCCTAATTTTCATACATCATGGTTATAAACTACGAGGTGCATTTTATTTTCTTTAAACCCGCATTTTATCCATCAATAATGAATAAATAACCTTTCTGAATGTATACCTTGAAAATGCATCCTTCAGGATATATGTTATTCGGGTCTCCATCACGATCGATCACATCAAATGCCACCAGGATTGGTACTTTTGCTGCGGATTGCAAAGGAATCCCACTGTCCACACGTATACCTCTGACAAGCTTATTCGTGGCGGTAGGTAAATAAAGATCATCACCCTCCATTTCAATCTTCTCCAGCTCCCTGTTGTACCAAGTCAATAAAAGAATGGCCAGGTAAAAACATAAACAAAGTGCTGCGAAATGTTACACAACAACAGATATACCTTCGGATGCCAGCTCGCCTTTCATCCTTAGGGAGTGGGAGGAGCACACCAGAAATGGAAGTAACTTTGTCAAAGAAGTCAAATTCCCTCCTAAACATGTCACGCGCCTTGGGACTGAAACCATCAATAATACGCTGTCGAACAATTGGCAACAGTTCTTGAAACGAATTATTCTGAAATTCAGAAACACTTGCACAGTCATTACCCAAACGTTAAAGGTTGCATCAAGTTATTTATCAGTCCAAAAACCTACATGCAGATGCACAAAGAAACATATCCACTCGAGTACATACTTGTAGTGCATCAAGTTATTTACAAGAATTCACCTCAAAATCTAATTATAGTATTATACCCCAGACGAGCGTGCATAAAAAATTGCAGATTTCAAAATCAGAAGGTGATACAGACATTAAGAATTTAAATGAATAAGGAAAAAAGTTATATTCCATTAAATGGGCTTGAAAATATCATTTTCATCACATACACCACAAGCACAAAAATAGGAGACCAACTTAGAGGCATTTAATGCATGAGAGGACTCAACCTCTACAATATACAGTTAGAATAAGTGTATTTTCTGTTAGCAGCTTCTTCGGTATTAAGTTTCAATGAACTGCAGAAACCTGCCAAACATACCTTTCCAAGGGCAGGATCTTTTCCGGATTCTGGTGCACACGTCTCACCCTGTACACGTGAATACACAACTTAAGAGAGCTAAGACAAGAAATTTTGAGATGTAAGAAGACATATCAATGTCACAACCATCTGATTCAACCAAATATGCTTATGTCTGTCACCTGAATATGCCATATCAGAATATGAGCAAATATGTCACTTCTCTGAGCTGCTCTAAGCAAGTACCCTTCTACCAATTTCTGCTAATTAATTGCAGCATAAATCAATATTACATTGTACAAGCAATTGGCACACAATAGAAAGACCAATATAACAAATTGATGAACAAAACAAACAAGTTTACAAGGACTGTTGCATTGATGCCCAGTAATGCTGGAAACATAGAGCTGACAGTGAATCACGTAATTTAGCAGCTCAGCATAGTAGTCAGTGGTCATTGCATACCTTATCAAAAGGGTAAGTATTGATAGCAGTAAACCACTGCTTACTTATTCTAGAAGGAAAACGAAGTCCATCCAAGCAGATGATAAAAGTTTAAAGA
>JAOTIZ010000202.1:39062422-39074519 GCA_027123425.1 Erythroxylum panamense
TAAACATTGGTGTTTTGAGTTTAGTCCACTTACGGACTCACTTAGTGGAGAAGTTTAGTGTTAAGATTCTTGCACTCCTGTTTCTGCCATTATTCCTCTATTACTACTTTCTATTTTCCTGGGTTTTCTATCAAGTATACTTTCAGTTTGTTTGACAATGAGTTGCCAAACAAACAACCAGAAGTCTTGCCCCCAAATTTACATAAATTATAGAGATAACTGAAGTTGGAAAGTAGTTATGGAGATAACACCTAGCTGATAGCTCCCATGCAAAATCTAAAAGTAACCTACCTCATCATCATATCTCAAAGCCTGCACCAGCTGTGGCATGAAGAACGTCACTCTCTCAGGAGGATAGGACTCCAAAACCCGAAGAACATAAGCCATGACACGATGATGACCCTTATATGCTGGTGTAAGGAACTCAAGAGCTTTTGTAATAGAGCAAGCAGCCCAGTGTGGCAATTGTTGCAAAAGCACAGAATCTTCATCAACAGCCTTTGGGGTGACAAAATATGGCAATGCTTCAGGAATGCAGCGGACATCCAATATATGTGACTGCAACATACACAACAGGAAAATCAAGACAACAGATTAGTAATGATGCTTTGAAATACAAAAAAGGATCACATGGTATGACAAAAGAAAATTCGCAAAATAATGTTTCAGCTTTCGCCTATTTTAAGCTCGTGTTAGTATGGGTAACAGACCTGAACCAGATGAGTAACTTCAGCCTTTAAGAAGCTGTTGGCTGGGAACCTTGAGGCCAAGCATAAGGCAATCCGAGGATCCACAGAGAAGGCGGTCCTAGCATATTCAATCCACTTCTCTGAACTGATCTTAAGACGAGAAGTACTATCCCTGAAATAGTGGAGTAAAAGTTAAGGACCTACAACACTAATCACAATAAGAGCAAGAACTTGAAGCAAACTAACAGAAGTAATAAAATAACTTTCAAAGTAGGCAGTACGAGTAATAAAATAATCGGAAATGTTTACTTAGAATTCGTGGGTTGTGCCCAAACTTCAAGCCTGTCTGCCTCATACTGGCATAACATCAAAAGCAGCTGCTTACGTTTTTCTATTCCAACAGCATAGTTCTCCATCTGGCCCCAGACAGGATGATACTGGATATTCTGCATCACTTAAGTTCATTAGATCACTTCAATTTTCTGGCAACCTCTCCATTCTAATCAAGCATTCACTTCAGGGCACAAAAACACTAAACTACTTTATTACACCCGATTCTCCAGCTTCCCCGCATGTAGAGGATAATTCTTATAATAGTCAATATAGAGAAGAAAGGAATAATGATAGGTTAACAGATTTTTCACAAAAACAGCTTCCATGTTTCACTGATAAATGGTGGTCAACAAAAGTTTTGGGAAATAGTCTCCTATCAAGATGCAGAAACAAGTCTCAATGTTTTGAAAGTAGATTGTAGCTGTCTTACCATATCAACAGGGGAAATCCCATTCTCTTGGTCACGACCTTTTGGATCAAGTTGAACAGTCTCAACTAGCTCATTTGAGATATAGTGAACCAATAATGAGACAGACTGAGCCTCACTTTGAGCAAAATTGTTATTGTTCATGTCATACCATTCAGGCTCAAAAGCAAACCAGCCTAGACAGGCCCTGAAACATTCACCAAGACAACTTTTCACTTCAATGCTAAAGCATTATATAACAAAAATCATAACACTAGCCATTTCTTAATTTGTTTGGTGCAATTTCTCTGCTTTATAGACAAAAATTATAGTAACTACATTTGAATACTCACGCTAAGCCTTACAAATCTCCATATTAGCATAGGAACTATACACTCACAGAAATCAGCCAAACTTATGAAGTAAGCCTACAGATTTAAGCGTGCGCACACAGAGAAAGAGTAATAGAGAGAAAAATAGTAGTGCAAATTAATCTGCCAAGTGAAAACCAAAACTAAAGCTACAAATTACAGGAGTTAGTGTTGTATTAGAGTCACAAGACAGCCAATCATATTAACATATAATATTAATAACCAATGTGTAGTTGGCAAAAGTAAAAAGAATTTTTTTTAACAGGGAGGTCAATAAACAAATTCTTCCTCTCTCTTTTTCTTTTTTTGGGTGAGAATGAGGAAAATTAAGAAGGATTTGGATTTGAAGACTTATCTAGAACCCCTATCATTTTACGAAAACTATTGACATCATTCTGAAAGCATACGAAAGCAAAATGATATAAACCAAACAGCAGTAGCAGTAGTATATTTCACACAAAGGCTACCCATTTTCAGAAAGCAACTAATAAAACTGTTCTGTTGTCAGTAGAAACACACTTGATTCTTCTAACAATCGACCGCCAAAACTCCAGTTTAATTGAGTTTGCCAATCATTAAAAAATTTTGAAATATGAGGAAAATCAGAAGACTGAATTTCAACTACAGTTACTTGCACTCACCTATAAATGCGATCTTCCAAGAGCTGAAGTCCTGTTTTGAAATTCCGCAAATTGCCTTGGGAATAACACGAGCAGAACTTTAACCCAAGAAGCATAAATGTGAAAAAGGTACCAGTGGCAGCAGGATGGCGAGAAAAGTTCCAAGGTAATTTTGTAGTCCCTTGTAACAGCCGGCCAAGGAGTAAAAGTTGCTCAACACTATTGTGACGAATCACCTGTACAACCACAATATTCAGAAAAGAAAAATGCATATAGAAGTACATACATGAAGGAGATGCTAATTACTTTCATTGAGAAATGTGGGAAAAAAGGATGCCTAGCTCTTTTGAAATTTTATAGATTTAACAATTTTCTTACCTCAAAGCGATCAATCAAAAACCCAAGCCACAGCCTGTGTGCCATTATTTGCTCAACAGGATCAGTTTCAGGCTGTGGTTCTGGCTCCCCAGGTGCAAGGTGTGGCCTCAGTTTGGCGGCAGGTCCAGAGTACTTGACCTCCGAAGCAAAGAGGCCTCGTTTGGTATCAATTGTCCACAACCATGCATCAACAAGCTCAGCAAGAACTAGAGACCCCAGTTGGGGTGCCGCAGAAACCAACCAAGTCCATATGAAAATACCAGTCTCCATTGCGTCTTGTGTAGAAATATACGCTGGACACCAGCACAGAAGGCGCAGAAGTTGAGCAAAGCCCTCTACATTTGATTTTGAGCCAGAAGCCTAGTACATAAAATATAAGAAACCATGAGAAGGAATTAAGTTCAGAAATTCAACAAATTAAAGCCATGAAAATAAACCAATACGAGGAGCATTCACCAGATTTGAGAGAAGTAGTGCAGTGGCTTGGGAGCAAATATCACGGAATTGTGACTTGTTTACTTCGCCACCTTTCTCTGCAATGCTAACAAATTGTTGCAGAAGGTGCACAAACTTGTTAAGTAACATCTCATTAAATGTGTCATCCTCAGTCTGTGGCGGCTGAGAAAAAGCTCCAGATATCAACCTTTGTAGACCACCACCAAAACCTGTTGGTGCATTACCTGCTTGAAACCCACCAATGCTGTTATACAATCTCCGCATGCCAGCAATTTCTCCTGCATGGTTGCACTTAACAGTTGCACTGACAATTCCTGTACTGAGTACCTCCAAATTAAAAGCTTCAGTCAATTTCAAGTTTGCTCCTGATGCAGCTGCTGCTGCAGCCATGACTGCAGGAATATTAGCTGTGCGTATGCCTGTCCAATCATTTTTTTCAGTACCAATCCGTATCTCAGATAAAAGAGAAACCACATCAGTTGTATTCTGTGATCTCTGCCATGTGTTTGCCTTACAAATTTTGTCCTGTAACATTCAGGAAATTGTTGAGAAAAAAATGACAATATAATGAAGTAGACTACCAAGTTTCAGTATCTCAATAAGACGCTACAGAATTTGATGAAAGCCAGAATCAAATCACAGTCGAGAACAAAAAAAGACATTTAATTGACCAGACTGCTTCCCAACCATAAAGCATTCGTCATATAATGAATAAAAAATAAGATCAAAGAATTGTTTTCATGTAAGGACCCACTTTGTTTCAAAGAATTGATTCCAGTTTACAGCTTTTGCCATTCTGAACAACATAAGACCTGGACAAGGCTATACACCCTAGTTACCAAACACATGATAGATTATATGTGCCATATATGCAGATATTGGGTAACTACAACACGCATAACTTGAGCATGGTTTGCATACAACTGCAAATTTTACATAAAGGATGAAAAGTAGGTGGTGAAATCAACCTGAAATAGACCCTGGATGGTGCATGGTGCATATGATAGTGAAGTGCTGATCCATTCTCTAACAATTTTTTGGTACAAAGAACGAACTGTTGATACCAAAGCAGGATCATTAACTGCAGTAGAAGGTGAATCATTATCAACTGAAAATAGCAGGGATTCCAGGCAAGACGAGTTCCACAGTATCTGCAAACATAATTCTTCATTTGTTTCAATTGCCAAGTTATGCATAAAGAACAAGACTGAGAAATATACATTCCTTTAACGAAATAAATGCACCTGAGGAAACTTATCTCTAAGCTGAGTCAACAAGTTCACGGAAATATTCCGAATGTGTTCCTCCCTCTGCGACATGCTTTTTATAAGAAAACAAGCATGGGCAAAAAGGGTTAATTCTCTGTTCTCAGCTTCATTGCCTGTTTCACTAATGCGATCTTCCTAAACCCAAGTAAAAGCGTTGCATAAACTTCAGATATCAAAACTATTCAAAAGTCTATACTATAATAAAATCTAATAGAAAGTTAAACTACATTTCCTAAATGATAACTAGTAATCCATAAAATGCAAGATCAAATCGAACATTAAAAATTAGACAGTTCAATAACATACTTTTATTGGTATCATTAATTATCCTTAATCTTTGGATAATAGATTCAACTTATTTCATTGTTTGCCGTGCAATAGCATAAACCATAGTTTGAAGATGATTATGAACAAACAGAAACAACCCTATGTCCAATTCAAACTATAGACTAGGAGTAATTATCCTCACATACAATTGAAAATTAAAGAAAAAGAACTTTGGATGTAACTTTTCAACACTTCATGCAGTATCTACAACCTTTGATATATGTTTGTCTTGATAGGAAGACATACAGACAGGAATATTAGTAGGCTATAAATGTCACGAGGAATACCAGCCATAACACTGCAGCCTCAAATGCCCGGTGGACAATTGCCGTCAAACATTGGAAGACTGCTGGCAGTAGATTTGGCGTCTTTAAGTATTCAAAGACACAACTGAAGGAACTTCTAGAAGCAGTCACACTGGCAGAACCATTAAGGATGCCACCATTGCTACTGAAACGTATCATCTCAAGGTAAGCCACAGCAAGAAGATAGGTTGCCTTCACACCTATGAAACAAGATCCAAACAAAAAACAGATTTCATGTGATTATATGGTGAGATAAACAAAAATTTTGTTACAAAAAATTCAACAAGGAAAAATCCGCAAGAAGATGTCCTTTTAAATCTAAAGTTTCCAGACAACAAAAGATACCAATTTATGTTTTTTCAGGATCACATTCAGAAATTTATGGGACCTGAGATTGTGCTCATTGCTGAAACATCAACTCTCCCTCCTAGAGCTGCCGAAAGAGCAGCTCTTTGGGTTAGAGCTGCTTTCTCATTGCCATTTCCTCGACGACTGCCTGGATTATGAAGAGCATTGAGTTCTAATTCATCTTCAAGCCATTTCACAGAGCTCACAACCTGTAGTAACACAGGTATACACCAATTCAATATGAGAGTGAAATCTATAGAGAGATTTACTGCAATAATCATGGAGCGAACCAAATTTCAAAAATGAAGGTTACAAGCATGCTACCTGTGCCTGACTTGACAAGGACAATAAAATCAATAACAAGCCAAACCATAGAAAACATTATTCAGAAGATAACTTAATATACTACTGATATACTCTGGAGCACAGAAATAAACCAGATCCATTTCAATTTTCAAATGGAAAAATGAGAAGTTATTCACTATATTTTCCATGATCTTTGAGGATAGCTGACATAAATAAACAGCATCCCAGGTTTTGTGCGCTTCATGCCATACACCAAAGAAAGTAACATTTAACATATAACAAGTCTTTATCATTGTTATGTAATACCAAATGATCCATTTAAAGATTTAATATTCTAAGAGACATAAGTAGTCCCCCAGGGTTAGGGTCACAAGGAGGATTGTAGTTCCTTTTACAAATCCTAGGTTAAGATCGAGGCAAATGTGGTGAAACAGCCCCCTGCTATGCAATCCAGTTAGGCCCAACAAATGATAATATGCCAAAAAGAACAGAGATAAGTTGAGGAAAGATTAATAGCCTCAGTATCAACCAATAATAGATCCCAACTGATTCAACTGCAGGCATCACGATCTACTTAGCAAGCAAAATTTCTTGTTTTAGTATGGGAAAAAAATATCTGCACCAAAAAAAGGCTAAATATCAAATAAACCCCTAAAATCTCATGATTTCAACGATTAAGTCCTTCATGAGAAGTCTCCAATGATACCACTTTAGAGGTACTCAATTGGTTGATCCCTTCCCAATACCAAGAAAAGAAACATTTGGCATGAAATGGGATGTTTACTCTAGAAAAACAGGTCTATGAGAGGATAAGATCCTATTTGAAATAGCAGTCTTTTCTAGCAACTTCTGAATTTAAAAAATATACCAGAATAATCAGATGCTGAAAAGAAAGAAAGAAGAATAAAAGAAGATTGAAAGAGAGGAAGCAGCTATGGAAGGTAATGATTTGATAAAATCACAAGAGAATATCATGTGAAAACCATTTTGAATATCAACTTACAAGGGGAGGAGTCCCTTGAGCAATACGCTGAACTGCAGAACCCCACTGTGAATTCCACATGTATGGTCCACTCACGGCCTGAAGAGCAATGGCACTTCCTGCACTGTTTAGCATTGTTGAGACTGACTTTGTTGGCGGTTGACCGTTTTGTATAGGAGGTGCTAACCCAAAAAGTGCAACATAAAACCACAAATTGCGGAATAACTTTAAAAGTGATGGTTCAACATATATGGTGGGATCAAAGTCAGAACATATTTCAGCGACAGCAGGGAGTAGGGGGCCCATGAAATCAGCTCCACTCCTGCAATGATTAACGTACATAGAAAATGTCAAATTAGAAATGATGCTAACAATCTGATCATTTGATTAAGCAACAAATTAAGAGACTTCACATAATCGAATATGACACGACCTTCCACTTTGGGATTCGGCAGCCAAGCCTACATCTGAGCACAAAGATAGCAAACGATGACGATAGTCTGAACGCAGTTTAATATTTTTTAGGCCAGTAGCTATCAGATGAAAACCTGCAGGAAGTGTCTAGAATGTAATTTGAAAAGGTTAGGTTTCTCATAACCCAAAGTGTCAAGCAATATAAAAGCATGATGTACAACTCATGCTTGAGAGTACTTCACACCTCAACGCGTTCAGTAGTGGCTTCTGGTGCCATTGTTTTGCTTTCAGCAGAACCCACACTTAATAGTTTACTCATATAACTCCTTGTCATCAAAACAACTGTCTCCCGATATGCCTTCTCAAACCCCAAACTTGCAATACGAGATACAGCATCAAGAAGCTGCATCAAGTTAGAAAAGAGTCGGATAACAAGCAACTTATGGGTGATTAGAATTCAAAATGGCATATATTTAACAGTAAATATATGCCCGTCAAAATTTATTCAGAATTACATGCTCGGAAGAAAATTTTTGCATACCTTCAGTCGCAACAAACCCGGAATTGAAGCATCACCCTCTTCTAAGATTTCAAGAAACAGCGGCAATATCATGTCCACCACTTCAAGCTTGCTAACAGCAACAGTTAAATCAGCTAACAAGCGTATAACATTCAGCTGCAGGGTAGGAACTGCCTCCTTCTCCTTGTCAACCTGAAACTAGCCTAACTTATCAAGACAGACAGGAACTTAAACCAAAAAAATCCAAATAGTATTTGTCATTTTCTTCCCCTTGGTCCAGAATAAATTAAGACTTCCAAATTCCCCGTCTTTCACGGAATCCTGACATTTAATGCTTACTTCAAGTTATCTTAGATTCTTTACGTTTGAAGCATTCCATACTTCCATTTAGTTTTAAAATAGGTGAGAGCCAGTTTAGTAATTTATGTACATAATATATGTAGCCTAATGGCAAAAAGAAGTATGACTTCACCTAACAGATGCAAAGATAGACCTCATATTACCACTTGCACATTTGTACATGTCTCCCAAATATAAAAAGAAGCATAAAATTCTTAAACAAGCAGTGGAACTATGAAAAGAAGTTTTAAGCAACCAAGAAGTACTTAATAAAAGTGCATAAATTAAAAAATAATCTATTTATTTTGCCAGGCCAGACCAATTTTTAAGATGAACATGCAGATACAATCACACAGTTAAACAGCCACTAAAATAAACCAACCTGGTCATCATAATCATTTCGTTCACGTATGCTTGCAGCTAATCCCATGATAAAAGTGTCAATCGGAGCCCGATCCTTGGACCAACCAGACTCAATTATCTGACAACTTGTTTTCACAACACTCTCAAACATTGCTCCCTGGCTGCCTCCCCATGTGTCAGCCTGCAGATCAGAGGATACAACAATAAAGACAACTTTTCATAAAGAAGTTGGAAATAGAACTCAATCTAGTCATGGCATGCACCTGTGCACAAGCAGTCAGCACAAGAGGCTTGAGGCGGATAAGCAGAACACGCAAGGGTTGACCCCCTCTAGTGACTGATATTTGAGCAATCCCTGAAAGTAGTGAATTGAAAAGCTCTTCGCAAGCTCTCAGCTTCCGCCACACAGAGAGTAAGCATGCTTCCGCAGCATCTATAGTTAATGCAAGAGTCTCAAGTACCAACCTCTTGGTGGTTTTCCCATCAGCATCAAGATATTGAAGACCCTTAATTTTCATCCTGGCTGCAGCTTGATAAACAGACAACTTTGCATTAACTCTTGCTTTTAAAGCTTGACCCTGTTCACTCCAATCCCGCTTCCTTATCTGCTCACATAACCAACTATCTTATCAAATTTCATAATCAGTAACTTCAGTAAACATAAAGCTTTTTTATACTATATTCAAATGCAGAAAGACTTGTAAACCACACAGAACCATACAAATGCATGCACAATTTCACAAGAAGAGAAAATATTATATCTGACATATTTACACAAATCTGAAATACCTAAACAGGCATATGTTTATAAGGTGTGTACTTTTCTATATCGTAATTAGCTGCAAAATGTATTACACTTGATCCAACAGATTTCCTTTTTCTTCAGGTAATTCAAGCCAATCCAAAACCCAAACATAAATAAATAAGTTCTCATTTACCTTTAGAAATGCAGACATAGAATGAAACTGCTTCTTGACTATGAATCTCACTTGCTCCAAAAGATTGTTATCGATCCTCTCATGTTCCAAAATCCGCGCAATTAATTTAAATGCAATTTCCTGCTTCTCCAATCCCTCTACAGTCTCCTCCTCAAAGGAAGCTACTTGCTTTCTGAACAAACCCCCGCCACTAACTCCATCATTCAGCCCAAAAGTTATTCCCGCCGAATCGAAACCACTCTTCCACGCCGTTCCAATACCGTTCACCACCACTGTCGTCGACGATGGTAAGCTCGAGCTTGACGAACCTGAGGCGTGGCTCAAATCATGCGCAGGACTGGAAATGTCTTTGTTTGGATTGAATTTGTTATTATTTACATTGTTCATCGGCGAGCTCTGAGACGATGTCGTGCCTGAGTTAACGGTGATTTGTTCAGAACTTGACCCCGTTACCATTGAGGGAGATATGAATTGTTCGAGAAGGCATGTCACTACTCTGTCCGCATCCGACGACACAATAGACGGGAAATTCTGAGTTAACGCCAGCAGAAAAGCTCTCGAAATCTCCGAATTATCATTCGCATAATGATTGATCGTCGTCAACACGACATCACCAGAGAATTCCGCAACCTCATCAGCGAACTCCGGCGACGTCTCGGCCGATTCCCAAACGTACCCGAGAAAATCAACAAAAAACGACGCGATCGACACAGCGTTGTACGATTG
Organism: Erythroxylum panamense; assembly: GCA_027123425.1. Classification (NCBI taxonomy): domain Eukaryota; kingdom Viridiplantae; phylum Streptophyta; class Magnoliopsida; order Malpighiales; family Erythroxylaceae; genus Erythroxylum; species Erythroxylum panamense. Next base: position 39,072,512 of record JAOTIZ010000202.1, read on the forward strand.
CGGCCAAAAAGACTGTTCAAAAGACAACCGAACTGAGCGAAGAAACTCGAGAACCAGACTCTTGGGCCTGGGTTCGACGCAGTCGGGGCACTTAGAGACAAATCTAGCCACAGCGAGAACGGCATTGAGCTGAGATCGTGAAACCCTAGGCGATCCGCCGAGCAACATCTCCGGTTGCGGACACCGGTTGCACATCCACGCAAGCTTCTCCGCAAATTGCTCCGGGTTCCTTGCCACGAGGTCGCAGAGCTCGATCAACGCATCCATTGTCGAATCTAGAGAGCGCGTGTAATCTGTACGTAAATTTGTAAGTAGAAGAACGTGACGGTTAGGGTTTCCAGAGAGTGACTGGTCTCATTTCGTTGTGCCGTTGGTTGCCTCTTCTGAGGCCTGACGCCATCTCTGTTCTTTGTATTTTTCTTTTAAATTTTGTTTCTGTTTGGGTGTTTGAAGTCAACAACTCTCGCGGCTCCCTTCTTGGATCGTCCTTCCTAACCTTTTTAAGTTATTACTTTCTCTGTCGCCTGTTCTCCGTCAAGTTTGGTTCAGAAGCTGAATTTGTTCAAAATTATAATAAAATTAATAAACGCGTTGTGTTTAATTTACTTTTTGTATTAATTTAGGCCCACCAAAAAGGAAACATCAAATGCTAAATTACACTTAAATAGTATAAATGAGTGGTTCCAATTGAAAAGTTCGTTACGCACTTTCTAAAATGTAATTACAGTACTAATCTCTTAATTAAGTCATCTTAATTTATCTAATATTATGCAATTATAATTTTTGTACTAACAATTGTAGGCTTACTTCGAGCTCAGATTTGAACCATTTTACCAAAATCTAGCCTGACTAGCCTGACTAATCAAATGACCTAAAGTTTCATTATACTTTGAATAAAAATGACATCGAATCATATTAATTAGAGTCAAATCAAACTTATTTTTTTAAATTTGAATTTGACCAAAACGTAAATTTAATTTAAAAATTAATCAAATTATTATATAATGATATCAATTCACTTCTCGATCCTTTTGTTTTTTACCCACGAAATGTCCTAGGAGAATCTCAATTATAAAAAGAGACTTTTAAGTCATCCACTTCCAGATTAATCTCCATTCGAGCTGGGCAGATTCTTTACGAGAGGCAAAGCTCTGACCTTAAGTTTTAAACGGCTGCATACATGAGAGTAGTTCAAATCCGCAACCTCATTTAAACTAGAATAATCTCTTATCAACTCACCCACACTTTAAGATTTTTATATATGATAATGTGTAGGGTCAGAACCAATCTAGTACCAATCTAACTTGACCAAGCTCTACGAATATATAATTTGAACTTGGTCCAAAGCATCAGCAACCTAGTATATAGTCCCATTCAAGTTTGAACAGATTAATTAAGAGAATCTCATTTTAAATAAAATTTTTGTAAAATAAAATTTCAGATTATTATTTTGAATAAATTTACTTATTATCAACAATTAATTAAAATCCAGTTGAAACGTAGAGTTTGAGAACATTCGATAATATTCATTTTTATTCTTACTTAATAAAAAGACTATTTCTGAAAAACTTACTAATCTGAATAAACTTACTTGAAACAATATTATTTTAATCAAATGACTAATTGTTTAAACTTTTATGTGAATCGACTCAAGGCTTAACTCAAAACCAATCAAATTAAAATTAGCTCGTTAATTTCAAATTAAATATGATCTAGTCCAAATCTTACCGTCATTTTTAGGGATGACAGTGATCGGGCTAGGCTCGAGAACGAGGCCCGATTAGCATAAAGAATAGGACTGACCCGTTAACTAAGGACCTATTTGCTTGAGCCGAAACTATTACCTCTAATTATTTCTACTACTTTTAACAAGTTATTTAACACCTTATTTGGAAACAGATGAATTGAATTCAATTTTGAGATTGAATTCAATTCATCTGATTGGAAGTAAAAAACGTGCACGAATTGAATTCAACTATGAATTCAAATGCATCATCCTTGAGGGGTT
>JAOTIZ010000202.1:39130456-39148082 GCA_027123425.1 Erythroxylum panamense
AATAATAATAATAATAATAATAATAATAATAATAATAATAATAATGATGATGATGATGATGATGATGATGATGATGATGATATAATGATAAGGACATTTTGGTCTTTTTGTTACTTATTCCATTCTTATTCCAAGTTTATATTTTCAAAGTAAATATTGGAATAGAAACTCTTTCAGTATTCTATTCTCTAAACCAAACAAAGTAATACTCATTCTATTCTATTCATCATTTTTTCTATTCCTAAAAATAAATATTCTATTCCCTATCATTCCATTATTTGAACCAAATAGGCCATATAATTGACCCACTTTAGGGCTGAACTCCATTCTTCAGTCCAAGAAAGTCAACCGCCCTCTGCTATAAGTTTGTTTAACGTATATTAAAAATGGTGGCTCTCATATTTGATAATAAAATAAAATTTTCTTTTATTTAGTTAAATTTTAAATCTTAATTGTCACGTCTTGATGTAGCACAGGCCGCTTAATTTAATAATTTTTTTTTAAAATATTAAATCAACGTTTATCAAGTCATTTAAATTTTTCCTAGATTTGGTGGGGGTAAATTTTAATTGATTGGTAAAAAAATAAGCATTAAAAGTCACACTTTTGTTATTTATTTCAATAAGCAGGTACACCATCTACTAAGAAGTAGCAGTACTCGAGTTCTCGAGAGTTCACATTACATAAGCTGTACTAGCCATGGAAGGCATAGGAACATAAACTAGATTATCATCTGGGAAGAAATGACACACATTGGACGACCCTGGCTCAAACCCAAGCACCGTAAAGGCCACGTGATTGGGGCTCCACTGAGATGTGTCCATGTGACAAACAGCAAGAGCTTCCACCCTATCTCCATTGTCACCTGTTAGTGAAACAAGGAACACTTTGTTCTGGCTTTCTTGGTTGTGACAATAGAAAACTGCATAAGGGTATGGCATTGTATGACATGCCACCATTTTAGGAGCTGAAATCTCCTTAGGTACACCATCGATGGTGTAGTTCTGCAGAAGTGTACTTGACTTTGTCATGTGAGTTGTGCTCAAAACCTTGACTTCAGTTTCAAGTCCCAATTTTTTTTGAGCAAAGTCCAACATGGATTCCAGGGAAGTAGCACAAGTTTTGGTCTCTCCCTTGATGGCTTTCGTCTCACATTCTCTTATTGTGTTCTCCGTTGCTATGGCTTGAGGAGATCCTGGAGTGAAGGAGAAGAATTCAAGAAGATAAGGAAGTTGCTGATACGAAAATGGAATTGCATTAGCTTCTTCTCGTGACAGGAACCTAGGAGAGCTTAAAGGGTCCCTCTTGGGAAAGTAGATTTGCATTCTGTTCCCAACTTGCAAATCGTTCAGGGTGAAAAAAACCAGTACTGACTTGTCTATGTGATCCAAATGAGCCAAAGGATTAGAATGAACATGTTCCACATGCAACTGTTCATCTTGGGCTTCGACTTCATTATCTTCTCTAATGCCACCATTCATGCTAGGGAGTCTCAGAAAATTGTCTTCCTCAGGCCGAGCATCGTGGCTTGGATTAAGATTCATCATCTCTTCCCTATGTACCTTAGTTGTCATCATCTCTCTGGTGGTTCTACTTCCATGAGCACACTGCCATTGTTACATCGTCAACTTCCCAACTTTATTACATAACGTCATTGGAAATTTAGTATACTGAAGTAGTCATTAACCTATACTATGAAAACTTGGTGGATCTAACTCAAATCTGATCTATATACTTCCAACAGAATGTGTATCAGAAAATTTCTGAAAGTTCTTACGGGGATATTCACGTTTATGTTCTTTCTGTATAAGATTACAAATCAGAACTACTGAATCTTAAACACAAGTTATCATCATAAGTTCACAACACTAGCAGTGAATCACATACAAGTTATCATCATAAGTTCACAACACTAGCAGTGAATCACATGCATCTGGCAAAATAAACCAAGAATGTATAGGAGATGTTACCATAACAAGCAGAAGATGAAGGAGAAAGATCTTAGATGCAAAATTGAAACCCATCTTTGTATCTTCCTTTTGGCCACCGAAAAGCAAATTAGTCTTTCAGCTCCTATGTCTCTCCCACTGCCTAAAACACAGAAAGAGGTCGAGAACCGTTAAGAGTTCGGATATGTTTCTTAACCACACAGGAAAACAATGTGAACTGACTGCCCCGACATATTACTTCAAGAATGAAACTGTAATATTATTATGATAAGACCAATTATACGAGCAATATTGCATGATTATTGGGTGATTATTAGTAGTAATTATTATTAAATAATTTTTGTATCATTTAATAATATTAATAATTATCGATAGATTGAGTGTGAAATATTGTTTTTTATTTAAAAATTTTAATAATTAAACTATTGATAAATATTAATAATCATTAATATTATAAATAAAAATATTATTTTATAAACTAAAATTTTTTATTTAATAATAATGATCACTAAAAATTATTCATTTACCTCTAATATTAAAAAATTTTATGATTTATTTTTTTGACAAAATTAGATGGAAGTGTATAATATTGTTAGTTTAGATTTTAAATATATTCAAAAACTTTGTAGATATCATTACAAATTAAAATTTCGTAAAACATTTTAACTGAAAATTAAATATATATTCAAAAAAAATTAGATATTATTACAAATTAAATATAAGTTAAAGTTACGTAAAACATTTTAATTGAAAATATACTTTTTTACCTACAAGCTAACAAAACATGCAATAATTCATTCATAACTTTGTGCAATCATTTCTACAAAACAGGAGTCTTTACACATGGAACAGGTACTCTTGGATAAGATGCGATATTCTCTTCAATGCTTCAATTATGAGCTTCTTGGGTCCTTCTATATTTGGCAAGTAATCTTGCCCTGGGGTCACATCGCGGTCAAGAGAATGATAATTTATTGCCATAATGCACTACAAAACAAGACAATCATACACATAGGATACTGTTTTATGATCAATCAACCCACTAGCACAAAAATCTTTCTGAAGATCCTGAACAGGGATGGCCACCGGGGAAGCTGATACAACCATTCATCTCAAATATGGTTCTTATTGCTTAAGAGGACAGACATTTTTAAAACCAATTATTGTTGTTGCCTATATATAGTTGATGGGTCATTTGCATAATCTCCAAACAAGTCATTGTACAGAGAACAATGGAGTCTTATAGTGCTTTGTACTTTTCATTCTTGCTATTACTGGTAATTAAGAAGTTGTAATGATGCCAAGCACTCCATTGCTTTGTCTCTTTCTTGGCGAAATCTGTTTTCATGTTAATTATAAATACTTGGTCTGTTAATAAACAATGAAGGAGCTTAGGATTAATGAATGGAGATGCTAACTATGGAATGAACTAGTATGGTTTTTGTCATTGATCTCCTGACGATTCTCTCTTCTTCTTTTCTTTAACAGTTTAGTAACAGTATCAATGCAAGAAAAGATGTAGGAGAATACTGGAGAGGTGTCATGAAAGATCAACCCATGCCAGAAGCAATTCGAGGCCTTGCTCGTGACCAGCCTGCACTATCCAACTCTCATGACAGAACCAAATGTCACAGTACTGACACAACTGAAACTTCTCAGCCAAGGCCAAGGCCTAATCTCTCGGTTTATGACAATGATGCTGATCTCAAAGCAGAAAAGAAGTTTTATGCTGATGATACCGAACCTAGGCCAAGTGCTACTGCCTACAGCGAGTATCATGACAATGATGCTGGTCTCAAAGCAGCACGGAAGTTTTATGCCGATGATATCGAACCTAGGCTAAGTGCTACTGCCTACAGCGAGTATCATGACAATGATGCTGGTCTCAAAGCAGCAAGGAAGTTTTCTGCCGATGATATCGAACCTAGGCCAAGTTTTACTGCCTACAGCGAGTAACCAGTGGTATCAGTACTGTAATTTTCACATAGGCACCTACTGCTCCTTTTAACTCCTGTTTGTATCGTGAGCTGATGTTGTGTTTAATGGTGTAAATTAAGCTAGGTTGCTGTGGTTTGAACTAAATAAAGAGGCTTCTGCTTTATTACAGGAATGGATTCCTCATGTAGAGAATGTGCACTGGTTCTTGTTTTGGACAGAACCAAACCTACTTCACGTACAAGTTCACATAAATTTTCTGTCATGTCCTACCAGCGACAACCAGACCAATATTTAGTATGTCAATTTACCACGGAGAATCTTAATTTCAATATTTTAAAACAGGGTTAAAAATTACTCTAATAAAATAAGAAATTTAAAGGTAGAATTATATAATTATTACGCAATAAAAATTAAAAATAGAATTAAAAAAGAACATTATTATCTTTATCTATCGAAATAAGTTAAAGTTTAATTAGAAAAGAATATTATTAAATAAAAACAACAATTCTTAAAATAGAATAAACTAAAAAGTTAAAAATTAAACTACAAAATTTTACTCATTGAAAATTTTTACAATTAAAATAATCCAACGAGATTTTTTAATTGTTGTTCAACTTTTAGCAAACAACTTGCACTTGCAATTTCAAAATAGATTTTCTAACACGGGATCATAAATATGCGTGGAAGGTGTTGACATGAGTTAGTCAAAGAATTGATTTAGGAAGGAATGTGTAGTTTCCTTAAAATTGGTTTTTTAAAGATGTAATTGTACCTGCAATTTATTCAAATGGAAAAGAAGAATATATTGTCTAATATGGTATTAAAATTGATGTTTTAAAAATTGCACTAGAAATTAAACCGACAAGATTAAAAATTTAACTGTTATTAAACTATTATAAAATTAATATATAATAAAAATTAAACAAATTAAAAAACTTAAAATAAGATTGAAGAATGAGGTTATCTTTGTTTATTGAAGAAGTTGAAGTTTAATTGAAGAAGGAGACTATCAAATAAAAATCAATTGGCTTGTTCTTATTTATAAAAATTGGTTAGTTTACAAAAATCAGTTAGTTAATTAATAAATCAATTAGTTTTAAATAACAATGGTTATTAAAATAATTTAACTGAAAATTTGAACGGTTCAAAATTTCAACGATTGAGCCAATTGAATTAATTTTATTTTTAATCACCGATTAGAACATGTTCAATTTTATTATAACTACTCATACATGACTTCTTCCTTTTTTCTCAAAACTCACATCCGAAAATATAAGTGGTCAATCTAAATTTTATTGTCCAAGTTATACCAAATAACATGAATTACTGAAAATTAACGAGTAAAAAGTTTGCCTATTAACTTAACGTACGTAACAATTTATTCGTCTTTTCTATTGGAAAACAATAACACAACTCTCTAAAAAGATCAACCAAAGATCAACAACAAAACACTCTTCAATTTCAACCAACAAGTTCGTATAAGAATGAGAAAGTTAATGTGAAAAACTAAGACCAAGATTTACATGAAAAACCTTTCAATAAAAAGAGCCAACCAACAAACAAATCCTTTAAACTCAAATAAGGATTTACAAACTTTAATATCTCACTCCAAAACTACAAGTTGTCTTACCAAGTTTTAGGATTAAAACCAAAGTAAATGTATCAATCAACAACTCTCATACTAATTTAAATGACAACACAAAAGGATGAGAATACTATACTACTTGCCTTCTCTCTGTTTTTCCCACTTTTAGACATTATGGTCACATTCCATGCAAAACCTACATATTTTTCTCTTGTATATCACGAAATAGTTTTTTTGCATTGTACACAGTCACATATACAATATAGCTCTTTATAACCGAGTACATCTGTGACTGAGGTGGTGCTAAAAGAGACATGGTCACAATCTTGGTAGAACTTTGATTTCTCATCTTTACCTATTCAAAGTCTCCACCATTGTAGTTTGAGAAGTACTTCACATTTAAAACACAATGATAAGAAATTCTCATGTAAATCAGCCACTCAAAAACAAAATCATGACATGGAAGCATTCACTTTTTGTACAAACTAAGGAAACCTTATCATTTATGTTTGAAATTGTTGTGGCTGTATTCTTATCATCTTCATCATTATAATGATCTTGCTTTTTTTTTAATCCCTCTTCCACTTGTAACAGGACCTCTTAATATGTCATGACTTGTTTCAATTGTGGCATATATTCACTTCTTTTGTCACCTCTGGACTTTGATCAGTTCTTAAACTTATGGTATCACTTGGGATCCTTGTTCTTGCTCCTTACCATACTTTCTTCCATGAAAGCTCTCACATTATCAACTCTTGTCTCTTTTCTTATGATTTCTTCATTGAATATATTCTCTTTGATTACATCCAAAGAGAGCATAACTTTAAGAGCTGAATTGCTAATTGTCAGCACTGGTGTTTTTCAACTGTCTGGTAGCAAACTCAATAGAATCAAGGTTTAAAGCTTGTCATTAAGAATGATTTTCATTGTTGTAAGCTTGTTGATTATATTATAGAAATCATTCAGATGCTCTGACACAAATTTTCTAACTTTCAGCTTGAAGTTTATAAGTCTTTTAATCAAGGAGACCTTTTTATAAGTAGTTTTTCTTTCATAGAGTCCTTCTATATTTTTACATAACTCACAAGGATCCATTTCTTCAGACACATGGTTGAACATATTGATACCAATCCATTGTCCAATTGTTTCCTGAGTTTATTTGCTTCATCTTTTTCCATTCTCTATCTAGCATCTTCTCAAGTTTTGAAGGAACATCATCTTTCACACATTTGCCCAAGTCAACAGGATTAAAAAGATCCTTACAATGCAGAAGGTCCTCCATGCCTTCAAATAGAGTAGTTTGTTCATGTCAACTTAATCATATAGCTATTTCCACCTTTCATCACATAGTTGTGTCACCACCTATTGGGAGACAATAACACAACTCTCTAAAAAGATTAACCAAAAATTAATAACAAAAGACTCTTCAACTTTAACCAAAAAGTCAGTATAAGAATAAGAAACTTAATGATAAACCAACACCAAGATTTACGTAGGAAACCCTCCATTGTAAAGGAAAATTTATGAGTCAAACCGACAAACATTTACAAGATTTAATATTTTACCCCACAACTACAAGTTGTGTCACCAAATTTTACGTTAAAATCAAAGTTGACGTATCAATTAACAAACTCTCTAACCAATCCAAAAAACAATAAAGAAAAGATGAGAATTCTACACTACTTGCCCTTTCTCTAAGTTTCCTTACTTTTGGACATTATGGTTATACTCTCATGCAAAATCTATATATTTTTCTCTTTTATATCATGAAATAAATTTGTTTGCATCATACATGATCGGATAAACGATCGTGTAAGTGACTGTGTCTCTTCCAACATCGCTTCAGTTGCAGATGTACACAGTTATAGAGACGTCACACAATCATGTATGTTATGAAAACGGACATGTACACATCCGTGTATGTCTTTGTCTTTCACATTCTTCTTCACAAGGTTCCATAAACTTACACAGTTAATCCACACTACAGTGTAAGTAGAGGATACGGGTGTGTAACACCCTACACAATTATATCTATCATAAGAAGCTTGATTCAATCGTCATTTATCTTATCTTCATTCGTTTGTCATCTCTATGAGACATTTACCATCACCAAAAGTGTCAAAATAGGATTGGATATTCAAATTTTCCATCGTCAAAGAAATATGATAAGCAAGGTCAAAAAGCTTCTATGATGAATCAAATAAACTTCATCTCTTCAAGTTAACTAATAAAAGTTTTTTATTAGATAAGATGATTGATCATTGTCAACATTCTATAATAAATTTATTGCTATTTTTAGACTTTACAATAAAATCAAATTGAGTTAAAAAAAATTTATTTAAGTTTGAGTTTAATTTAAAACTAGACTTCATCGGTTTAAGAGAAATTAAGTTGAATTGCTATCTTTAACTATTTTTAGAGATGTTAAAAAGGGCCCAAATGGTCGGGCATGACTCGTATGTCATTTTGAAAGTTTTTCTTTAAAAAAATAATGGGCAAGGTTGGCCCGTGACCTGTCAGGTCATAGGCTAAACCACAAGCCAGGCCATAAGTTAATCTATTCCGGCCCGCCGAGTCATAGGCCACCATAGCCAAGGTAAGGCAGCCCAAGCCCGGCCAAACAATTTTTAAGGGGACTGATCATAGGGCTCCTTTCGACGAAGGAACTGTTGGAGTGGTCCAGTTCCAAGGTCACGTCAAGATCATTTCTTCTGTTCATAAAGTGTTATTTATCCGAGCGTACCAATTATAAGAGCTTTACAAATAACAATGAATGGAATTTCGGGTATAATAATATTGTTTTAATTAATTAATTTTTAAAATTTAAAAATTATTATTAAAATTAATCAAATTATTTAAGTTAAGTAAAATTGATTTTTTAAATTTAAGTTTAATTTATTAATTTTAATTCTTTCAAATTTCCAAACTTATTTAGAAATTAGAATTTTTTAAAAAAGAAGAGATTCCAGTTAAGATTTATCTTAATATTAATTGTTTATTATTAAAATAAAATATCACTCGTTTTCAATTAATGAATTATGATATTTTAACCTTTCACGACAAGAAATAATGAACCTATGATGAATCAGATAGCTTTATGACATCTTGGGTTTTATAATGTTTTGTGAGAAAAAAATTAATTATATAGTAATTAAAATATTAATTAGTATATAATATACAACTTAGAATAGAATTTTAGATTATAGTTTATATGAAATAATTTTTAAATTAGAACTAAATTGTAATACATCTTAATTTTTATTTTAATATTAGATATTATAATTTATAAAAATGCATATTTATATGTTTTTGTGAAAGAATTTAATTGCGTTAAGTTTTTATAAAATTTAATACTTACAACTTTGGTCTAAAATTGTATTCAAGTGTTAATAATAATTTAATGTACCTCAATAAAATTTAAACATTTTATTTAAAATTAGATTATTAAAATTTATAAAAATAAGAATAAAATCATATTCAAATGTCATTAAATGTCTTAAGAATATTCTAATTATCATGGTATAATTAATAGTAAAATTATTAATACTATTAATAATATAAATGCTTTTTCATAAATCATGTTAAAAATAAAATTTAATTTAACATGTATTTAACAAAATTTTAAGAATAATATGAAACAAACTTATTTTCGACAATGTCTAAGACATTTTAACATTTCAACTGCCCCAAGGAAGGACAAGCGCCCGAAGCCTTATCCTCTTTATACTGGGCTGCCGAGTGTCGACGCACAGTAACACAAACAATTACCCCCGTGATTTTACACTATTGCCACACACTCAATCCACGCAATTCCAACTCAGATTCTTTTCACATAACGTTAAACTTTGCTCTGTCATTAGCAATCAGCGGAAATGATGTATACCGTCTTTTATCTGTCGCTGAGCCAAAAACAAACCCTTTGAACAGCTAACGAATCTAATCAATGGAGGAGAGACCGGCCGGAGTGGCAGCCGGAGCTGAATCTCCGGCAACAGCTGAGCCACCGTCGTCGCGCCGACGAGCTGGAGGTATGAAGAGGAAAGTGAACGCACTCTCAACATCAGGCTCATCGTCCACTCCTTCGAAGCGTCTCACGCGCGACAAAGCTGCGATCGTTCACGCGCCGATCCACAATGGTCCGTTGACCAGAGCGCGTCAGGGACCTAACAGTTTCACAGGGGCGACGGCGAGTGGTCACTTTGGGTTTGAAGAGAAGGCGGCGGCGACGTCGTTGCAGGAGGTGACGAAGGCGATGGAGGAAGAGAAAGTGACTAAGTTGGAGGAGTTAGAGGCTGCGATGGAAGCGGATTTTGAGAGTCTTAGATCGCGAGATCCTAATGGTCATGTTGTGCCTAGTCATTGTGGTGAGTTTCAGTTTTCAATTCTTTTGCAATTCCATTTAATTTTTTATTTTTCCGTTTTCTCGGTGAATTAATTGAGAGGCATTTCATCAACTGCAAAATGTTGTGAGCTGTGAGGATAGTATTAGAAAATTTTTAAATGAACTACTGATTATGCTTGGGTAGTTATGGTTTTGGATTGTATACTTTTGTCTAGGGTTTTAAAGTTTCGCTTATGACTTATGATTTGTCTGTGAAAGTGAAACCCGTATCGTTGAGTATTTTACTATTAAATTGACCTTGTCAGTTTGGTTGCTGCGATAAAAAGAATATGAAGTAGAGGTGGTGAAGATTTTGAATGTTATGTTGGTTATGGATTTTGGATTGCTTAGTTTTCTCCCTTATCAATTACAGGGTGGTTTTCATGGACAAAGGTTCACCCCCTTGAAGAGCGGGTGATGCCTTCATTTTTTAATGGGAAGTCCCAAACTAGGACATCTGATCTGTATATGAAGATACGGAACTGGATGATTAAGAAGTTCCATTCAAATCCAAATGAGAACATTGAATTGAAAGATCTTTCAGAGCTTGAAGTTGGAGATGCAGATGCGAAACAAGAGGTGCTGGAGTTCTTAGACTACTGGGGATTGATTAACTTCCACCCATTCCCAGAAATAGATTCCGCTGCAAATATGGATGATGCTGAGACAACAAAGAAGGATTTGTTGCTTGAAAATTTGTTTCACTTTGAATCCGTTCAACCATATCAATCTGCTACTCCTAAACCAAACATCACAACCCCAGCCATGCCATCTGGTTTATTTCCTGACTCTGCAATTGCTGAAGACTTGTTGAGGCCTGAGGGACCTTCTGTTGATTATCACTGCAATTCTTGTTCAGCTGATTGCTCAAGGAAGCGGTACCATTGCCAGAAGCAGGTTGGTTGTATTCTATATCTAGAGTCTATAGGTTCTTGCTTGTATAAGGAGACAATTTTATCTTCATCATGGCTTGACGCATCCTTTTTGCAGTACATATATTCATATTAAATGTTTTTATTCATATTTGGTGCATTTTGAAACAAAGGACTACTAGTACTTATACTGTATTGCAGGTCTAATTTATCGTTTCTTTAACTTAATCAAAAGGATCTTTATGTGATTCAGTTGAGTTTGTTTGCCATCTGACTCCATCCTGTGATTGTATTTATTATCATTTTGGGATTAGAGTGATGGATATTGTCCCTTGTCAATTTTTGCATTCTTTCTAATTGTATCCATGTTAACAGGCAGATTATGATTTATGCGCTGATTGCTTCAATAATGGAAAGTTTGGCTCAAACATGTCTTCATCAGATTTTATTCTTATGGAGCCTGCTGAGATTGCTGGTGCAAGTGGTGGAAAGTGGACAGATCAGGAGACCCTACTTCTTCTTGAAGCATTGGAACTTTATAAAGAGAACTGGAATGAGATTGCTGAGCATGTTGCTACAAAAACAAAAGCTCAATGCATTTTGCATTTTCTTCAAATGCCTATTGAGGATGCTTTTTTGGACTCTGTTGATGATATAGAAGGTGGTACCAAAGAAACTGCAGATCTGGCTGTGACAACTGTTGAAACATCTGGCTCTAAAATTCTAGCTGAAAGAAGTGACAGTAAAAATGGTTCTAATGAAGATCAACCAACGTCACCTTTAGAAGCTTCAAAACTAGAAAGTGCAGGTGAAGTAAAAGTATCTGATGAAACTAGAAAACTTGATAATGTTGCAGACTCTGGCAAGTCTGAAATTTCTGACAAATGTAAGGCTGGTCAAGATTTGGAAGAAAACTTGGCTCTCAAGGCGCTTACAGAAGCATTTGAAGCCGTTGGGTACCTTCCAATGCCTGGAAACCAGCTTTCATTTGCTGAAGTTGGAAATCCTGTAATGGCTTTGGTAAGAATTCTTGTTTTGCACTTTAAGCTTAAAATTATTTTGGATGATTTTCAATTTAAGCATTGGTTTATAAATGTAGGCAGCATTTATGGCAAGACTGGTGGGAGCTGAAATTGCTACTGCTTCTGCCCGTACTTCTTTGAAATCATTATCAAGCAAGTCTCCTGGCTTGCAGCTGGCTGCAAGGCATTGCTTTCTTTTGGAAGATCCACCAGATGACGTAAAGGACCAAATTGATTTGCACAGTGCTACTGAAATGGCCGACCAGGATATTCAAAACGATAACCAGAATGATAAATGTGAGAAGAATAACTCTTCAAATGAAGACTCTGATCTGGAGGAAAATATAACAGTGGATTCTTCAAATGCTGAAGTTGCAGAGAAAGTAACCTCTGTTAATGAAGAAGGCACTGCAGTTACTTGTGAGAAACTTGAAACTGGTGATTCACAAGAATGTGAGGATTCAAAATTGCTGAAGGACGGCTCAACAAATACCCTCAAGGAATCAAATGAAACACCATCCAAGTCAGACTGCCACTCTAATTCTAAGGATTTGCTAGAAGAACCTTCATTGGAGAAGCATTCTCAGACTATTACAGCAGCTAAGGTTGTGGATGAGGGGACTGATTTGAAACAATTGGAAAAGTATGAGCCTTCTCCGTCAATTACTCTGGTTTCAGTTGAAGAGCCTGCTAAACATGTAACATCAAAAAATGTAGACATGGGCACAGATTCTTTGCCCTTGGGAAAGAAAGTGAAACATCCTCAAGAGAAAGGTGTACCAAATGATATTGATATGTCATCTTCACAAGCATCAGAGGCTGGGAAGTCTCAGCAGGCTCATATGAGTTCATCAGTTGGAGTTGATGCAGGTATATTATCCTTTTCTTTTGGGTGTTTTGATTTTTGTGTACATTATATAAGTTTTTGTGATCCTCTGTATAAGCTACTAGAGATATATAAATATAAATAAACAAGCAAAAAGATTGTTGAAATAAGGTATGTAAGTTCGAACAAAATGGAACTGAAGATAGTTGATCAAATTTTGTTGGCAAGTTATGTTGCATGATGGATGGGCCTTATGTCCTTTCCAGAGTTCCTTCCCTTATGAATGTTTCAACCTTGTCAGAATGGTTTTGATAAATATGTTGCATTTTTCCCATCTATTTTATTTTATCTCAATATGTTTTTCTTTGTGAATATTACAGGTGAGGACCAGAAAAGAAGTAAGAGTGAAAAGCCTGCCTGTAAACAGATTAAAGATGATAACATGGATAAATTAAAGCGCGCTGCAGTTGCTGCCATTTCAGCTGCAGCAGTGAAGGCAAAGTTTCTTGCCAATCAGGAAGAGGACCAAATCAAACAACTTGCTATATCGCTAATAGAAAAGCAGGTATTTCTGTATTCTAGTAGAACCCAATGTCTATTCTTCTATTGGATTTGGAGGTCCTAACTTCTTGAAGGACTCACATTGCTCGCAGTTGTATAAGTTGGAATTGAAATTGTCGTTCTTTCACGAGATGGAAAACATGATTATGAGGGTAAGGGAACAACTGGAGAGATCCAAGCAGAGGCTCTTCCATGAGCGAGCACAGATCATTGCAGCCCGGCTCGGTGTACCTGCTTCTGCATCTAGACAACCGCCATCATCTCTGCCCGCCAATAGAATTGCAATGAACTTTGCAAACACAGTTCAAAGGCCCCCAATGGGCATGGCTTTCCAAAGACCACTAATGTCAAGACCTCTAGGCACATTGGCTCCAAATGCTAACCAATTCATATCAACGAGCACTGCAGGAAGTTCAATTGGGCCTTCTGGCCAGGATAAGTTTTCTTCAGTTGGGACGAAGTAGTCTTTCAATCATTGCATTTGAAGAGATCCATATTGCTCTTATACAAGTCACTCAAGACCAGTTTTACCTGGTGAGTACCTATTATTGTTATTTACAAGGAAGCTGAAAATATTACTTGTTCGTTTCAGACCAATTACATATCATTTGTTAGCATTTTGTCATTGAGCATCAAACCATTGTCTCAATGAATGACATTAAGTTACTAAACAATAGCATGATATGTGTGTCAAACACGTAAGAGTTCACATTTGACTTTAGTTACGGTCTGTTTTTCTTAACGCTATTAACTTCGTAATCTAGTGGCTAATGACTTTGTCTATCTAACCCAGCTAATTCTGAAGATGTCACTGCCAAGCTGTGGAGACCATTGTTTCTAGTCATGTTGTGTTCTTGAGTTTAGCTGGAGTATCATCATCGACAAAATGTCGATCGTGGAGGGGGCTTGGCTTCTGTTACAATATAAATGTACTAGCTTTTTTTACTACTTAGTCTTTCCTTGCTGTGTAGAAGAGCGTCAATCTCACCAGAAGCTGGAAGTACGGGGTAATCTAATGACTTGCAGCTTGAATTTTATGTTCCTTACTGTAAATATAGAGCTTATTCAATATTTGGTATCGTAATTGGTGGTGTTAATGAAGACATGGCCCCTGGTGTGATTGTTTAAAGTGTTGTAGGAAAAAGCATATTTGGATTTCTAAGATTAGTAGATGTTTGCTTTTATGTTTTCTTCGTTGTTAATAACAAAAATTATTAAATTAAATTAAACTAACAAATAAAAAATTAAAAAATGAATTAAAAATTAACTAATTCAAAAATTTTACCGGTAAATCGGTAAAACTGAGTTTTTAAAATATTAGATGAGGCTTAATCAATCCATTAGAAGCATACTGTATGCAAAATATTAAAACCAAATTATTCTTGCCTGGAGCCAGAGCGTGAAGCCGGATCCTAGCCGGGCCATGTAAATCCGTCAACCAAGATTCATTTTGCCATCATATAAGCAATAGTGCTTGGGAAGAATGAAACGTAAACTAAAAAATCAAGCAGTTTTACAGGGTAGAGCCAGCAATCAAGCACCAATTTGTTTTCCCACAAACATTAATGTACAAGAACAATGTATCTCACTTAATAACTAACAGTAAACATAGTTGAGAGGGCTCAACCCATGAGATCACTTGTAATACAATTTATTGCCGCTGAACAATCAAGCCAAAAGTTAGCACTCACATCCGGTTGATCTAGGTTGATTGCTGCTCGAAACATCAATGGTGTCTGGCAAGTAACTTCATGGTACAAATAAGCCCAACCATAAGCCGATGTCAGTATCATTTCAGATTGTTTCATTGATGTGTGGATGCATGTTACGTAAAATGTAAACACCTTTATTAATCATGCATGCAAGTGTGAATCTAAAAGAATGCCAATGCTCCATTTGAGTTCACCTTGCCATTCCAGATTTTATAAATCACACAAAGAATCATAAAACAGATTTGAACGTGCATATGGATAAGGGTGGTTAATTTTCTTACATCTCTTCCTCTTCACCACTCTTCAGAGCATTCTTAGCTATGCATTGAAATGCTTCCTCCACATTAACACCTTCCTTGGCAGAGGTCTCAAAGTATGGGATATTCCCTTTTGAGGCACACCAGGCCCGTGCTTTCTTCTCTGAAACCTGAAATATGAAAATAGAAGCTTAAGCACCAAGAGACACAAAGGACCCTCTTGTGCGCAAGAGAGAGAGGGGGAGAGAGAGGGGCAAACTCAAGCACCAAGAAGATACGTACAACTCTACTATTTCCACCATCTACATCAATTTTGTTTCCAAGAACAACGAACGGGAAATTCTCTGGATCAGAAGGACTTGCCTGCCGCGGTGAGTCACAAAGAATCCTTTAGCCTTGATTTTGTGGCATATACTTATCAGCAAAATATGTAAATACAAATATTACATACCTGAATAAGAAACTCTTCCCTCCAGTTGTTAAGGTTTTCAAATGATTTCACCGAATTCACATCATACACAAGAACACAGCAATCAGCACCTCTATAGAATGCAACACCTAGACTCTGGAATCTTTCCTGGCCAGCAGTATCCCAAATCTGTCAAAACAAAAAGAATATTAAATTTTGAAACCAGTAAAACATACATTTAGAAAAGGATGGCAAAAAGGAAGATTAATTTAGTGAGAACTGTCATAAGCAACGGCATAAAAATTTAGATGCAAGGGATTGGTATCAACTTTGAACAATGAAGATAATGTCATGAAATAGAACAGAGTTAAAATCTGGTTTAGAGCCCCAAAAAATGCCTTTCGCAACTAATATAGAATCATTGTTATTTCTCACTCATATATATCCAAAATGAGCCAACTAAAGCCAACTTTGATCAGGCTGACATTTCTACTCTGTAGTTGAAGTCACTCTTCAGGCTGAATTTGTCAATTTTCAAATATATCCCTTATATTTTATTTCTTCCAGTCATCTTTCATCAGGTGTCATAAAAGACTCCCAGTGAATCAGAGTAATTCGTGTTTTGTAATTGAAAAGGGCAAGACAAACTGTCTAAATTTCAAATTCAACAATTAATTAGTAGAAAAGTAATTTGAGTATGCCTTCAAATATAACACCCTCTCCTGCTGTCTAAATAAACACCAGTTTATAACGATGAAAACTCTTTTATAGATTCTGTTACTGATTTTGCAAGCTGAAATAGAGGTGTAGGACACTCATGAAGAGTGATAAAATTAATGGAAATTGTTGAAGCTACAAATTTTGAGGGGCATGGATCCAACTATAGCACTAACAAGTCAATAAAGAAGATACCTAAGTAACATGCAGGGGCAGCTCTTTCTACATTCATAATGGAACTCAAAAGCTAAAAAGAATTTTCGAACATATCAAGTGCACAACATCGATGGCATCCAAGACATGATATCTACCAAATTCTTGAAAGCACAAAGTTACACAGCCCAGTCCAGTACCAACCTGCAAAGTAAAGAGCCTATCTTCAAACTGAACCTCCTTTGTCAAAAAATCAGCTCCTATTGTTGCCTTGTATTGGTTGCTAAACTTCTTATTTACATATCTACAAAGAAGATCAGTCAAGAACGATAAAACCAAACAAAACAGGAAACCAATTCCCCCAAATATGGAATTACTTACTGATTCATCAACGAGGTCTTCCCCACCCTGCATAATTCACAACCAAAATTTTATCAATTCACTATCTAAAAGAACAGTAATCAAAACCCTAACAGTTCAAATTATGCGTAAGATCAATACAATTATTCAATCAGATCAACAACTGAAAACCCAAATCCGGTTCGAACGTTGGCGATCTCGAAAGATCCGCCAAATCAACCCAAAACCCCAAAAATTCAGGAGCCCAAACCCTTCTTATAGGCCAAAAAAAATTGGTATGAACACGTAAAGTCTCGTTTTAAGTATGGGTTACCCACCCGCTGTCGCCGAGAATAATGACTTTCAAGAGGGTCCGTCGACGGGAAGGCATGGCTAGCTCGTCTAGCGGTTGCGTGCTGCGATTGAACTGAGTGATGTGATAGGAGAAGAGAGAGTTTGGAGAGCTCTAATACTCTACTCTTCCGTCAACCGGAAAACTCGTAAGCTCTCTCTGGTCCCCTAGCCTCCTGTGTGAGACAAAAAGGTATTTTTCTTTTTAATTAAACTTTCTCTTTCCTTTCTACCTTGAAGCTCTCAAGCTTTCTTCGAGTCTCTGCTTGGTCATGGAAAGCTGGAGCTGACCTGTAATTTTCTTTTCTTTTACAGTTTTTATTTCATCAATTTTTTGAAGGAGTACTCTAGACAATGTTACGAATATCGTACCGGACTCGGTACCGGATTGGGCTCTGGAACGGAACTGTACCGGTACCGGTCGGTACCGGGTACCGTTTCAGGATATTTTTTAAATTTATAAAATAGTCCCTAAACTTTTTAAAAACTGCAAAATAGTCCATATTGATATATTATACCACTGTACTATATAATTTACTAATTTACTGTTTACA
>JAOTIZ010000202.1:39158584-39170434 GCA_027123425.1 Erythroxylum panamense
TCATACTAACTAATTCCAAGACTCAACTATATTAAAATAAATATATATAATAAAACAATTAAGGCAAAATAGAGAATGAATAAAGTAAACGAATAAATAAATAAATCAGTAAATAAATAATAAAAATACAAGAAATAATTAAAAAAAATTCGGAGCCCAACAACATTTTTATTGATTGTCAAGCTTTATTTTCTGCACTTAATTCTCAATCCTTAGATTTTTCTAAGTTTGGTATTTTTATGTTGGATTGTAAGAAATTATTAGAGATATGACCGAATTTCCAAGTTTGATGGATACACCGCATTATGAATGGTGCTACTCACTCTCTTGCTAGAGCATCCATTCAATTTTTACCACTGTATATTTGGGGAACTATTCCTACAGTTCTCCATTCTCATTATCATTAATCCAAGTGTGAGGTCTTTTATTTTAAAAAAATTAATTAAATTTCGAGTTATATTCATATTTAAGAATTAGTATAAAATCTAGCTTATAAAGTTTAAAGACTTTATTTTTACATAATTTTTATAAAGATTTTTAAATAAATCACTATTTTTATTTTAATTGTATTAAAATTTGTTCTAAATAAAACAACAATAACACTCGGTAGAAATTTCACCAAAATGCGAGATTAAAAAAGGTTTAATAATATACAATCTTACCTTTAACTAGTAGAAAAACTGTTTTTAAATAACTCACGTGAATTGTTATAAATAAAAAATATTTTAATTCAACTTAATATAATTTAAAATTAATAAATTAAAATTAAAACTGATTAAATTTTGAATAATGTTTAAATTTAAGATTTAGTTCAAAATCTAACATAAAAAATTTAACCGACCTGGCTTCTATAAAAAATAAATTTTTTTTATTATTCTAATTTAAAAAATATCATTATTTACAACAATTTTATATAAACTTAGACTTAAATTAAAAATACATAATTTAAATTCGATTAAATGTTAAATAAAGACGTGGCGCTTTCTGATTAGTTAAATCCCGCTTAAAAAGTACAAGCCTACCGGATTTCCCAAGGTCACCTCCACAGGATTCTCACCACTCTTTTGAAATTAATGCGTTTAAATGGTACCTTATATTAAAAGTTAAACGAAGAGACAAACACGAACCAATTTATCAGTGCTGCTTTCACCGAACGAGCAAGAGACTCGAGATAGAAAGCGAGTAAAATCCTAACACTGAGCGAACCAGATCTGGGAGACTAGTGTTCTCATCGATGGCTCAGCCTCTCGTGAAGAAAGACGACGATCGCGACGACGAAGGTATCTTTTTCGAATTCGATTCACTTTTCGCTTTAGAAAGATCTCCTTTCGCGCCAGTTCGAATTCATTTCTCTTCGTAATTTTGGTTTTACTCTCCCGAATCTTAATGTAACCGCCACCAGATCAGTTATTGGCTTCTAGATCTGTAAATTTTCGTTAGATTTCACAATATTTCCTAATGTGCTGTGAGATTTTGGGTCTTGTTTCGAGCTTCTATACATCTGAAATTAGTTTGATTTGGTCTTGCTGTTGTTAGTCTGATCTACATTCGTTGTATGTTCAAACGAGTGTTGTGCATGAATTTCTAGCTCTTTGTGGCAATGCAGATTGCTTGTTTCATTTGAATCTGAATAAGTTCATCTGATCTCACATTTATTTTTCTACAGCGAATCGTTTTCGTACTGTGTTGAAAATGTTTTTCATTGGCAGTCTTAGTTATTGTTAAACCAGTTATTGTCATCCATTTCGGTGATGGAAACGAGCTTGCTTGTTTTCTAGGACCTGGATGAAGATTCTTTATCAAAATCTCATGTGCTAATAATTATCATTACTTCATCTGTGATACAAATCTATTGGCGTCTTTTTTCGAGACTTTGAGTTATAATCACATCTTAAGGATGCGGCCAGTGTGAACAATACGCCTAACGCCTAACGCCTAACGCCTGCTCTTTTTTTCCTCTCTCATTTGCATCAGCGGAATATTCTCCATTTCTTGGGATAGAGAAGGGTGCAGTTCTTCAGGAAGCTAGGGTTTTCAATGATCCTCAGCTTGATCCTAGAAGATGTTCTCAGGTCTTTTTCTTTAGATTGCTTGGTGCTAGTTTTGCATGTTATGTTTGTGTGATGTGTTGAAGCAGTAAACTTATGAGTTTTGGTACTTTACTTCACTTGTAGGTCATCACAAAGCTTCTTTACCTTCTGAACCAAGGAGAAACATTTACTAAGGTCAGATTTAAGTTCACTGTGACTTATTTGATTGAAGATAAGATCCATGCTTCATACATATTTTCAACTGTTTTTGTGAAGATTGGGGTGCTTTCTAATTTACGCCTTTTAGCATTTCAACAGATTGAGGCCACGGAAGTCTTCTTTGCCGTCACAAAGCTTTTTCAGTCAAAAGATGTAGGTTTAAGGAGGATGGTTTATTTGATGATTAAGGAATTATCTCCCTCGGCTGATGAGGTTTTATACTTTTACTTGATAAACATCTCCTGAATTTTATTTCCATGTTTTTGTTGCTTGTGCAGGATACACGCTGACTATTGTTTTTTTTTTTAATTTACTTTTCTGGAGAAAAGGTTATTATAGTGACGAGTTCCTTAATGAAGGACATGAATAGTAAGACTGATATGTATCGAGCGAATGCTATCCGTGTGCTTTGTCGGATAACAGATGGGACACTTTTAACCCAGATAGAGCGATATTTGAAGCAAGCAATCGTTGACAAAAATCCAGTGGTTGCTAGTGCAGCTTTAGTTAGTGGGATCCATTTGCTCCAGGTACTATTACTAATGTAACATATTCTGTTTCTTTTTGTATTCCTCCCTAAAGTATCTTAATTGTTTGTGGTTTTGTTGAGTAGACAAACCCAGAAATTGTGAAAAGATGGAGTAATGAGGTTCAGGAAGCTGTGCAATCAAGGGCTGCCCTTGTGCAATTCCATGCACTAGCTTTGCTTCATCAGGTACTGGGTCTCAAATTTTGTTGGTATCATCTTTTTATTCTTCTTCTGTATGATTTTCATCAGATAAATAGTGTGTCTACTAAGAATGTGATTTTTTGCTCATTTCAACAGTGGGGCTGAATTTGTATGCATGTGCTACTTTTTAAGATAAAAGCTTTATGAATCAGTTGTGATTCTTGTGAAATTAGATTTAATATTTTGTCTTAAAAGGCAATATGCACTTTCAAAATTTGCAGATACGACAGAATGATAGACTGGCTGTTAGCAAGCTAGTTACCAGCTTGACAAGGGGAACTGTTCGGTCACCACTTGCACAGTGCCTCTTGATACGTTATACCAGTCAGGTTTGTATGTTCTATGAATCATATATGGATAAAATGTGTAATATGTTTCCTGAAATGTGGAATGTGATTCTTTTTTTAGGTTATTCGTGAGTCGGCTACAAACACACAAGGGGGAGACCGCCCTTTCTATGATTTTCTTGAGAGTTGTCTTCGCCATAAGGCAGAGATGGTTATATTTGAGGCTGCCAGGGCAATTACAGAGCTCAGTGCTGTGACAAGCCGAGAATTGACTCCAGCTATTACTGTTCTCCAGCTGTTTTTAAGTTCATCGAAGCCAGTGCTGAGATTTGCTGCTGTCCGTACTTTGAATAAGGTCACATTTTGCTTTCTTTTAGGCAGCTACTGACTG
Organism: Erythroxylum panamense; assembly: GCA_027123425.1. Lineage (NCBI taxonomy): Eukaryota > Viridiplantae > Streptophyta > Magnoliopsida > Malpighiales > Erythroxylaceae > Erythroxylum > Erythroxylum panamense. The sequence continues at coordinate 39,162,242 of JAOTIZ010000202.1, forward strand.
AATTTTCTTGTAGCCTAAATCTTCAAATTGTATGAGGTTTTAGGAATGTTTACTTTTGCGTTAGTACCTCTTTGGAATGAAGTAGGGATGCGGTTGCCTTACTAATCTCGGTTGATCATATATTGATCTGCTCAAAGTTTCACTATATCTTAATGCCTCCAGTAGATGTTTCGTTGTCTTCTTGTGTTGTTTTCCTTGGAGAAACTTTCATTAAGTGGAAATGTCTGCAGGTGGCCATGACTCATCCAATGGCAGTCACTAACTGCAATATTGATATGGAGAGTTTGATATCTGATCAGAATAGAAGCATTGCGACACTTGCGATCACAACTCTTCTTAAGACTGGAAATGAATCAAGTGTGGATCGTCTCATGAAGCAGATAACGAACTTTATGTCGGATATTGCTGATGAGTTCAAAATTGTGGTGGTGGAAGCCATTAGATCTCTGTGTTTGAAGTTTCCCTTGAAGTATAGATCACTGTTAGTAACTATTTTCTTCCTTGTAGAGAAGACTATTAGGTTTATGATGTATCTGTACTTTTTTCTATACCCTCTAAGCTCTTGGTTTTACAGGATGAACTTCTTAAGCAATATTCTCCGTGAGGAAGGTGGATTCGAATACAAGAAGGCAATTGTAGATTCGATAGTTATCCTCATTAGAGACATCCCTGATGCAAAGGAAAATGGGTTGCTTCATCTATGTGAATTCATTGAAGATTGTGAATTTACATATCTTTCCACACAGGTGGCATTTGTTTCCAGATTCTAGTGATAGTACTTCATTCAATGCTCCATGTTTTATTGCTTTTATAACCCTTGTTGTATTTCATTTGCATGTTATTAGATACTCCATTTTCTGGGAATTGAAGGACCAAAGACTTCAGATCCTAGCAAATATATCCGCTACATTTACAATCGTGTCCATCTTGAGAATGCTACTGTCCGAGCAGCTGCTGTGAGCACATTGGCAAAGTTTGGTGCCATGGTTGATGCACTGAAGGTGCAAATTCGTCTCTGTGTAAACTGTTTACTGCTTTGGTCACTACTTTTTTTTAATTGAATTAGGTTGGTTTCTCGTGATTTCTGTTGCAGCCACGCATTTTTGTTCTGTTGAGGCGTTGTCTCTTTGACAGTGATGATGAGGTGAGTTTTCTGTTCAGGGATAAATTGATCTACCTGTGGTTGTGCTTTGCAGTTGTCTAGACATTTGCAAGAGCATGTATTAAACCCAAGGATTGAAGTACATATATAAGACGCTTATTTATTTTGTTACATCTTGATTTGGCAGATTTAGGAGGTTCATTTCATTTATCTCAGTGTCCTCTCTTGAATATTTAATTTGTTCATATCATTATCTTTGATAATTATTGAAGCAAATCATTTATGCTGACTTAATTACAGGTTCGTGATAGGGCCACTCTTTATATCAATACACTTGGTGGTGATGGTGAAGTTGTTGAAACTGAAAAGGATGTAAAGGATTTTCTTTTTGGAGACTTAGACATACCTCTTGTTAACTTGGAGACAAGTTTGAAAAATTATGTAAGTGTTCTGTTTATTGGTTGTTTTTATACTACTATTTTCATCATCTAATAAATTTGTTATTGGTACAGGAACCTTCAGAACAACCTTTTGACATCAATTTCGTGCCTAAGGAAGTTAAGACTCAGACACTTGCTGAGAAGAAAGCTCCAGGAAAAAAGACAACTGGTCTTGGAGCTCCACCAACGGACCCTATATCTACAGTTGATGCTTATGAAGAACTTCTTTCCTCCATCCCAGAATTTTCAAGCTTTGGGAAACTTTTCAAGGTTACATACTTGGATGTTCTTACGTTGGCTTCATTTTTCAATTTAGACAACTGATCCTTAATTTTGTGATTATTATGCCCTGTCAATTCCTTGGTCTGATTAATTAGCTATTGAAAAGAAATCTATGTAAACTAATGATAACTAATAACTTTCTTTCTTTGTCTCCACAGTCCTCAGCTCCCGTGGAACTTACCGAAGCAGAAACTGAATATGCAGTTACTGTTGTTAAGCACATCTTTGACAGGCATGTTGTGTTCCAGTACAATTGCACTAACACAATTCCGGAGCAATTGTTGGAAAATGTACGGACTTGTTTTTGAAAAAAAAAATTTACATCTTTCCAAAAAGCTATAGAAATTGTCTTCAATCTGCGTTGTTTTTGTGGTTACAGGTTACTGTCATTGTAGATGCTTCAGACGCGGAAGAATTTTCACAGGCTGCATCTAAGCCTTTAAGATCTCTTCCTTATGATTCACCTGGGCATGCCTTTGTTGCATTTGAGAAACCAGATGGAGTACCAGCCGTTGGAAAGTTTTCTAATATGTTGAGGTTTATTGTTAAAGAGGTATTTCTTCTTTCCCTGTTCCTGAAATGAGGGCAAGTGGGCAAGGTTGTTGTTAATGATGATAATTGATTAATAATTATTTATTGCACTCAAGTAGAGAAGCTTGTTTTGTAAGTGATTCTAACATGGATTCAGTGAATATTATGCTAAAGAGATAAAAAGTTGGATCTATTATGTGTGCTGGCACTAACAAGTAATTGTTAAGGGATTTTGATTTGCGTCATATTTGATGTGTTGATGTAGGTTGATCCAGCTACTGGTGAAACTGAGGAAGATGGTGTGGAGGATGAATACCAATTGGAGGACCTTGAGGTTTTTGCAGCAGATTACATGATAAAAGTTGGTGTCTCCAACTTCAGGAATGCATGGGAAAGCCTGGGACCTGATTATGAACGTGTTGATGAATATGGCCTCGGCCCTAGGGAGAGCTTGGCGGAAGCTGTTAATGCTGTCATCGGTCTTTTTGGCATGCAGCCTTGTGAGGTTAGTATGCCAATCATTTCTCCCTTTAGATTACAGTCTCTACTCCTCACAGTACAGTAAGAATACTCTGGGTCGAACTGGAAGACTTTAATTGATAGTGCTGAATAAAGGTCTTCCATTCCCGTTTCTATTTCTTTTATTTATGAAAGAAAAAACAAAGGAAAGTTATTTATCATATTGGTTTATATTGTTCAGGGGACGGAGGTTGTGCCAAGCAATTCAAGGTCCCATACATGTCTGCTCTCGGGTGTTTACATAGGTAACGTGAAGGTTCTTGTGAGATTGCAATTTGGAATTGATGGTCCGAAGGAAGTTGCCATGAAATTGGCAGTTAGATCAGATGACGAGTCTGTTAGTGATGCCATTCATGAGATCGTTGCAAGCGGCTAAATTGAGACAAATTACTTGTCTCACTTTTCTATTCCATTCTTCTATTCGAATGTGAGAGAGATCCCTTGCACATATATGCCGCTTGTTATGATGAAAGCTTCAGGCAATGCAACTCGTCCCTGACGGATTTTAACGTTTGGACGTTTACCCTAGAGCTTCTCATCTCATGTCATGTTTGTTAGATGATAATCTTAGTAACAACATTCATGTACCATGCAATTCATGTCACATGTGGAATTTTATTTTCTTCTTCTTTGAAGGGAATTAATCAAATCAATCTTATTTGTAAATTGGTAATTCTAGCATTTACTTATAAAAAATTATAGTTCTGGCAATTTCATTCACTTTTCATCATCATTCACTTTTATGAGTGGCATTACTTTTAATCCCAAATACTTGGTCTGTTTGGTCTAAATTAGCTTTAATAAAATAAATATATGCCATGTATTTGTTTCTCTCTTTCTTTTTTAAATTTAATAAAGAATTGTTTGCTCAAATTTTTTTTAATTTCATAACTAATAAAATATAGTTTTCATTTCTTAATCTCGTTTTTATCATGAATTTCTAATTATTAATCAATTTAATAAATAATTTTTATTCGTTAAAATTATTAATTATTAAATATTTTAACTTAATGTTACTTTGAAGAGCTTTTTAAAACCTAAGTATAAAGTTAACGTTTTAAAAAGTACTAATATGATTTTTAAAATGAAGAATACAAAACTTTGTATCTTCCCTAAAATAGATTGAAGATTTTATTTTTCAAATGACTTAATATAATATGAATTATTTTCAAATACTAAAGCTAAGTAAATAGAAATTATTTTGATTGATTTTATCATTTTTATTAATATATCAAATATTTAGTAAATAAGTATTTAACCAAAATTCGAATTGAAGTAATTGCTTCATCTAACCAAACAAAAACAATAAACTAAAACTAGAACTAGAACTAGAACATGTGATGACACTAATTCGACCTTTCCAGTTTATATTTTGGTATTTAGTGACGTTTTGCACAAGGTACGATAAATAATTTGCATTAGTGAAAAATCAAAACGTGAACTTTTTATTATACTTATCAAAACATTATTGGAATTCTTGACCACCATCAATCAATTACACCTTATGTTGATGTCCTTTTATTTTATATAAATAATTATGATCCATTACATAATAAACCTACAAGATACCCAACGAAGATGAAAGACAATAATTTAAAGATAATAGTGTATATAAGGTTAATTCCTAAAACATCCACTGTACATTTTTCCTTCATATTTTGATTGAAATTAATTGAACGCTAATACATATACACACATATATAAACAAACTTTCGTAATCCTGGGTGAATCTCAAATTCTAGATGAAAGCCCATGAACCGATCAATGTTCATGGCTAACAAAATTTACTAAACAAAAACAACGAGAAAAGGTAATCCGTATCAAGTCAAGACGTTCATCAGCGTAGTTTTCAAGCAACTACTTTTCGTCTCACATTTAAAGGTGCAGTTTAACATAAGTAATAGCTATAAGTAGTGGGTAAGTTGCTGAATGTGCAAAGAAACGTACCCGACCAACGCAATGCCATCAGCTTTGGATGACCCAGTTAAGCTTTTATTTTTATTCTCATATCACCCTCCTGTACCCTCCAAAGGCCCAAACCTGACAAAGACGTAGCAAAATGTGTAACACTCTCGTTATGTTATTATATACATACCAAACCAAAAATAAGGAGGGGTGTTAGATTGCTACAATCATTTCTTAACACTAGTTAATTCATGAATCAACATACCATCCAGCATAGAAATCAGGAGATATTAAAGAAATCAAACCCAAACAAACCTTAAGGTTCATATCCCAACTTCCTGTACACAAAGCACTTCCATCTGTTGACAAGCCCAAACAGCTTATCCGTCCTTCATGTGAGTCCTTCAGTGATCCCAAGTCTAATACATCCTGCTAAATCGCAAACATAATCAGTTTGAGCTACCCTAACATCTGTTAGAAATTGAGCTTACATGAATGTACACTGAGAAGGAAAAAACAGGAGTAATTGAATTATGCTCCAACCAAACCATAGAGAAGCAGAGGATTAAACACACCAATAGATGACCTTCCTTCGAAAATAAAGCCTCAAATTTGTTACATCATAATGAATGTTAATAGGAGGATCACTATGTATAGATGGAAGGAGGGAGATGAGCTACCTATTACTTTCTTGTTACAGCCACTTTCGACCATGTAAATATAATCAGTGCCTAAATTTGGGCACACTTACTAGGCAATTAACTCAGCCATATGATAGCCCAAACACTCATGTCTTGGGAAAGAGAGGAGATATAAAGAACAGAATTTCTATGAGGTATGCAGGAGATGTGCACTGAAGGTAGAAATCTTTTACAAAATCCAGGGGAATAGGCAAATTGCAGCCGAAAGGACTCAATCCCTCGTAATTCATAGTTGTTTATATTACGAAGGTTACCTCTGCCAACAGAGTGTCCCAAACAATGCAATCACCATTTGAATATGCAGCAAAGAGAAGCCTTCCTGATATAGAGAATGCAATGGAAGTCACAGCTGCAATTTCATCATCCCCTTGCCGTTGACGATAAACTTGGAGTTGATGTCCAGTTCTAATGTCAAATAATCTACAAGTTCCATCTTCTGAGCCTGTCCCAAATCTATTACCATCAGGGAAGAATTTCACAGAATTAACATCTCCCTCGTGCCCATGAAAAGTGCGTACAGCTCGACTAGCAACACGAGTGTCCCACATTCTGGCGGTTGCATCACAAGAACCAGATACAAATGTTCTGGAATTTGATCCATTAATGGATACACTGGAAAGCAGAAAGACTGACAAAGTAATGTAACCCTGAAGACACCGTATGGTGAAAAGTTTTAAGTATATACTTTTTTGGGGTGATTTTTATGCATTATTTTTCAAAGGATTCCCAGAATTAGTAGTGATCCAGTCTAATCTGCCTAATTTCACAGCTCAGGTTGAAGATCGTGGGATCACAACCAAAAACTTAAAGAATGAATGTTAAACAATATTCCCAGTAAGGGAGACAATATCTCTCACATGTCTGTCAAATTGTTAATAAAACAACTAAATTTCATTTTTATATTGGATAGCTAAAAGATCAATGCAAGGTCTGCCGAAAATTTTGACAAGATAAGTTAGCACACCTGAGTACGTCAGCAGTGTGGCCTGACAGAAATTCTCCTCCAAACACTGAAGTTCTAAGCCCCGTAGTAACATCCCACAATACACAAGTTTGATCACCAGAACTTGTGATGAGGTGAGTGTCCTCATCTGGAACATACTGACAGCAAGAGACATAACCCTTATGTCCACTAAGCATTCTCGACACTGGAAGATTCCCATCCTTGTCAGTTGGAGAATTAAGGTTGAAAATAGAGCAAACATTGTCAAGACCACCGCAAGCAACTGATTGACCATTGGGTGAGAAGGCACAAGTCATAACCCATGCACAAGGCAACTTTATAGCATGCGTCTTCTGGCTTGTCTGAGCATTCCATACTATTAGTCGTCCATCTTGAGATGCACTGACAATGCAATTCCTTTCAGGAGTCCAATCCAAGGAATAAACCTGCAAGTATCATATAAAATCAAATTCTACTTCACAACTATGTATCTCCCCTGAATTACAATAAATGAATTCAAGAATCCAAACATGCAGCTTAAAACACGTATCACTCACCTCAAATCTCACATATCATGATTTCAGGATAAATTGATAATACAAAATAACTGTGACTTGTTGATCACGTTATGAAGTTTGTTCACATCATCTAACATCTATAAAGATACACCAGCTAAGGCTATATAGTTAAAAATCAATAAGAATCAAAACCTACTCTTAATGAATATACTAAAGAAAATTACTTTTTATCACTTTTTGCATGTATGATTTCATAATAAACTTGTTAACTAGATCATTCTTGTTTTCTTTGGACTTACCTAACTGAAGATTAGCTTATGATTTCTTTTTTCATGGCAACGAATCTCTTGTCCCTAAGAGCATTCATAACATCTCTAAATTGAAAACAATTTCATTCATATCACTTATGATTTGACAACCAGCAGGAATACAACAAAACCTATTAAGACAGCTATAGCTTTCAATTGAAGCTAAAAGAAAACTCAATAGAGTTCGATAAACATCACCTTTCCAGTATGTCCTTGAAGAGTCCGGCAACAGACCAGATCGGTGGGAACGAAGCTCACCGGAGTCCTCCCTTGCAACCTCGCATATTCGGCAACTGTCAAAACTTCCCGATTAGATCTATCCGCTCAAATTTGACAAATAAAGGCGAAACAAAGAAAACAAAAACAAAGAAATCAGAAAAATTAAACACCGTTCGTGTCGAGCAAGAGAAGACGTTTCTGCTTCAAGCGTTCTCTGAGAGTGGTGACCGTCTCAGTCGCCGCCGTGTGACGCTCTTTAAGCTCTTTCACAGACATTTTCTTTTAAAATCTACAAGCGCGCCATTTCAGAAGCTGTTTGGATCAATTTCAAACCCTAGCGATCACGAATTTGAGAAGTGAGGACTCGCTAGAAACTACTAAAAACTGAACCAAAAACAAGGATCGAGTTCAAAGGAGCAAATAGACTTAACAGCTACGAGGTAGATTCGAATCCTTAGCAATTTCAAGCACTTGGGATATGAGTGTTAGAAGAGAGACAGCAGTTAGTTACAAACAGATAATACAGAGAGATGTTAAAAGACTGATTGATGTATTATTAGGGATGGCAATTGTACCCGAACCTGATGGGTACCCGATAAAATTACCCGAACGGAGGCGGATATGGGGAGCAAATTTTTACCCATAGAGCGGGTATGGGGGGTTAGCAAAAATACCCGTCGGGTATCGGGGCGGGTATGGGGATACCACCCCCCATACCCGTTTAC
>JAOTIZ010000202.1:39170534-39186257 GCA_027123425.1 Erythroxylum panamense
GATGGTGAAGTTGTTGAAACTGAAAAGGATGTAAAGGATTTTCTTTTTGGAGACTTTGACATATCTCTTGTTAACTTGGAAACAAGTTTGAAGAATTATGTAAGTGCTTTGTCTGTTATTCTTCTTGTACTACTATTACGGTTATGCAATGAACAATGAATCTGTTGTTTATACAGGAACCTTCAGAGCAACCTTTTGACATCAATTTTGTGCCAAAGGAAGTCAAGTCCCATACCCTTGCTGAGAAGAAAGCTCCAGGCAAAAAGCCAACTGGTCTTGGAGCTCCCCCAACTGCTCCTACATCTACTCTTGATGCTTATGAAAAACTTCTTTCCTCCATCCCAGAGTTTTCAAGCTTTGGAAAGCTTTTCAAGGTTTCTTACCCAGATTTTCTTACATTAGTGCATTTACTATTTGGATAGCTGAATTCTAATTTGTCAATATTACGCCCTCTCAATCCTCTTTCCTTGATTAATCAACTATTCAAGATAAGTTCTACGTAAACTCCTAACGTTAACTGTTAACTTGTTTCTGCCTTTTTTCTCAAAAGTCATCTGCTCCTGTGGAACTTACTGAAGCAGAGACCGAATATGCAGTTAATGTTGTTAAGCACATATTCGATAGGCATGTTGTTTTCCAGTACAACTGTACTAACACAATTCCGGAGCAATTGCTGGAAAATGTAAGGACTTGGTATCTGGAAAATAATATTAACGTCTAATTTCAAAACCCATAGGAAATGTCTTCAATCTCTATTTTGTTTTTGTGCTGCAAGGTTACTGTCATTGTAGATGCTTCTGATGCAGAAGAATTTTCAGAGGTCATATCCAAGCCCCTGAGATCGCTTCCTTATGATTCACCTGGACATGCCTTCGTTGCGTTTGAGAAGCCAGATGGCGTTCCGGCAGTTGGAAAGTTTTCTAATATGTTGAGGTTTATTGTTAAAGAGGTATTTGTTCTTGCCATCTTTCTGAAATGATGTCATTACCCTTTCTATACTGTCATTATGTAGATCCTCCCTCTCTTTCCGGTAATTTATTCAACTACTGTGAGGGCTTTCTCAAGCAGAAAATCTTTTAGTAAAAGAGAATATTATGCTCAGGAGACTTTTTTTTTAAGAAGGCGCCCTTGGATCTATCGAACCGAGTAATTAAGACTTTTTTCAATTCCTTCGTATGTTTGCTGTGTTGACTAGGTTGATCCAGCAACTGGTGAAGCTGAGGAGGATGGTGTGGAGGATGAATATCAATTGGAGGACCTTGAGGTAGTTGCAGCAGACTACATGATAAAAGTTGGAGTCTCCAACTTCAGGAATGCATGGGAAAGCTTGGGGCCTGATTGCGAACGAGTTGATGAATATGGCCTTGGTCCAAGGGAGAGCTTGGCCGAAGCCGTTAATGCTGTCATCAACCTTCTTGGCATGCAGCCCTGTGAGGTTAGTCTGTGATCATACATCTGATTTCATGCTTTAATTAAACTGTCTCTCTCATAGACTGGCAGCACAGCACTCTTTCCTTTGTGCATACTATATGTGAAAAAACTGGAGAGGTTCAGTAGTAGTATGTAATCTTACTCGTAACGATTATAATATAACATCAAGATGTAAAATAGTTGCGTCAGTACACTGTGTTTTAACAACCGTTTCAGAAAACGCAAGGTCACAAGGGCTTGTTTTTTTCATTTTAGTTTTTTTATTTTTAGTTTCAAATTAGTAGAAAATTTGTTTTTAATTTTTTATTTAGTTTAGGTTTCTTTCTGTTTTTATAAATTATGAAAACTCATAAAAATTAATTTTTTCCTTTAACAAGAATTATGATTAATATAATATAATTATTTAATTTATTAATTTAATAATTTTAAGTTTAAAATATCTTTAAAAGCATAAAATTTAAATTAAATTAATTTCCAAATTAAAATGTATATTTTAAAAAATTAAAAATTACTTAAAAAATAAAAGTCAAACCAAACTGACTTAAATTTATACCTTATAACCCAATCGAAGGGCAAATGAATGATCTTTAATTCCATTTTATTATGTTTCCTCTCTTAGAATGGTCCTTTGTCCTGTCTGCAAGTTATACAGATCAGTTTGTATCACATAAGCCTGATAACTTCTACCACGTGTCCGTTTTTGCTCTGCTGTTACTATTTTCAGGGTACGGAGGTTGTGCCAAGCAATTCAAGGTCCCACACTTGTCTGCTCTCGGGTGTTTACATAGGTAATGTGAAGGTTCTTGTTAGATTGCAATTTGGAATTGATGGTCCCAAGGAGGTTGCCATGAAGTTGGCAGTTAGATCGGACGATGAATCTGTTAGTGATGCCATTCACGAGATTGTTGCAAGCGGCTAATATTTGGTAAAAATCGGTTAATTCGGTTCGTTTTTCCTTCGTCTTCGGCCATTTTGTTATTCATATGGATGAGATCAGAGGCATATAGCTTGCACATATATAGCGGTTGTTATGATGAAAAGAATCGTAAGCTTTATGGATTGCAACTTGGAATTCTGGTGATTGATTTTTGCCTATACTTCAGAGCCTCTCATGTCATGGAATAATATTTTGTTGTAATCATGCAAATCATATCAAATAGAACATTTCTTTTTGGTATGTCTTTATGGGATTAAGTACAGGAATTATCATGTTTGTCTTGGGTATACTTCGGTGCTTAATATATGTTAATGCATCTGGATTCATTGCCAAGGGCCCAGCTCTCAATTTGTCGGCCGGCCCGAGATTTTTTAAAAACAAATTTAAAGATTAAAGATATCGTTTTAAGAAAGTTGTTCAGGCCTAGTTTCAGGTTGGCCTTTACGTTCGAATCCAGTCTGACATGCTAACTTGACTAGATCGAGTCGAGTCTGTCATGTACCTAATCTGATATTTGTATTTAAACTTTAGTTGTTTCTCCCTTGTTATCTTCTGAATTTTAAAGTTTGTAAGTTACGTTTTCATAATTCGGTTGAAATACTCTTCTTTTGAACTATTGTGATTTTTTGTTTTTGTTTCTTTGTTACTTTTGTTTCTAAATCTTTAGGAAAACATTGTTTGTATTTAACTGTGTTGTGATTAGTTAATAACGTTGGAAATATTGCATAATTTGGTTAAAGTCCATTTTTAACTTTCTAATAAATTATTTAACAAAAACTTGTTCACTTAATGTTTATATATTAACTACATATAAATTACCGAATATCTTAGTTAAATTGACTTTATAATTCTCAGAAGTTTAATGTTATTTAAATAATTACAAAATATCTATGAATAATAGAAACGTTTTAATATTTTATCTTCTATAATATAAATCATCTTTTGAAAATAATTTTTGAACCTTAAACATACATATTTATATTTTACGCTAATCAAGTCTACATTTTTACTTTCAAGAAAATAGTTTAATTATGTAATTCCTATTTATTGTTTTTAAAAAAATTACTTTTGGTACTTTTTAAATCCAATTTTATTTCTAAAATGATATTACAATTACTTACTAAAAATATTATTATTTAATGATTAGTGCTAGTGATTATAACTTCTTGTTAGTAATTTTTAAATGAAAGAATAAATAATTATATACATCTATTATAAAAGCAAAATTTTATTATATATTGCGGATTCTAAATTATAAAATCAAGAAATTAAAACCAGTACTTCGTTGAATTTAGAAAAATGAAAACATAAATTTTATCTAATTGAAACTTAAATGTAAACCATAAATTGTAAAAGTTTGGAATGATACATTACGTCAAAAGAGTAGCTTAAATTTTATAATAGTAATATTCTAATGATACATACGCATAAAAAACATAGCTTAAAAAGGAGAAAAGAATGCAATACAAGAAATTTATTAATTTCAGAGGTCTATACGTATTTTAGATTGTCCTTAAGAGGTAGGTAAATCCATTTTTCTCTTTATATTTTTCAATTCAAACTATGTTAAAAGCTATTTGCCAGATACAATAATTCAATGTTAAGCAAACTTACGGAATTACTACTCACTAAAGCAAAGGATAAATCAAACAAAGTTGCAATGGCATTCATATCGTTAAGGACACAAGCATCAGAACGATTTAGTTACCAAAGTAACAGCATTCCCTCTTTCCTTCAAAGAGAACCAATTCACAAAAGAAAAGTTACAAAAAGTGGTACTTGCCTCATAATCATTTTATCAGGTTACTGAGTGCAGATAAATGCACCCAACGAAGCACCATCAGCCTTGGATGATAAAAGAGGGCTCCTTAGAAATAAGCTCTTATGAATTCATCAAATCACCCTCCGATACCCTCCAAAAGCCCAAATCTGTTAGAGAGAGAGAGAGAGCAAAGAAGTTTAATAATTAAATGACCAAATTAACTGGAGGAAGAAGTAGATGTTGAAGGAAATAAATACAATATAGTTAAAATCAAAACAAACCTTAAGGTTTGTATCCCAACTTCCTGTACACAAAGCACTTCCATCAGATGACAAGCCCAAACAGGTGATCCGTCCCTCATGAGTGTTCTGAAGAGATCCCAAGTTCAGTACGGCCTGGGAAAAAAACCAACATAATTAATTCAACGTATCAACTAAAGCAACCATAACCATAGAGGAGATGAGAAGCAAATGCATTAGTTGATGGAAGAAAAGTCTGCTTTGCTAGGTCTAGTAACTAATAATTTGCGTAATGCATCACGATTCGGGATGATAATGAGCTGGGCTGGGTCCAAGCTGCCTACGGTCCAGGGCCAGGCCCAACCACTTTTTTTTGGAGAGACCAAAACGATGTCGTTTGCTGATGGTCCAACCCCCCAAGCCCGAAGCCCAGCCAACTCAGACCTGGTTTGCAAATCTAGTAGTTTTTATTCAGGATACCTTGTTAGGCACTAGTATTAGGTAGTCCAGTCGGAAATAAGAAGCTTAAACACCATATGGCTTGTACAGGACAGACGGTAAGAAAAACAAAAACTATAGGACTTTGGAGGATATAACTCTTTTGCACATTGACTTCTAAACAAGGGAATAAGTAAAGGTTACCTCTGCCAACAAGGTATCCCAGACAAAGCACTGACAGTTTGAATATGCAGCAAACAGAAGCCTTCCTGATATGGAGAATGCAATGGAATTCACAGGTGCAATTTCGTTGCTGCCCTGCGGTTGATGGTAAACTTGGAGCTGGTGCCCAGTTCTAATGTCAAATAATCTACAAGTTCCATCATCTGAGCCTGTCCCAAATCTATTACCATCAGGGAAGAATTTCACAGTATTGACATCTCCCTCATGCCCATGAAACGTGCGTACAGCTCGACTAGCAACACGGGTGTCCCATAGTCGGGCAGTTGTGTCACAGGAGCCAGATACAAACATTCTCGAATTTGATCCATTAATGGAAACACTGGAAAATAGAAACAACAAAAGTTATGTATCCTTGAAGTTGACGAAAAGATTAGGTAGCTTTACTATCTTGAAAAGCTTCAAATCATCTTCATTTTGTTGCATGGGCCTGGTGATATTTTTGTTACTTTTCCAAGGGCCGACCATCTATCTGGTTTTGAAAATTCAAGTTGAAGATGGTGGGATCACACCAGAAAATTTTAAATCATGGATACTAAAAAATTTTCTTAGAAAGGGATAAAAGACATCTACTATAAATGCTTATGATAATTACCTAAACAATCACATTCTTTTACAAGGTTAATGAAACAACTAGAAGTCATATGTTATACCAGATTTACCTAAAAAGGGAAGACAAGCTTTTCTGGTTTTTTTTTACATCAGGTGCCTTTATTTTCAGTCAAACTTCAAAATTTGATAGAAACACTGGTTGTGAAATAAGACAACTTACATACCTCAGGACATCAGCAGTGTGGCCTGACTGAAATTCTCCTCCAAATACAGATGTTCTAAGCCCTGTAGTAACATCCCACAAAACACAAGTTTGATCACCAGAACTTGTAATCAGGTGAGTGTCCTCATCTGGAACATACTGACAGCAGGAGACATAACCCTTATGTCCACTAAGCATTCTTGATACAGGCAAATTCGCATCCTTATCAGTTGGAGAATTAAGGTTGAAAATGGAGCAAACACTGTCAAGACCACCGCAAGCAACTGACTGGCCATTAGGTGAGAAGGCACAAGTCATCACCCATGCACAAGGTAGTTTTATAGCATGTGTTTTCTGACTCGTCTGTGCATTCCATACTATTAGTCGTCCATCTTGAGATGCACTGACGATGCGATTCCTTTCAGGAGTCCAATCCAAGGAATAAACCTGCATATACATAGAAATTGAAATGTTACTTCACAATCATGCATATCACCTGAATTATAAAAGCAGCATAACACAATAATCCAAAGATAAAGATAAAAATATAATGAATTAACTCAATGCCACACCTACACTAAAGTCATGATAACACCAAAAGCAGCTCCAATTGTTGAGCATAGTATATCATCTAACATCTATAAGATCCACCACCGAAGTCTCTACACTTAACAATCCAGAAAATCAAGCCTCGCCTTCATAAGTATAAATCAGAAATTATTTTTCTGATTTTTTGAATGTATCTTGAAGTTCAATCGAAGCAGGTTTAAGAATCAAACTGCTGAAGCTGATCATTCTCTTTTCTTCGAACTGAAAAGTCCATAAGCTTAACAGAAAATTAACTTATGAGCTTTTTCACGGTTAAGTAGCTCTTGTTTGTCCCCTCTCACAGCAGAGATTTCATAACTTCCTTAATTACAAAAATGGTCCAGCTACAACTTTTGCAAGTTGTTTCGTGCATATCAGTTATGATCTCTAAATGATAAAAACTACAACGAAACCTAAGGTACAACTCGGCTTTCAAAGGAAGCTATGAGTTTAACTCCATAGAGTTCGAGAAACATCACCTTTCCAGTATGTCCTTGAAGCGTACGGCAACAGACCAGATCGGTGGGCCCGAAGCTCACCGGAGTCCTCCCTTGAGACCTGGCGTACCCGGAAACTGCCAAAAATTGCGATCAGATCTATCGACTGCCATTTTTAACAAGATAAAATCTCCAGCAAACAAACAGAATAAAATTTCAAAGTGAAAGAAAGAGAAAATTAGAGCACCATCGGTATCAAGCAACAGAAGGCGTCTCTGCTTCAAGCGTTCTCTGAGAGTGTTGACCGTCTCCGTAGCCGCCACGTGACGCTCTTTCAATTCCGCAACAGACATATCCTCTGCCATCTACAGCTACAAACGCGCCATTTCAGTAGCTGTTTGGCTCGATTTCAAACCCTAGCGATCAAGGGCTCAGTAGAAGCATCTAGAAACTGAACCAGAAGAGAGAATTGAACTCAATAATTAGAGAGAGAGAGATGTCAGAGAGAGCGAAAATGCAAATTCACTATTTCAAACTTTGTGAAATGAAATTAGAAGGGGACTTAGGAGAATATATATATATACAGGGCAGTTCTGAGAAAGAGCAGTAAGAAACAGGTAATGTTGAGAGAGAAAAATGGGTACCTCATGTGAGGGGGGAGGGGCCCACTTTCTGCCACGTAATATACTGATTTGGCTTCTGTAATTTTTGGACCCACGTGTGCTATTAGATATTTTGGCCTTGTCTGGCGAGAGCCATCACGCGGACTTTTCTGAACTATTTTTATAATTCAAAAGTGATTTTTTTTTTACAAATTAACAACTTTTAATAATTGTTTTAAGACTTTCTCTGTTAATTTTCAAATTAAATTAAAAATAATTAATTTAATTGAAAAATACGTCTTTTAGCATTTTAATAACATTACAAAACACTATCAGTTTGGTTTAATTTAATAATTTTTATTATTAAAGTACTATTAGTTTATTATTTTTTATAAATTAATTAATTTTATAAATTAAAATAAACTAATTAATTTTTTAATAATCTTTTTAAATTAAAATTTAAATATTTCTATGAATAAAGATAATCTTCTTCAATTATTTTTTAAAATTTTTAATTTTAATTAATTTTAAATAATTTTATAATAATCTAATACGAACTGTTTTTTATTTTTAAAATTTATTTTATTAATTTAACTTTTTGTCCAATTTTTAAAATAGAGATTTAAAGACATCATATATAAGAAGATTGTCCACGTGTTCATTTGATGTGCTTCTAAAGAGGTGGTCGAGTTAGTGGAGTGGGAGGTATAAGGTCAATAGATTCTGTGTTCGAATTCTTCTACTTACAATCTCTTGATCGAGTTTGTCAGATAAAATTTATTTAGTATATCATACCCAATTGATATAATTTACAGATTATTACATTAATATGAAGATTTATCCTATATACATCTTAATAATAACGACCACGGCTCCTCCAAAAAAAAAAAAAAAGGTTTCCTTTGATGTGTGGAAGATGCGTGGCTATAGGTAAACCGGATCCAGACTTGTCACGGTGGATTAGAGAAATTTTCAGACGACTTTAAAGCTAAAGTTTAAACTATTGCCTCAGGTCAACTCTCCCGCATATGATTGTCCATCAAAATAAAAAAGCCAAATAGTCAACAACTATAGAGCTCAAGAGAAAGAACTAAGAAGGCTAATGTAATATCGCAATTTTATTTAAAAACACGTTTTTACTAGAGTTTGTTGTAATCATTTTAATATTATTAAATAATTGATTGTTGTGTTTATAATGATATTTAATTTGATATACAAATTTAATAAAAAGTAACAAATTGTAACTGAAAATTATTTAAATAATGACGATTATGCATTTTAAATTAAAGAGAGATTTTCGGTTAAACTCATTTGATTCTATAAATTAATAAAATTTGAATTAATTGAGTTTACAATCAAGTTTAATTTTAAAAGGATTAGGTCAATCTTAATTTAAGCAAAAAAAAGATATTACTTCAATTTATGACTAAAATTTTACTCGATTAAAACTTGAGCTGCCCAAGCTAGTCCTGACAATTAAAACAAAACGACATCATTTTTTACCGACTTCAATCTTGAGCTATTTGACCTTATTTTTTCTATTTTACCAACAAAATTACAAAACATTGAGTACAAACAAAATATTCAACGACATCAGTATAAGTTTCAATAAAATCTTACTAAGATATAAAAAGAATAAGTCACAATTGTTCTCTTTTTGTACTTCATTAAGTCAAAAATAAAAATATAAAATAATAAAATAATGTAGAATAGATAGATCATAATCAATCAAATATTAGATACCTCTATTTTTTTAGATATCTTTTTTTACATTTAATCTAATTCATATTTTATCATAAAGAAAAAAATTATGTTAAATCGGGCTAAGTCAGACTCAAACTTAAGCTTAATTACTTCAGACCTAGTCAAATCTTAAGCTCAATCAAACCTCGAGTCTAGCCTAAGTCCCAACAAAAATTGTTAGGCTAAGCTCAACTGGTTCGACCCGATCCATCATCATCTCTATTTACAACCATGTTAAGGTGTAAGTTAAAAGGAAAAGAAACTTCAGCTTCCACTTCCAAAAGATTTACCTTATTAGGAATAAGGAAAAGCAAAATACTTGTCTTCACATCCTTGGAACCTCACTGCTAAATAAAATACATAGCCTAGCTGCATTTCTTTTATAATGACTAACATAGTCACACAATGAAGAGGGGAGATAGAGATATGATGTAAATTTATGTGGTACAAAACTAAAAGAAGGAAAACTTTACTACAATCTTATTACAATCAAGAGCCTCTTAAGGTACTCCCATGGAAATTATTAAACCAGCCACTTCATTTATTCAGCATCAAATGAGTAGACCATGGTCTGGTTTTGGTCACGTGCTTCCACCAGGGTAGGTGCAACCATTATAACCTACAAGAGACAAGAACATAAGAACAAATTAGGAAACTCGTAACAATAGGATTTTTTTCCAACATCATGATGTGATGCTGTTATGGAGATATTTCTTAAAACATTATCTCTTTAATTTTAAAAATTAAGTTTTTTTTTCTAAAGTGACGTCGTTTTAGCGTAAAGGTCAAATCATTCTGATCGATTGAGTTGGACCTCGTACTATCCCTTAAACCCTAACCCGATCAAATCTTGATTGATTCGAGCAAGATTATGCAAAATTTATAATTTTGTTAAATAAGAAATAATAAATTCAAAAGTGACTATTTTTTCAATTAAGTGTTCAATTTCTTAAAATTTTTAGTTTAATGAATAATATTTTAAATTTTACAATATTTAAATCAAAATGTTGTCTCAATTAACTATTTATTAACGTTTAAATTCTGTTGTATAAATCTTGATAAAATATAGTTATTAGATTATAAATTCTAAGAAATTAGAAACTAAATGAAAATATTTCTTTAAAAAATAAATTTATTATCGAATTAAATAAAAACTTACTAGGGTTTTGAGATGAGAGTGTGGCCGTTTGTGAGAAATCACAGTTCCAAGAGCTCTTGGCGGAGTTCTGGTAATAGAGATTCATGGCATAAGCAGCATGGCAAGCTACAGTGTTTGGTTCAAAGCAAGCACCTCCGGGCTGAATAGGGCTGCAGTCTAAGCCTTGGCCACACACATAGTCGAGATTGGCCTGTAACTGTGCATCAGAAACCCCTGACTTTGGCATACACCAACCACCTGCCGGCTTTGGCAGCTGCGGAGTCGCAGGAGATTTTGACGGGGTCTGTGGAGTCTGATTGTGTAAACCAAACATGGAAATCAAAAAACATGTGCATTGTAGGTGCTACTAATGACTTAATGATTGGTGAATTAAATTTATTATAATTATTTTTAAATTATTAATTTACGTAAAATTTAATTAATTAAGATCAAATTTAAGGATAGATAAAGTGATATACTAATATTATTTAATTAATTTATGTATACTATTTATATCATATGTATTTTGCTATTATTTTTAATAAAATTAAAAATTATAGATATTGTAATGTTTTAAAAACGAGACTGCAAGTTAAACTGATAAAATAAAAAGTTTAAAGTTTAAAAGGTTCAACAGATATTATATTATTATAAGATCGAGTAAAAGTTGAATAAAATTAAAATTTTGAAAAATAATTTAAGAAAAATATTTTTATTCAAACAAATTTAAAGATTAATAAAATTTTTAAATAAAATTTAATTGATTTATTTTAATTTACAAAATTGATTTATTGATTAATTAATTAAGTGATTAGTTTCTAAAAAATATTATTATTAAATTAAATCAAACTAAAAAATAAAAAATTGAACTGAAAAATTGGTTGCTTCAAAAATTTCATGTTTAAATTATCCGAACTGGTTCCAGAGTAAAGGATACCGTTCCGTACCAGACGATACTGGCCGGTATATACCGTATCAGCCAGAAAATGAAACGGTATCTATTCCTTCGGTGCCAGGCGTTAAATACCGGTTCGTAACTTTGACCGGTTCGGTTTTAAAAATATTTATATCAACAAAATTTTAAAAATTGTTTAAACTAAAAAAACTCATTACTTTGACCCAAAATGAATTATTAAAAGTAGGAGGAGATTCTCTAACCTGGCTGCCTTTAGAAAGACCAACGTCATAACTCATTGAAAGATCAGGTTTGAAGATACCAAAAGATCGCTCCGAACCAGGTCCTGGTTTCAAGTTCTCGTCATATAGAGCAAAGATGTAGGTATCTACAGATTTTCCAGGCATTAATGGAGTCCCAGCCATCGATCTCAAGTGGGCGATCAAGTTTCCATTATAAGCTCTAGCGTTCTCTACACTGGGACCAACTTCATTACTGTCTCCCTGGTAAGGCCAACCAGTCTCAGCAACCAAAATCTCGATGTCCTTGAACCCAATAGCGTTCAATGCAGACCGAACAGCATCAACCTGTTTAATCATTTTCAGAACATCAACCACTCAATCGATCCAAATTGGTTCAAACTTCAAACTAAGTTCGAATTGTGTATTTTTATGACCCGACCCGTCATCATTTCTACCTATCTTACCTATTCATATCAAAAACTTGAGATTGGCAGAGCTTAATAAAGAGTAACACGAAGGTCCCACATGGTGGTCCCTAAAGAAAGGGATAATCATATTTGTTAACCAATTTCTCCATTGTCCTTTTCATCAGTTTGATAATAATTCAAATAACTTGTTATCTGATCTTATTGTTTTACCTGAGCATCGAACATGTTCATGTACTTGATTCCATTGCCTGAGTCAACTCGCCCCGAGTTGGGTTGAAACAAGCAAAAGGCCAAAGTCTCGGGTCTCGGGTCGCTCTGGTAGGCGAAGAAGGGGTACGGGTTGATGGCAAGAGGAGAGCCATTGTCTCTCTGGAACTGCAACAGAGCTCTCATGGTGTCCTGAAAAGACGGGTTGAACAAACCAGAAGACGGAGGGTCCGACTGTGACAGCACCGCCATGGAGTGCACTGTGGAGACCTTAACCTTGCCGCCGAGGGAGGCCGCGGTGAGAGCTCTTTGCATGTTCTGCATCGCCGGCAAGAGCTGCGAGATCAGGTTCTGGTCGCCGGACAAGAGCACCTACGGAGTCAAACAGCTGACTCTTTAGTTAGACCAGAAATAATTTCCAGTAAACAAATGGAACGACAAACATGAGAATAAAACGACCTCGTTTCCGACGGTAATGACAATGATGTTGCTCGCTGGGTAATAAGGCAAAACATTCGAGTTGACCCACTGAGTGGCCGAGTTGGGATCGGAAGCCAGAGACGGGACGTCCCCATTTGATGCTCCAATCACTATACCAATACCCGTATTACCTAGAGCTTTAATAAGTGCTGGATCTGCACCGTAGAGTCTAACTTTTTGTATGGTGGTTGATTGGAGGAGCTTTGCGGTGGCCGAAGGTGGCGGGAGGTTATTGGCGAGTTGGCCGTAGTTGATCCCAATGAAGGGCTGCCCACCTGAAAAGCCCAGAAAACGACTACTAATAACAGCTTTAAGAATTGAAGAAAAGGAAACAAACAGAGAATCGAAGAAGAGAAAACGACTTACTTGCTTGGAGAAGGAAGAAACAGAGAGAGACAAGGATTGAAAGGGCCATTGTTTGGTTTGTTTTGTCTCCGTTCTTTCCGAGACAGAATAAGCAGATGGGAAGAGCTTTATAGAGAGACAGGGTAACGATAAGACCTGTCCTGTAAATTTCAATGGAGGCTCGATGATGGATGTTGCGGTCGTTGAGTGGGACCGACCTTCTCATTGTCCCTGTCCTTCTGGATTATGGTAGCTTGTGGTTTTGACACAGTTGTAGTCTGAAGTCTGGAGGTTGGTTTCTTTTATGGATAGTCTGGAGGTTGGTTTCTTTTATGAATTTGAACTCATATTAAGTAATCATTTTACTATAATAGTTTAATTTGTTATATGAGACCAACTCAATTGATTTATATATTCTTTAACATTAACTATGTACCAGTTCAAAAAGAGTATAACTTGCCGCTCAACATTATGTCTAAATTATAAAACAATGTCAATTTCAGAAAACTCATTATCAGTCTAATTCAATTTTTTAAAGTTCGACATTTCATCACAATAGTTTAAGCTGTTATGTGAGGCCAACTTAATTGATTTATATATTCTTTAACATTAACTACGTACCAATTAAAAAAGAGTACAACTTGCCACTCAACATTATGTCAAAATTCTAAAACAATGTCAATTTCAGAAAACTCATTATCAGTCTAATCCGATTTTTCAAAGCTCGAGTTTGATCAAGTCAGTTAAAACATTGCTTAAGATTCGTCAATATCTGCATAACGCCGCTGTCGGGCTAACATATGCCTGGAATGCTACAGGTCACTAAAACCAGATGTCGAGTTTATGTTAGGTTAGCTCAGTGGAAGACGAGGTGGGGTTGCGTGGAATATGTTATGGATCAGTGGAAGAGGAAGACTCTCGCTTTCAGGCCAGGTCAACTGGTCAAGCTTAAGAAGCATAACGCATGAGCGATCGATCAACTTAAGCCTTAACGTAAAAGGAAGTCTACTTTCATTTTTCTTTTTTTCCATGTGGAAAAGTCGACCGGCGCTGACGTACTCTAATGTGAAAAGTAGAATTTTAGGTCACGGTGCCTTTAAAAGTAACGAACAAAATGGTCCAAATTTAATAACCATAAATTTTGAAAAGACAATTTTTTTTATTTATTTCAGTTTTTTTATTTAAAAATTTATCATTTTATTAATTAGTCAATTGAATTTTGTAAATTAATAAACTCTTCGGACAATCTTTTTTAAGCATATTTCAAATTTTCAGTTAATTTTTATAAATTAATAAATTATTTAATTGATATGGACAATTCCTTTAAATCATATTTTAAAATTTTCAATTTTATTAGATCTTTAACAAGTTTTATGACAATATAATACTAGCTAGTCATTTTAAACTTTAAACCTATTAATTTTTCATAATATGGTTATCTAAAAGTGAAGACTCTAAAGTGGGCAAACACTCGACCCAAAGAGCAAACATGCTAAGCTCAAGCTCGACGTATCTGCTGACATCTTTCGAAGCACTTTTTTAGGAAAGTAGATTTTTTGTTTCAGTAAACTAGTTTCTACCTTATTCTATTAAATCTCATCTACATATTTATGTGAAACTCACATAAATATACAGATGAGATCCTACCAAACAGGATGGGAACATTTTCTAGTATGTGTTTTTGTTTTTAAACTTGTCGAAACTCACATAAATGTGTGGATAAGATCCCATAAAATAAAATGGGATTGTTAAGTTATTATTTTGCATTCATTTGGTGTATAAATCTCTCTCAAGTGTTGAAATTATTATTCAAAATTGATGAATTTGTCTCTTAATTATTATCAAATGATTTTCAATACTGAAGAGATGAAAATAAGTCAAAAAGATGCAAAGGAAACGAAGAAAATCCAAAAATTTCATATTGGCAACAAATTCAATGACGAAGAGTAGGCACGTGTAAGGATGGAAATTATCTGCAGATCTGCAAAAGAGAGAGAAAAAAAAAGGGATCAAAAAGGCATAAAAAGAAGAAAAATGTAACTGTTCATGTAACACACTTAGGATTAGTTTTTCGTTTTTCTGCACTTCTTTTCTGGTTCTTCTTGACAACTATTGTTGGTTCTCAGTTTCTGCATTTTTCTTCTAAGTATTTTCGAATTCTTTAGAGAAAGACCAGGGATGAAGACTTTATGTTTTGTTATTTATTTGGTTTTTATTTTCGTTATGAGTAGCTAAATCATTTTTCTTGGTTGAGGGAAGCCATGTTATCTTCTATTATGTGTGAGATGTTTTAATAAAGTTTATTTTGTTGATAAACATTGAGTGTCTTCCGAATAACTATTTCTAATTGAATTGATTGATTTCTAAGTACGCAACTAATAATTAGTTCGTTTAATAGCTAGATTAATTAAATATAATGTTCAGTTTTGTTAATTACAAATACCAATTAGGACTACTTTATTTACGTTAAAGTAGGGAATTCTAAGAAGATACTCATCTTAATTAAATGCATGACATACATGTATTATCTTGTTCATTGGTTTCCTAATTCTTAAAGCTATTATTTAATTGAATCCACGATCGTATCTAGGTTGTTGATTAATAAAAATGCTTAGAATATATGTTTCTATTCATTTATACTTAAGAGAAAACAACCCTCAGTGAATGTTTATTGATAAACTAAATTTTATATAAAAGATCTATTTTAGTATGATAATACCGGTGACCAATGTTCTGAAACCCGGACCGGTCATCGAACCGGTGGCCTTACTGGTTACCGGTTCGACCGGTTCGACCGGTTCAACTACTGGTCGAACC
>JAOTIZ010000202.1:39192528-39223742 GCA_027123425.1 Erythroxylum panamense
TGGTTCTAAATAAAATTAAAAATTGCATACTGAGATTTGTACTGAAATCGAGTGCCGTAGCATACCTTTCTCGTGTGGCGCGGACTCGGATATCACCCACGATATCGGGTTCGGGTCCTGCGGGATTGGGGTGCTACATCATAACACTCAAACGTAATAGAACACCTAAAAAATGTCAATTCTCATTTTGCCTATATGTTTGTCATTCATTGAATATTTCGCGTGTCAATTCATTTCTCCAATTTATCCAAGCATTAGTTGGGTCAATAGCAGTTATACACTCCTCCTCAACAACTAGATTGGTGTGAAAATAATCCTCTAAATCACTCTTCATGAGATCAAAACTCATCTCATGCTTAATAAAATTATGAAGCAAACAACAAGCTATAATAATTCGATGGTGTGTCTTTATTGGATAAAATGATGGACTCCTAAGAACATCTCACCTAATTTTTAGTAACCCAAAACACATCTCAATTACAATGCGTGTAGTCACATGTTTCATATTAAAAAATTCATCTTAAATTCTTGGTTGATAACCTTGACGTCATTCATTCAAATGGTACCTTTAACTCCCTAAAAGGTGCAAGGAACCCATCACAATTTATATAACCTGCATTGACTAGGTAATAGTAACCTATATAAAAAAAACACTACATAAGTTATTCAATATACATTATCTCATATACAAATTTCAAACAACCTTCCTATATCATATAGGAAAGCTTATCATGAGGCATTTTTAGTCCATGTCTTCTAGTAATTGAATCACGAAGAACTTGACCATCAACTACTAACCTTCCCAACTAGAAAGAATATAAACAAATTGCATGTCAAGTGTGCACACAAGTAACATATTTGTTGCAATGTCGCCCTTACAAATTCGAAATCTATACTTATCTTTAATTGGCACATTAACCTTGATATATGTCCCATCTAGAGCACTTAAGAAATTCTACAATTCAAATGAAATAAAAAATAATGAGGAACTTTAATCACATTCACTATATTTTCTTATAAAAGTAATAGGATGATTATCTACCTTAAACCACGTTTACCGATGGTCCAAAGAGTTTGTTGGTATGGGCTTAGGGTTTCTAAATAAAAGATCTTGCAAATGCATCACTACATTTAAAACATTATGAAAACACTGACTAATTGTCTCACCTGATCTTCTAAAATTTTTCATAATAACTCGATTTTTAACATGACGAGCAGCAATATGTAAGAAAATTACTACTTATTCATCAATAAGCATGTTTTTTGTTGACTTTAATCCTCCTATACTTTCTAACATTTCATATAGTCTTAAAAGAACTTGCCTATTCATCATAACAATTGAAATACATGACTCATCATTGTCATGCACAATTCGCCTCACATAATCTCGATTTGCATAAAAATTTAGAAAATAACTTCTAACCCTTGGTCTATAATTATATAAAGATGCTTTCAATGCTAATAAACTAAATAGCGAACTGACAACATTACATAACTGCAATCATACCGTCAATACAACCACAATCCTTTTTGCTCTTTCGACATTTCTACATAAACTCAATCTGAAACGAGCTATGATTGCAAAAAAGTAAAATTTCTAATGTATTTATATAAATTTGTTCAAACAATGTTCAATGTAAGAAAACAACCATAAAATAATTCAAAATAGTTTTGATGTACGATGTAATAGAATAACTATGAAATAATTCTAATCTTACAAAATTTTATTTCTAAAGTTGGTCCTTTGAAAAGTAGGGCATAACTATTAGTGGATACTATCCTATTTTTCCATATGGGTTAGAAAAGGAAAAGAAGTCAACAGGTCTTTGATTTTAGAGACTTACGCTTCTTTCCTGTCAATAGCGTATTTGCAAAATGCATTAAATAAGTTTTTCACATTGACATAACTCTCAAATTGATTAGAGATCAAATTCAATAAAAAAGTATGGTAAAATAAAATTAGTCCGCAGCTCTAAATGGGAGATTCACGGTTCAAATCTCTCATGCTCAAACTATGTCAAGGATAAACAAATGCTACAATTCATTGATTTCAAGAAAAGCAACAAATTATAATCACATTAGTTAGTTTAAAGGTTGTCCTAGTTTTAGAACAAAATGTTGGACAAACTTAAAACTACAAAAAAATGGGCATACCTTGTAGTTGATTGGATAGCTTCAAAGCTAGAAACACGTTTTAAAGTTGCTGCAAAAGCATTGAGAGAAAGGATGTAAATTAAAATAATTTACATTGTATATGATAAGTTTTGAAAATGATTACAATTAATGCAACCAAGTAGATATAGGTTATGTGAATTTGTTCAATTAAGTTTTATTTTCTGTCTTAAACATATTAAAATTTTCAAATTTCGACAAATGTCTAGAAATTTCAATAATTGTTATTTAAAATTTCAGCAAATATTTTTTTAAGAAAATGGGCTAAAATTCAAATTCAACCACCTAAACTAAATCTAGTAACTATGATCAATGAATAAACAAGAGTTTTCTAGAAGAATCGGAAAAGTTGTGAAACCTATGAGATCTGATAGCAACTATCAACATTTGGTTTCCTTTTACAAATGGGTCAATTTAGGTTTACAAGAAAAATTAAAGAAACAAGTAATTACCGGTGACAAATATTGGGGGAAAGGTTTTGTTTACCAATTCAACGCAACCGACCAACAAATGTTAGAGAAAACAATCGACACTAGGAAGAGCGAGAGCTAGAGACGAGCATGAACCAAATCAAACAAGAGAGTAAAGAAAAGAGACGAGAGCGTGAAGAGGAAGAGACAATCATTGGGTGTGAGTGACAGCAGATAGATTGTACTGCTGCATGAGTGAGAGTATCATGGGAGGAGGAGAGGATGAAGGTGTAAACTTTCACATTTACCTATTCCAAACATGTGCGGAATAGGTCAAGACAAGGGTTAATTATCATTACTTGTTCTCCGATGTCCATGAATACCTAATATGTCGAATAGTTATTCTGTGCATTTTTTAAAACGAAACATAGAATTCCTAATAATTAGGAATGGATGGGTAATAGAATACTTACTATCATGAACTAAACAGCTTCTAAGTTCTTCAACTTATTAAATAAAACAATTCACATTGTTTAATTTCAACCCGAACTTGATCAAGTTTGACTTGAGCACAAAAACAAAAGTCAAGCTAACCTGGCCATTATTTTCCCTAAAAGAGACTTATGAGGTAGGTTGTTGTACATGAAGAAAATAAAAATGTCCTAAATGATTGTTTAGTTTCGCATTTGTTTTTTAGTTGTGATTTTTAATTTTTTAATAAAAACAAAATTTTTATTGACCAGTAATTTTAATGCAGTTAAATATTTATTATTGATGATAATTATATATTAGATAAAATTTATTTTAATCCCTTATATAATATTTATTAATAAACAATTAGTACAAATTATTTTATTATATGAAAATAAATAATTTTAAAAATTAAATTAAATTTTAAATATAATTTAATTATAAAATTAAAATTCATACATTTTAAAATATTTTAAATTAATCATATTTATTAATAATTAATAATTAATAATTTAATTAGAACAATTGAGTATATTATTAAATTAAATCATTCATATTTTTTAATAATTAATATATTAAATAATTAATAAATATATATTAGGATGATAATAGATTATTAATAAATAATAATAATATTTTTATAGTGTTCATAAATTTTAGAAACTGTACAGAAACAAAAATTAAAAACTCAAACAAATAATTTTTTTTACTTAATTTTAAAACATAAATAAAAAAACCAAAAATGGAAACAGGTCTAAACTTCAACAAAAGTTTCATTTCATTCCAAAGTAATCACCATCAGTCAATTACACAAACCTCACCAAAACAACAAAACCGAAACAAAAAACTGCAGCTACGCTCACGCAGAAAATCTCGACTGCTCCAACATAACTCAAGGCATAAAAAAACACACTAAAAGAGTGGTCGTGTCACAATCAACTATTGACAGCAATTTGAATCAGAAAAAGGATAAAGGAATCATATAAGCCACCGTTCAGCGATCCCAGGTAATAAATAGCAGAGCCTAAAGTTGAAAGCTGAATCGGTAATAGAATATCAGCGATATTACCCTCCGGAGTGGGAGACTGGGGTGGTCTCGAAGCGACCATCCTTGAATAAATGAGAAAACTGTTGTGGCAAAGAATGCTCGACCTACAAAAAGAAAGGTTGGTAAGCCATACAATTGCTGGTAGCTTCAACAAGATCACCATTCACAAATTACATAATCAGTTTGACATTTCCTTCATCAGTACCTAACAAACCAGGTGTCCAGAAATGCTAATGTCTATATTAAATGAACAAAGAAACAAAAGGGAAATTCAGATTTAAGAATGACAATTTGTCGACCGCATCAAGTATAAATATAAATCAACCGTTAAAAAATATTTGTAGAAGTACAAGACAACTTATTTCCAGTCAATCAACCACAAGTGTAAGTGTTTGACAAGAAGTAGTCTAGATTCATCCTGAACTTACTGCAACAACTTTTTCGAGGTTATTGTGGGTTAGAAACTTTACCCAATCACCATCAGGCTGTGCACCAGGAATCAAAACATTGATTTCACTTGATTTAGCTGTAGTTATAGATGTTCCGAGTGAATCTTTGCTCAAGTATAACTGGCAGCCTGCAGTGTTGTCAACTGAAATTGTTGGAGCGGAGCCCTATAGTAGACCACCAATTGGTAAATGCATCGTACGTGTTAATATAAAATAAACTCAATATTCATATACTGAACTCGCAGAATGATAAACAATGCCAGGACACAGATTCAACATGACACAAACATTTACTAAATTTCGTTAGAAACAAGAAATATACCTGACATTGCACCTCAACTCCACCGCAATTTACTATCTCACATGCAGCCACAACATCCTGATCAAAATCAAAACTGTAGTGAGCCTCCAATCTTAATACGACAAGCCTACAATGCCGTGACAGAGCACTAAAAGATATTATTTGCATTCTTCTTTCAGATGTTTCACTCACCGCGAACACAACACCCATTTTGGTGCATTTGTCAACTGTAATATTGTTAACTTTTCCTGCAAAATCGGAATTAAATAAGTCTCCCTTGAGAATAAAATTGAGGACTGATGGCATAGAGCTTTAAACTCCTACAAATTAACATACAAGGAAAAGAACAGAGAGACCATACATGTAAGTAGAACTGCAAAAGTTACCTTGAATCTGCAACACAGAATCTTTGCATCCATAAACATATACGGATTGCCTTGCATCACAATCATCAATTATCAAATTCTTTTTGCCAATTTGATTCTCGACAACCCACCTGAAAGCAAGATGTAGAAAACAGATTATAAAGAAATCAGACCTTGCTGAAACTACATATATTAAAATAAATACCCACTTTCGACCCATCTGAAGCTCTAGCTTTGGAGGTCCTGCTTTAGAGAAAGAAGGAGAACTAATACGGCCTTCTTTCTCAGTGGCACCAACAACACCAGTTCTACTGGCACGATTCTTGGCCTTCATATCATCTGTGACCTTTTTCAGACCTAAGAAGCAAAAGAGTACATACAATTATTCCTTCTTGTTGAGGGTGGAATGCGGACGACAGCAAGTGAAGGGACTACCTGCAGTCACTGACTTCCCTGAATTGATTTCTTGGAAAACAGCAGCCATCCCTTCTTTTGGCTTTGACAATGAAGGCTGAGAAGACTCGGAACTGAAGAGAGAAGCAGGTGGAGGGGGTGGAGCAGTAGGAGTTTTTGCTGCTGGAGCTTTTGATGGAGCCACAGTTGTTGCTTTGGCAGTAGCACTCCACACAGGACCCAAGGGATAATGACTCTTAACATAGTCCCTCAAACCTGGTAAATAGAGCTCCTTCATGGCCTTGGCCCACTCAATATGATTTGGGTCCTTGCTTTTGTATTCTACAAGAATCTGAATTCCACCATGTTACAGAAGTTCATCATTGGTATCTTAACAACAAGACTTTTTTCATGTGCAGTTTAACCTTCCTCTCCTAGTTTTAGCTTAGGCTGCTCTAATCATCGGTGGCGTTTCACCCAATCCACCAATCAATTATTTCCAAAAAGCTAGTAGATAAAGTTTTAAAGGACCAAATACTCCTGCAATGATAGTATTCATTCCTTTGGAGATATTAAATCAGAAATAAATGCCAATCAAGACTGAAGTTTAACTCCATATATCTGATTTATGGCTCTTGGCATAGTCGCATAAAAAACCAAAAACCATAAAAAGGAAAATAAATATCATAAGACATAAACATCCTTTTCACGCTCCAACTGCAGTTTTTCTACTTGCTCTATTTTAGAAACAGTGACCAATCTTTTGCAGAAAAGGGGCCGTGACATAATTATATATATCTCAGAGAATTCAGTGTACCTTGTTGTTGTAGAACTCTGCCATTTGCCAACTTTCTTCAACATGTGCAATAGGCATGCTCATACCTTTAATGGACAGAAGTATAACCAAAATCAAACATCATTTACACCGAAACTTTAACATGCTCCAAATTTAACAATATACACCACTTACCACAATCTTTCCCACTATAAGCAATCCATGCTAAAGCTGTCAGACTATCAGAAGCAGTCTTCAAATGGTTAAAGAAATCAGATCTTCGCCCTTCTGTCATTGCATTTGCTTTCATAATGACCTCATTCAATGGCTTAAGAAATTCAGCTAATCCAGCAAGATCAGGTTTCTACAAGAATTGAAAAAGCCATTCAACATTTCTGGTATCAACATTTGCATGAAAGGAAGATAAGAAGTGTGTGCATCTGTCTTGTGTTATTACTTTTGTCTCTTTGACATTTTACATTGCATCAAAGAGTATTACCTAGTAAAAAATATCCATCACTAAATTTCTCTAAAAGCTATGGTCATTCTAAAAAGTCAAGCCATCAGCTCAATGGTAGACTTAGAGAAGAGAGTAAAGAAGCTAAATTACAGGTTAATTTACCAAAAAATCTGAACTCTCAAGTATGAAACATTTTTCACATATTAAAATGTTGAAATTTTGTGGCTATTTTCTATCTTATTTCCAGTCTTTAGCGATCAGATGTCATCCAACAACAACTAATTCCTTAAGGTTTCTCATGAGAACATTCAATTCAACAGAGAAAGGCAGAAAAGGCAAATCTGAAGTTGTTTTCCCAGCATTTTCTTTTAATTCCAATAGTATCTAACTTCATAGTTCATCCATTAAATAAGCCAGATCTCTATGATTCTGCTTATCCAAGCAAACTATTGCCATCAACTTCACCTAAAACTTGAGAATTCCTCTATACAGTTGAGACGGGATTAAGATCCCCCTAAACCACAGCGTAGATGTTCACAATCATATACATAAGCTAATATCGTACAGCTTCATTGCGTTACAGTTTCCGCAATGTATCTCACCACCTCGTCACGGCTTAACACAAAAATGTTAAATCATATCGCCAACTACTCTACTCTTCAATAAGTTGATAAATTCAAACAAACAGAAATAGAAAAGCTCAGAAAAGTACAAAACGCAACCTGTGTTTGCTTCACATTGATGAGGAGCTCCTTTTGGACATTAAAAGCTTGCTCGATAATCTTCGTAACTTCTAGAACCTGTCCTCCAATCTTCTCCGCGGCAATTGACACCTTACTAAAATACTGCGCCATTAAATCATCGAACGCCAAAATCGTCGGATCCGACGCGCCACCGTCCGCCGCCGCTCTTCCGCCACCGGAGGCCAGTGCCTCCAATCGGTTGACAGCCGATTCAAGCCTGGCTATCAGCTTCTCATCCATTCTCTACCCTCCCCAATCCGCGACTGTATCTCTCTAAATATCTCTTATCTCTCAAAAAACTTGTCTTGTTGAATTGAATGTCAGATGCTCTCTCCCTCTCTTGAAAGCTTTCAATTAGACGCCGAAAGTTAATAGAGTGAGAGAGAGAGAGCAATCTGATTTTGATATGACGCGTGGCGAACGTGGATGGAATCTTGGCTGTTCTCCAGCGTGGGCTGTTCCTGTGAGGTGGGGAGCGTGAGATATGATTCTGCGTCACGACTTTTGGCCCGTTGATTTGATATAATCTGGAATCTGCAGTGCTCATAATTTTTCTTGATTAACTCCACTTTGACCGGTTGTATGAACATTAGCAGTTCTTCCCAATTCTTGATAAAAGGGCCAAAATCGAGAATAAATTGCAATTTTACTAGCTCTTTATTTAAGAATACCGATCTCTGGAATTTATTTTTAAAATGTCATTTTTTGTTTTCTATTTTTTAATTTAAAAAAAAGGTCAGCTTAGTTAGGCCAAAACATGGCTGCCTTGGGCCTGATTAGATCTTAGTCTAGACTGTAGACTCAGCCTGAGTCATTGTTATCTTGATCGGAGGGTACTTAGGTTGATAGGTTTAAGAAGGGATTACTAATTATGGAATGGAAAGTGAGTAGTTACTAGTTGGTTGTTAATTATCAATTTATCATTATAGAAGTAATAGTTTGATATCCCACTTTTGAAAAATCCTCCGTATCCTTTATTTAGTAGATGAATGAAACTCATTTTTTAGTAGTGATTCTTTTTTAAAATATTTTTAATACTAATTAATTAAACTATAGCTAATTACAATATAATTAATTAATTACATTATATTACAATTAATTAAAATACAATTAACTAATTACATTATAATTAATTTAAATATAATTCATTCATTAATTAAAATACTA
The DNA here is from genome assembly GCA_027123425.1 of Erythroxylum panamense. Taxonomy (NCBI): domain Eukaryota; kingdom Viridiplantae; phylum Streptophyta; class Magnoliopsida; order Malpighiales; family Erythroxylaceae; genus Erythroxylum; species Erythroxylum panamense. The sequence goes on from JAOTIZ010000202.1 coordinate 39,201,283, forward strand.
TAATTAATTAATTAATTAAAATATTTTTATTAATTAAAATATAACTAAATAGAATATAATTATTCATTAATTAAAATATTGTAATTAATTTAAATGTTTTTATTAATTAAAATGTAATTATTTATTAATTAAAATATTGTAATTAATTAAAATATAACTAATTAAAATGTAATTATTTATTAATTAAAATATTGTAATTAATTAATTAAAATATTATAATTAATTACATTATAATCAATTAAAAATAATAATTAATTAATTACAATATAACTAATTAATTAATTAGTTATATTGTAATTAATTAATTATAAAAAAATTTACAAACCAACCACTGTCGATAATAATAGTAATTATTCATTCCTCTTAACCGACCATCACAATTATAATTATAATATCTATTCTTATTTCTCACTATATTTATTCTCGTTCCTGCTAGCATTTCCTGATGCTAACTACCAGCCCCCTTAGTTCATTTCTGATCAGAGGCTAAACAGTTATAAGTAATCAATTTTATTTAAAAAAATAAAAAATCAACCCCAGTTAAGCCTCAGACAGTCAGACTACCGAGGCCCAATTGGGCTGGCTTCGTCGAGTAAAGTTGGGATCATTGCTACCTTTAGAAGTCTACTTGAGTACGAGCGTGCCTGACGTTTCCCCTGCCCCAAGCAATTGAAAGACACGCACCATCTGTATCATACCAGCTTTAGATGTTTTTTGATCTGACTTTGCATCGTAATTGATTTGAAGCAGAGACTCCCAAGCTTATATATATTACACAATGACAGCTAGACAACTCAACCCGAATAAAAAAATAAATCCAACCCAAAATCTAACCAACTTCAGCTGAGTCCATTGACTTCGAGTCGGGATGAGCCAGTTCGAGCCAAATCCAGTTTCGGTTGGATCCCAAAATGCTTAACATATACTTTGACATCCTGAAGATCACATATTTGAGTACATAATCATATTTACAAGGCCTTTTCCAGAATGCTGCGAATGTATTAGCAGAAGTTTGGCTACTATATTCACAACTGAATCCGTGTAACAATTTCTTTGTATACTATTGATGTTACACTGCAAAATAATTTGGATACCCTTCAAATTGACAATGATCATTTTGGCCTCGGCCTTTCAAGGTTGCGATTGGCTTGTCTGGTCGGATTCAGAACTCTGTTGGACGCAACACTGCTCGGAGGGAGAGAGTCCCTATCTCGGACTGATTTGATTTCCTGCAGAGAGAACTGATTTAGGAAGTTGAAAGAGGAAATAAGGGGAAAGATATATATATATCACTAATGGTATGTCCTAACATTGCGAAGAGACAATGAAATGTCCTCTGACCTTGTTAATGTTATATGCTTCATCTTAGAGTTCAAAAAGAAGAACTAATACAAAAAACGAGAGGATGTGGGAGAAAGATGTACAGTACGAAAAGGAAAGTCGTCTGCTTCGAGCATGTGAACGATTTGCCCCATCTTCGGTCGCTTGCTAGCGTCTAAATCTATACATCGTAGACAAATGAGTAAGGTTCTCTTCAAGGCTCTTGGAGGTGGTGGAACTTCAATCAGAGGGTCTATGACCTCTTCTCCTCGTCGACTTGCTACCATCCCTTTAAACCAATCGATCAGATTCATCTGAAAGAAAAGCAAGCAGCTATTAGGAGTTGAGTCCAATGTATGGTTTTGAAATACAAAAAATGAACTTGTTTCCACCTCTCCAGCTGGTCGAGAGTAATCAATGGGGCTCCTTCCAGTAATCAGCTCCATTAGAAGGACTCCAAAACTATACACATCACTGCCCTCGTTAAGCATGCCTGTGCTTGCATAATCAGGAGAAACATATCTGGAATGAAAAATAAATTTACTGTGAATAATGTGAAAAGATCTGCCGGTCATCCACATTGGAGCAGTGTTGAAAGCACAAGGAATATGTGAAAGGAGATACCCGAATGTACCCATAACACGTGTGGTCACGTAACTCGCTTCAGATCCCAACAGTTTGGCCAAACCAAAGTCCGAGACCTTGGGGTTCCATTTTCTGTCCAAAAGTATGTTACTGGACTTCACATCTCGGTGGACAACTTTAGGTTCTAAGCCTTCATGCAAATATGCTAGCCTGTGGGATCAGGAACACAAATACATTCACAAGCAGTGAGAATACAGAACTGTATATTCAAGTTACAGAACTGTATATGAAATTTGAGTTGGTGAATCCTCGTCAAGATTATGATTGACTGATAAATCGACACTTCTGCAATTCATTTTCATTACCAACAAACAACAGTAGTGAGGTCAGGCATGAAATGGAAGCTAGAGCATCATACCCTTTTGCCGTCCCAATTGCAATCTTCATTCGTATCTCCCAGGTCAGAGGGCTTATATGCCCTACATCACCATGTAACCACTGCTCCAGATTTCCATTGTCAACGTATTCATAAACAAGCAACCTGCACACCCATTAAAAGTGACAATGAACAAATATTCGAAACATGATGGTGCATGTCTTCTCCTTCAATTAGGCCAAGCGACTGATAATTACCTCCGAACACCTTCTGCGCAATATCCAATTAGACCCACCAAATTTTTGTGCTTTACTTTTCCAATGGCTTCAACTTCTACCTTGAACTCCTTCTCCGCCTGCCCCCTGAAAAGGTAAATTTCATGCTATGTTAACTTTTTCAATATGGATTCTGCAGGAACTGGTAAAGAAAACTGTCCTCCACCAGCATAAGCAATCATACTTAAAAAATTCGTCTCAAATGAGTTGTAGTGTATCACAAATTTTGGAAAGAACCAAAGGTCAACCTCCCCTACAGTATCTTCACCATAATAGTGTTTAACCACCAAGTTTGGAATGGATTTCAAAGCAGATCCCGAAACTGCAGTGTACTACTACAATCCAGGATGTCTCTACGTTGTGGTATAAGTTGTCAGCAAGTAGAATAACATAATAATTTTCTTCACAATCTCACTTCAAGTACCAATCATTTCTCACCTTGAAATCATGTTCATAAATTATCCGCATAAGCCATTTCTTTACAGTTTACCACATAATATCATGTTATGATGGAAGTTCGAGGAAGATGATAAGTTGAAGAAGAATGTGACACAGTTTGTATGCGCAGAAGAGAAATGCGCAAGAGAAAACAACTCCGTTCATATTAGTGACAGCACAAGAAAACAACATGTGTAGCATTTTCATCAGTTTGTGCATAACGGCTACTATAGTCGTTATAAACGATGCAAAACTGGTACAAAAAATTCTGTAACAGAGTTTCTCTTATTCATACTAACAGTTGCTCTAGGAGTAATGTCTTCTTCTCCAAATTCTCTTATTCTTCTCAGATTCCCAATTCATAACAAGATCAGGGTTTATAAACACTAAAGATTGTAACATATCATTTGACAAAATTTCTCATTTAGCACATCATATTGTCAGACAGAAGCTCCTCTCACCTTATCAATCCTTGAAAAGAAAAGAAAGTTTTACCATATATTGTTATTTTTTATACCTAAGCATGTCATTGGCCATCTTAAATCAGAATCACATGTGAAAGGAAGAAAAGCCTCTACTTCCTAAGCTGAAATATATAAAAAGGTGACAAAGCAATGGATAATAATATTGAAAAAGGAACTAAAGAAAAGAAAAAAGAACTAAAGAGCAAAGCATCCATGGAGGATCTTCCACCGACAGACTGCAACAAGTTCTGATTATTAAACGAACAATTCGATAAATTATAAGAATTTTAAGAAAATAGGAACAACAACCTTAATCAAAAAAGTATTTTTTTTTTCAATAAACACTCACTTGTTGTTTAGCAGATCCTTCACAGCCACCACAGAGCCATCAGGCAAGACTCCTCTATAAACGACGCCGTAGCCTCCTTCTCCGATCACACTCTCCTCCGTAAACCCACGCGTCGCAACCTCCAGCTCCTTGAAGCTATACCACCTACCCCACCCTATGTTCTGGGTCTCCACCGACACGTCGCTACTGGCACCACCCGACGACTCGTCACTACTGCTTCCACCCTTCTTCTTCTTCTTCTTCTCTCCACCTTCAACATCACCGCCACCGCCACCACACACCTTGATCTCCTTATTTTTAACAAAGTCCACATTTCTTCCAACTCTTATCCCATCTTCCTCTTCGTCACCCTTTCGATCCAATGTTTTTATTTCCACGATTTCTTTAGACACAACAGGGATCAGCCCCGAGCTGTGCTTCACGCGCATTCTGTTGCGTCTCCGGGACGCGCGATTCAGGCGTATGCAGAGGAATATCAGAAGACAAACTAAGAGTAGACATGCCAAGAGAATAGCTATCAGCATATACAGTTTTAGACTCAGGAATGGCGTTTTTGAGGTCAGCTTGTGATGCAAAGAGTTGCCGTCATCGTCGTTGCTCTTCTTGTCGCCTGAGACCGACATTGATGGGTTTCCTAAACCCCGAGAACTCTATATTTTCTCGGGAAAATTGTTGGTGTTCGGTGGACAAGAAAAATGCTTCGAAGGAGGAGATACGAGGGTGATGTTCAACGGATAGAAAGAAAAAGAAAAGCTAAGACTGAAGGAAGAAGACAAGACAACACAGTAATAAGACGTTAGAGAGCGATGAGTTGTTAAAAGTCTAGGTTCTGTTGAAAAGTTTATTACAAAAATGCCACTGATACAGTGGAATTTGAAAATGACTTTGGCCTTAATATCAATTAGGGCGTTGCATTAGTTGTTCTGATTCTATTAATTCATTTGATTAGTAAATAATATTAGTTATTTATTAAAGATATTTAGTAAAATTAAATATTTATTATTAACTATTGATGTATAAAATAACCTATAAGGATATGAAATAAAAAAATTATAAAGATATAAATATTATATTTTTTAGTATTTTGTTGAATATTCTTATAAAAATGTATATTAAAATATTTTATTTTACAAAAATTAAGTTTAAAATTTTAATAAATAATAATAATAATAATCCAACGTTAAATTTTCTATTAATATGAATGATGCTGAGCTATATCATATTAATATTTTTCATATAATATGTATAAAATTTATTATTTAACAAATTAAAAATATTTATAATTATAACATGACACAGATACGATATATAGTAGTTATATACTAAAAATATTAATTTGACGTAATTCTTTATATTCAAAAACTTAATATTATGATATTTTTAAATGTAGACTAATATTATAAAATTAAATAAATATTAAAACTTTAATTAACTCATTTATTATATTATTCCAAACTTAACGACATAATTGTACAATTAAAAAAACCAACTTAAAAAATACACATAACAAAAGTAGAGAGTAAAATGAAGGATGATATTGTCATTAGGCAAATAGTTAATTCTAAAAGCTCATCTTATGGAGCTCTTATGAATTAGCTATTAATGAGTCATTTATCAAACACATCAATAACTTTTTAAGATGGTCAAAAAGTTAGAAAACAACTAATAAGTTGTTTGTCAAACACCTCAATTGTTTCGGATTGCAATTTTTGAGTTTCTTTTATATTTACAAATTTTTAATATATATTAAATAAATCATTTAATTGTATATAATAATCCATAAATTACATATTCTAATAAATTAATAAAATAAAATTAAGTAACAAACTATAGTTCTTTATAAATTCTTTAAGTCAAAAAATTCTTAATATATTTTAATTAGACCATTTTTAAGGAATTTATTTAATCAAACGTCGCGCCTCAGTAAAACTTCAACTAAATGTTGATGAAAGTTACTTAATTCATCTTACACCAACAATAATAATATATCGGTAGGAATTCTATTCAAATGTATAGTATGGAAAGATCCAACAAAAAACCTTATACTTAATTAAACTATTTTTGATAGACTCGTTAGAAAATTATAAGATTTTTAAAAACTGTTAAAAGAAGAAAATAGGTAAAAACAACAACAATAAGTACTTAAAATGAGAGATTTGAAGAGGTTCGATAATGTACCTTACTTTTAACTTATAAAGAGATTATTTTTGATAGAGTCGTGTATAATGCAACATAAAAATATTACAAAATTATAAATAAAAATGCAGCATCACGTAAATAGAAAAATACGTAAATAAATATTACATAAATTTGTTTAATTTATTTTGTGCCAATAAAATATATTTTAAAAAATGTTTTGTTACGAGTTTCTGTTTGTCATCTTATACCTACTCCCGTTACCGTATGGATAAATAATAAAGATAGGCACAAAATGACACACAAAAAACAAATATAGCCACGAAAACGGAAACAGCCACCAGGGTCTTTGTTATAAGTCCAATTTTTGCATTTATTGGTTAAATTTTGCATATATGGAATAATGAAACATGAAAATGACTTTGTCCCGCCACCTTTATTTTTTGCATTTATTGACTAATTGAATGATTAGACACGTGTTATGCTTCTATGGAGCTTATCTTTTTATCACGTTAAATTCCATCCCTACAAGTAGGTACCTGCCAATGTACAAGACTATAAGTACATGATTGAAATAAATAGTGCCTCAAATTTAAATTCCAAATAACATAAGGCATGCTTACATTTATCCCTTTTTTTTTGTTTTGGATTCGAGGAAATTTCGTAGGCGGATCAAGCGAGCATACTTCTCTAAGGGTCTAATTAGTGCATCACCCCACAGGCGGGCCAAGCGGGCGCACTTCATCATTGAGGGCCCAACTAGTTCTCCATTTATAGGTAAAACTCCGACTGCCCCAGGTTCTTACAAGAGGGGCTAGCATGGAATCGAACCTGGGACCTAACCAAAGTCAAGCCCCGCTCTCAACCATCGAGTCACACCCCTTAAGGGCGCTTACATTTATCCCCTCACCAGTAACATGTGAATTACGCCAATTAGATACTTTATATTAGGCAAATTTTATATGATAAGCTTGATTAAGAGAACATAAATAGGAAAATCAAACATGATCTTTTGATCTCATGTCCTTCCACTCCACCAACTCAATCGCCCTTTAAAAGGCTTAGTAAAAAATTTGTTAAAACACGAAGTCTGAGAAAATTTAGTAATATATAAGTTTATACTAAAATAATAGAAAGATTGTTTCTAAACGACTCGTAACAAATTATAATAATTCAAGAAAATTTTCAAATAAATATAACAATTATTTGAATTTGACCTAATTTTTTATTTTCAGCTCGAGTTAAAAATAAACAATTAAGTGAGTTATGGGTAAAAATATTTGATAATCAATTTATTAAAGTCAAATAAGATAAATAAAGAGTGTTTGCTAATTGTCAAAGTCAATTTAATTTATTAAATGGATAATAACTGGCATGGATTAGTATTCCGACGTGCAGCTGTAGTTATTGAAAGACTCAGTAAGTCGTCAGTCTGGTCGAAGTCAATGAGATGGAAAGCTGGATATGGAAATTTTTTATTACCCATTAACAAATATATAAATACTTTATTACATCGAAACCTATTTTTTTTATTAGCTCACCAGCTACTTTAGAATGATTCCAATTATGAAAAAGCTATTCACTATCAGACTAATCTTTGCTCATATCGGGTCAGCCTATAAGGAGTAAAGTGCTGGCCAAACCGATTTCTCTATTTTCAGAACTCGAACTCGAAACTTCTGACTATGGGACGAGAGTGCTGAACCATTTACACCAACCTATTTTAAAAGTAAACCATAGCAAAGCAACCCATGTACTACCAAAACCACTTCTTCAATTATTAACTTCATTGTTTCTTAATCACCCATTAAAATTTTAATTAATATATAACATTTTATAATTTAATCTATAACATTAAAATTTATTTATAACATAATATTTAATTAAATTTAATAATAATGTTAAAATTAATAACTTTTTATGTAATAACAAAAATTATGGTAATATTTTTTTAAAATTTTGGTATTAGATAAAGATAATAATATAATTTATTGTTAAAACTAAATGACAAATTAATATTTAAAAACTATTTTTTCATATAGGTCTATTGAAAACGGTCTTTTTATTAGTTAAAAATAATGCTACATACTTTTAGACCTTTCCAAAAATCACTTCTTATCAAGATTACTTGTAGAATATTATTATTGTTATTGTTGTTATTGTTCAATCTTTAACATTAATTTCAACGATCATGTATATCAGAAAGTCTTAGACCGTAGATCCTGTTTAAAGTCATTTAAACGGGAAGAGATTGGTTATGTAAGGTTCTTAAGAGGCAAATCTTAAGATTTTGTGCCGGCAAAGAGAAAGGGCTCATGTATCTCGGCTAACATATTTGGAACTTATACTCCTATCTTGCTTTGTTTTTCCTCATCTTCGATTGATAATTTGTTCTTAAGTACATGATGTGGTATTTCTCGAGCCCTCTAATCAAAGGTTACGTCGTTGGTATCAAATATTAAAATTAATAATTTTTTATATAGTATAAAAAAATTGGTATTGGATAAATTTTTTGTTTGTATTTATGATCCTATTATTAATATTTTATTTTTAAAATTCATTCTTCTATTAGTATTATCAGAGATACAAAAATGATTAAAAATTAGATTTTTTAGAAATGAAATAATGGATAATTCAAAATAGGAACAATTGGCAATTAAATCTAACTTTAATTAGAATTTACTATTATAACATAAGTTTATAATTATTAAAAAATTAAGAAAAATTCACATAATTTGCTATTGTTTTAAGCTTTTTTTTATTTTTTATCTTCCACTGGGCATTGAATAATAAAATAAACCAACATGATTGATATACTTCCTACTATGAAGTTGTTGCCATGTAAGTGATTGAACAATAGTTACTGATAGCTAAACTTGTTTCTCCGTCTTGACAAAATCATTACAATAAGAAAAGAACAGAACATCTCTTTGTTCTCAAGTTCCTTGAAACTCTTCTGGTTGGAGCAGTTCGTGCCGGTTATACTAAGTTGTTGGGGCTGAATCTCCAAGTTTCAACAAACTTTACAAATACATGACAAGTGAAAGCTTTACTTAGAGACCAATTTACCTAAGTAGTGAAAAAGATTGGTTTTTTTTAATTGCCCACGAGGTGTTTTAGGAGGGTCTCAATTATAGGAAGACACCTTTAAGCTATCCACTCTCAGACTAATCCTCGCTCGAGTCGGGTAGGTCCCTTGCGGGAGGCAAAGCTCTGGCTCCAAGTTTTAAACGGCTGTATACATGAAGACGGTTCAAACCCTTAACCTCACTTAAACCAAGAGAGCTCCTTACCAACTCACCTGCACCGTGGAGTTAAGATTGGTATTTTCATTCCCAAGGTTTTGAACAACTCTGACATGTCATGTGTCTGGACTTGGTTGATTGTGTGTGTCAATGCAACGTGCTACCTAATGCAACAGTCAAAGAATTGTTTGGTTGGTAAGCTAAAAACATAACCCCTATACTGCATATCTTGAGTAAACATGACACCCCAGCCTTGGTTCGACCTGGTTTAACCTAACGTCAACAAATTTGATTTGGGTTAATCACGTTTCGGCCTTCAAGCTTTGGATTAGAACCTTTTTTGTTTAAAATTTCAAATTTAGGTTGAGCTCAAATTCAAATTGCCTAAAATTGATCCAAATCAGAGCCTAAAAATTATAGATAAAATGATATTTTTTGGAAAAAAAAACATCTTTTTTATTTATGATTTAAAAATTAAAAAATTTTAGATCAGGGCAGGCTTATAATTGCTCAAGTTATTTGAGTTCGAATGCCTGAGGCAGTAAAAAATGTCAAACTAAGCTCGAGCTTAGGTGAGCTCGAGCCATTACCATCCTTAATCTTTTATTATGACTCTTGATGATCATAAACATATTTTAATATAAGCAAAATTAAATAAGGATTACAATTTGATCCTAAGGATTACAATTTGATCAGTTTGACATGATCAAGTTTTTTTTTTGTTTTAATGAAGATCAAGTTTAAATTTTAAGAATAAAATTCGAATCGGTTAAATAATGTTATTATGACTAAATTTTAATTAAAGTAAACTTCGAACTACAAAATAAAGTTGAACTAGGATTTGAGTTTGTCATTTTGGGTTGACACTTGACACCCGTTAGGATTGGATTCAGTGTGACTGTGTGAGGCTTGATCCTGATTCAACCTAATTAATGATTATTCGTAAATCTAACATTGATAGCAAGATGCCAAGATCATAATTGCAATTATAACCGTAATATTTTTATAATTTATCCGTGTTATAATTATATTATCTATAACTACTATACCAACTCAGATAGGATCGACAACGGAGTTTGGGTATGACCTAGTTCAAAGTAAGTTAAATTAAACTAATTTGATTGGGTTTGAGAGAGCAGTTCAAGACTTAACATAAAAAAACGATAATTAAAAAACTTAATTGGTTTAACTGGTTCAATAATAAAAATTTTGAACCGTCTAATTTTTCAGTTTGATTTTTAAATTTATAGTTTGATTTACTTTAATAACTCTTGTTGTTAAAAACTGATAAGTTTATTAATTAAACGGTTAATTTTTGTGAATTAATAAGTTTTTATAAATGAAAATAAATCAATTAATTTTTATTTAATATTTTTAAAATTAAACACTAGTAAGGATAATCTCTTTTAATTGTATTATAAATTCTTAATTCAACCTTTAGTCGATTTTAAGATAGTTTAATACCGGCTGAACATTATAAAGATTAAACCTTTTGTCATATCAGTTTAACTTTCAGTTCAATTTTTAAAATATTATAAAAAATTAATATATTAAAAATTGAATAGGTTTAATTGATTTAATAATAAAAAGAATTAGTTAATTTTTCGATTTGATTTAGTTTAATAATCTTTATTATTAAAAAGTGATTAGTTTATTAATTATTTGACTAGTTTTTATAAACTAATCAGATTTTATAAACTAAAATAAACTAATTAATTTTTATTCAAAGATTTAATTTTATTTTTAAAATTTTATTTAATTCAATTTTATAAATATCAATTAAATATTTTAAATTTTAATCCTCTAAAAAGAGAGTGATTTAAAACGACATCAATTAAAAAAATATTTAATATAACATTTTGACCTAAACTCCGATCTATGAACTATAACATAATTTAAAAAAGTTGTCGGAGCAGCACGTGAAAGGCTATATCAGTAACTAACTCGGTTTTCGTTTTCTTTTGGCAATCCAAAATCAAACGAAAGCCTTCCTGTTTGATAGGTAGGGGCATCAACAGAAATGGTTTCTTGTGCAGAGGAGGAGTGTGGGAGACATTAATGATTGCTCGACGAACTTCGTGAAGAAACTTCTGCTTTTTGGAATTATCTGAGAACAGTGGGTTCAGTTAAGGAAGGAGCGCAACATTGAGTAAGGCAACACATGTTTGTGGGTCAGGGTTAGGGTTCATTGTACGAATCCTGTGTTCAGAATTCAGTTTATGAACTGTACTGCTCCATCTCTATATCTGCACTGCGGTGAATTTAATCTTTCTTGCTCTTGGATTTGGGTTGGTTGATGCTCCGTTTCAAAATTTTCAATTTCGTACTTTTATGCATTTACTGGTTACCGGGAGAAGAGCCGATTGTCAGTTCTTCTATCCCAAATTTCTACATTTAATGCCACTTTGGGATCTAACCAGTGAATCAAAAGATACTTACTCATCATTTCACCTTGGTCTTGTTTCTTCACTTAGGCCCACTCAAAGTCCAAGTCCGATTAACCAAACAAGTTGGTATGAGTGAGTCAACACTCTTATCTTTTAATCAGAGGTTTCAAATTCAAGTTCTAAGAATGGAAAAATCTATTATGCTAGCACTTTATCCCTTACGAACTAACCCGGTGTGAGCGAGGATTAGTCTAAAAGTGGATAGAGAAATCTGTTTTACTAGCATTTTATTCTTTACGGGCTAACCCGGTGCGAGCGAGGATTAGTCTGAAAGTGAATGACTTAAAGACGCTTTCTCACAGTTGGGACTTTCGTAGGATATCTCGTGGGCTAATAAAAAAAAATCAAAGCCCGACTTAAAATATTTTATTATAGTTTTTATTTTTTTCAAGTTTTTTTATTAATTTCATAACGCATTACTTTGAACTAACAAATTAAGTTTAAATCGGGTTAGATTGAATTTCTTGAATCTAACTCAATTTAAATTTTATTTATTAATTTCAAATTAAATGGATTTTCATATTTTGTTTAGAATTAAATCAAATTCAAATTTTATCTATTGATTCTAAATTAAATTAAAGTCAAATTTACACTAATTAAGTTATGTTTAGGTCAAATTAAGTGTTTGTTTGTTTTTACAAAAAAAAATAAGTGTTTGTTTGGATAAACTTATATTAGTAGAGCTTTTGTCAGTAGAACTTTTATCAGTAGAGCTTTTCTAAAAAGAGTTTTTTTAAGAAGTCAGTTGACTGTTTGGTTGTCATTTAAAAAAGAGATTTTTTAAATGAACTTCATACAATAGACTGTTTGGCAACATAAAAATAAAAAATACTTTTAATTTTAACTATATTTTATTTTGTAATAAAAATTATTTATACATATAAATATTATTTAAAATATATCAAACAATATGCAATTCACAATATATTAATTATTATATAATTTTAAACCATATAAAACATAAATAAAATATATCTAACCAAATCGTTTATATGGATTATAATATAAGTAAAACTAATATCAAAATAAATATTAAAACATATAAAAAGTCAAATAATATTATATAAATCTCAAAATAAACGTGAAGATGTGTTTGTGAGTATTGTGAGAATTATGTGTAAAACATAAAGATAAATAGGACTAAAAAATAGGTTCATTGATTGATCTGAAAAATTTACTTGAAAAAGTGTTTTTTTTTAAGCTCCAAATTTGAGCTTCTCAAAAAATTATATTTTAGCTTCCCAAAAAGTTATTTCTATGAAAAGGCGCTTTTGAATTTTACAACCAAATACTCAATTTTTTTACAAACAACTTTTGAGGTAGAAAAAAGTGCTTATTCACTTTCTAAAAGCTGAACCAAACAGGCACTAATAAGCCAAGTTTGTACAAGTCAAATCTAAATTGCAATTTGACTAACTTAATCTTAACATTTGATTTTAAATTAATTTTGTCATAAATTTTCTTTTTTTTTAATAAAAGGGAAGAAAACTGATTACAAAATCAGTCTAGGAAAACAGATCTCCGACACATCCTCTAGAAAAATAGGGTGACACTTAATGAGTGTGGTATCAAAATAAGTGATTCCTAGATAAAAGTGCTCCGCATAATTCGCTAATCAAACAGCACATCTGTTATTCTCACGATATATATATTGATATATAACAATCGAGTTCTGAATAAACAATTCATTAATACCTAAATTATGAGGCTGAGAATCATCGATCTTCTCGCTGATAAAAAGAAGAGCTTGTTTGTTACTATCAAGTCCACTTCAACTCCGTAAATTTTCTTTTTATTATAAAAATTTAGAAGAACGCTCCGATGTGAAAATAAAAAGGCTGGTCTAAGCCACTCGAGGGTTGGGTAAAGTTGAATACGGATGAGGCTGTCTCCCCCGGAACTGATCGGGCTTCGGCCGGAGGGCTACTTCGAGATCGATTTGGCCAATGGTGCTGCGGATTTCAACAGCGGTTTGACCGCAGCTCCCCCCTCAACGCAGAACTTTACGGGGTCCATTCTGGCCTCATGTTGGCGTGGGACAGGGGTTACCGCCGGCTTGTCCTCGAAGTCGATTCTTTGGAGGTCATTAATATTCTTTCCTCTTCCCAGCAGGTTCTGACTAAGGATCTTTTGTTGGTTGCAGGTATTCGAGGGCTCTTACATCGGGACTGGGAGGTGGTCCTGCGTCACGTCGGGCGAGAGGGCAACCAGTGTGCTGACAGACTTGCGGCCTGTGCCAGTTTCTTAGAGCCGGGCCTGTTCATTCTTCGAGAGCCTCCGGGGGCTGTCCTGAAACTTCTTCACCAAGAGGTGAGCGGGGCTTTGTACCCCCGTGATTTGTGATCCTTGTATTCTCTTTCCATTGTAATCAAAAAATAAAAAGACCTTGCATGCAAATATCCAATTAGTCATCTACATATTAAAGTAAAAAGGTCAAGGACTTGACATGCAAATTCAAATGTTTTAACCTTTAATAGATACCTACAAGTCTTAGGTGTGAGTAGAAATGCCTTACACCACAAAAATACAACTGCACTGCCACCTATCTACAGCCTCCACAAAATTGAGTAATGTATTAGGTGGCACACCTGTTGATAGTAAGCTGACGAAAGAGTGTCTCCACTTGATGTGGAAAGCGGCCACCAACAAGCATGTTGGTGAGATCCAGATTCATAGACTTTCGTGGCGTAGGAGGAAAATGAATTGCCAACTAACTAGTCTTTTGTTTCCTCTTACTTTAACCTCACAATTTACGGAATCATTCATCTTCTCAGTATTAACTAGGAAGGGTTTTAGAGATCCATTAGTTGCGTGATTTATTCTAAGATAACCCCAAATAGAAACCAAAAAAGAAAAATCCCATCTATCTTTAAATTAAATTATGTGACAAAGAAAATGGTCATCAATTGTACGTAATCTTCTTTTTGTATTTTATAAAAAAGTTATTTTCATGATTCGAATCCGTAACTCTTCAGTCACATAAGAGTAATATTGTCAGTTGCTTTAAAAGCATCCACTCAAAATTGTTCAACAATACAAATTTTGTTTCAACTAAATTTAAATTATTAATTAAGATTAATTGTGATAATTACATCAAATTGAGTACAAAATGTAGTTCAAGAACAAAATTTTGTATCTCAGTTAAAATTTTAAATTGTATAACAAAATTGTAGCCAGCATTTATGACTTGAATCATGTCTCCACGGGCATTAAATTGGAAAAGAGTAAAAACAGAAGCAGAACAAGAAGGGCAAGTGATGTGGGTTGGCAGTACTTATAACAGTGAATCACAAGTCACTTCAAGGACCCTACATGATATTGCCAAATTTGTGATTGGAGGCCGACAAATAAGTTTAGATCTCTTGTTTAATATTATGATGTTTTATTATGTCCAATAAATCTCAGCCGTTTATTTATATGAGTCTTGTGTAGGTCCTGCGTAGACTCCGCGTAGATCTCGCAAAATAAATAGTTAAAATTTTATGAGACAGAATAAGACAGGGTTATATTAGACAGAGGATCTTGATTTCCGACAAATAAAGAACCCTATATGTTATGCTATCCAAACCCTTGGAAGCCATGTAATTTGATTATAAACAAATTCTCAAAGCTACAAGTCAAGATAGCAAATATTTACGTCTCTAACTCTTTCTAGCTCATTGGAGGGACTATATGTATAATGTATGTTGTATTAGTTTTGAGTACTTAAAACCATGGTCCACGGTTACATAGCTAAAGACTCGACGAACATGGTTCCTGCAGGCTTCATCGATCCATTTCTATAGAAAAACCAGGAGTGTTCACAGTCTTTTAATGATTGTGGGGTGACAAGTCCTCCGTCGAAGCTGACACAAGGTCTGCATAAAAATTCCAGGTGCACCAGCTAGACGCCACTGCTTGAGTTCTTATGGTCAATAAACTGAACAGTTTACATGGTAGAGTTCCATGTTTTTTCCCTTTCGGATCATGTTGCCTAACATGGAAGCATCTTGAGTTATCCAAAAGCCTCTTGATTTCATTTTCTACGTAGGATCTGTAACCTGAAGTTAATAAGTAGAAAGGGCTCTTCAATATGTGCGACTAATACTCGCCAAATCATAACTAAAATTTTGCTTCTTTAATTATGAATTTATAATTACACTCTGCAATATTGGAAGTTTTACGTGTTGGGTAATCAAAACAACCAAAAAAAAAAAAGAAAGAAACGAAAACAGAAATTAACCAGCTTAAAGGACGATATATACAAGAAGGGTTTAGCTAGTTGGCTGAAAAGACTAGACAGTACTACTCGTCTACATACACTAGCACAGATCCCTAGCGAATATAATTACAATGCAGACCATGTTTGATAAGATGATCTTTAAATTATTGGGACATAGCTAACTGTTTCAAAGATACATATGTTCATGTTGAAAGACTAGAAAGAAAGGCAGCGTGGTCTTGTGGAAGCCACAGAATGAGCACGATATTAGCAGGGAAAGAGGAGCAAAACAAGGTAGGGGCGTGAAGGAGAGTTGAGCAGTAATTTACTTTCCTTATAACAATCTTTCATAATCTGTTAAGGCGTTTGAGGTGGCGATAGAATTATATTCAAAGCGATCAAGAATTAATAGAACAAAATGCACTACAAAAACTTTCAATAAGATGTCAAAATTTTGTGGATCTAAGAACAAGCAAGCCTTAATATATTAAGAAGTGGGTTTACATCAACTAGTAAGAGAAAACTCGAGAAAGTCTATCTAATGAGGCTTAGAAAAATTAAATATATGGATGATCGTAGAATAAAGTAAGTAAAGAATAACGAGAACAGGTAATCTAAACCCGTTAATTAGAGTGTGTGGTAATATATAAATAAAAGAGTTAACACAATATTGTAATTTGACTTTTATTTTTATTTTCATATGTATTAAATCATTATATTTTTTTGAAATTATTTATTTATTATGTTTATATTTATTTTAAAGAAAAATAATATTAAAATTATTAAATTGACTTAAACTAAGAACATATATCAGAAGTAAATTATATGATATTAGAAATGATAGATCGCAGAACGAACTGACATATGATGCATGCCCTAGATCAGCCAAGAAGGGTCCAGCAAATACAAACTAGGCAAAAGTTCGTAAGCCCATGTAAAACCCATGTTGAAAGTACATAAATTTCAAAATATACGAATTAATCTTTAACTTTCCTAATTTATTTGTCTAAATTTGATAATTTCAAAATTATCATTATAAGACATTTAATATTTAATAGATGGGATTTACTATTAAAAATTAATTAAACATTAAAAAATTCAAATTCAAATTTAATCTCTTATAAAAAAGTTAATCATGATGATGATAATTACAATTTTGAATTTTTATATTATTTATTTTGATTGACTTATAGTAGTAAAACATTTTACTTTTAATTTTTAATTTTTAAGTTTCGAAAATTTTAAGAGTTGATTTAAATTTTTGTGAAAAGTGAATTTTAAATTTAAACATTAGATAGCTAATTACAATAACAATAATAATAACTCTTGTCTTGCTTTGTTAATAACCTTGTTACGATTGTATTACACGTTTCAACATAATACGACACAAGACTTTTTAAATATTGAATCATTACAACAAAGTATAGACCAAGTGATGGCATGATGGTATAGTCCCTGACGGTGGTATTAACGGCGGACCTTGGATGGTGGCAAGGCCACCGCTGGGAAATGAGCGCAGCTGGCAAAGCACGTGAGAAGACCTTGCTCACAGTTGAACAAGCACTTGACAGGCTTAAATCCTCCCTCAGACCCGCAACCTGTGACACAACTCCCAAATGTTTTGTCACAATCCAAGAAACACTCTCCGAAAGACGGCCCGTCCTGAGCCTTCACACCGCCACCACAAACTGCCATGAACACCACCACCATCAACACCGCCACACGCCAGGCCGCCATCGTTGTATGTATAAGAGCTGCTAGTCGGTTTGGAATCCACAGTGCTCAGTGAAATGTTGAAGCTCTGTTCCGTGTATATATATATCGAAGAAGTGCTAATTCTGGGTCTGTTTGAGAGATTTTGCGTCCAAAAATTGGATAACATGCAAGAAGCATGATACTTTTTGGTTGTTTCAATTAATTCCCACCAGAATTTCCAATGCAATTTGATTTTGTCATGTTTAATAATTAAAAATTTTCATTAATTTAATTATACTTATTAAAATTTAAATTTTATCGGTTTAATTTCCGGTTCGATTTTAAAAATGCTAGTTATATTGTAAGAAAAATTTTGTAATAAGGAGATTCCAAATCTTATAATTATAAACATGTTATAATTAACCTTTATAATTATAAAACTTTGAGACTCTTTACTCTATAGTACTGCTATTATTATTTAAATACTGATTTAAGAATTGTGACAGATGATTAATTGAAAAATCGAGAATCATAAACTAGTGGGCCGGACCCTCTATATTGGTTTACACAAATGAGTGGCTAGGTAATTCGGTTGAGCCGATTACAAAACCCTAGATGTAACGCGAAACGTAAAAGATAAACGGTTGAGATGAATGGGCTTGAATCTCCTTAAACGCCTTTATATTCATCGTTAATCGAAGCCGCCTTCGGTCTCGCGAAGCAAAGTTCGAAACTTTTCCCGTGCACTTGTGCTTCTCTTCCGGAGTTTTTCGGTGCACCTGATAAAGATGGTAAGCCCTGAAGATCCGATCTTTAGCGATTTCTTTTAGTGTTGGAAAGAATCTGTTAATGGGTTTATGATTATTTTGCAGGTTCTCCAAAACGATATCGATTTGCTGAATCCTCCTGTGGAGTTGGAGAAGAGGAAACACAAGCTCAAGCGTCTCGTGCAATCTCCCAACTCCTTTTTCATGGTACAGATTCTTAATTATCATTGTTGTTTGATTGTCTCTGTATTTTGTTTATCGCTTTCAAAATTTTTGATAAAAAATTACAATTTTGGTTCCAGGATGTGAAGTGCCAGGGATGCTTCAACATGTAAGTTCTTATTCAGTGACATGAGATTCGAAAATTTTGAGTTTTTGGTCTGTTGCAATTGAGATTTTTTGATTAAGCTTATATTTTTATAAACAAACGGTGTGGATTTGTGCAGAACGACCGTGTTCAGTCATTCACAAACAGTTGTGGTATGCGGGAATTGCCAGACGGTGTTGTGCCAACCAACAGGAGGCCGTGCTAGGCTTACGGAGGGTTGTTCTTTTAGGAGAAAGGGTGATTGAGATGGAATCATCCTGATTGTTTGGTCTCTGTCGTTTCCTACTGCTCGAGTTTCAAGGGGTTGAGGATGAATATATTCGGATCTTTGCCGTAATATAGTGAACTCGTGCCTTTTCATAACCTTTTATTTAAGTGTTATTTTATATGTCGTTTGCTTTTCCGTTGGGAATTTTGCAAGGAAAGTGTTGTTAGAACTCCATTGCTGCTGTGCCTGATCTTATGCTGTTTTGTTGCATCCAAGTTGTCTTTGTTTGGCTTTCACATTCTCGCATATGTTTCTCTTTCGTGAACAGATTTTTGCTTGAGGTGATGTTTTAGTTCTCATTTACGAAATTAATCTGGGCTGAAGGTCGAACTTCTGATATGTCAAAAACCTTGCCCATTGCGGTCGGTCATTAACGAGTTCAGTAATCTTTCTTAAGCATATAATTGGACGGATATTAATAAAGCATGCAGAAAAATAGATAAATGACGATAATACCTCCATTGAATCCCTCACTGCAGCAGCTATCAAGGAGATCAGAGAAATTGTCCTGCTGAAGTAAATTGCACAAAGTTGTTAGTCCAACCTGTTTTCTTCTTTAAATATTTAAACTAATTAGTGGCCAGTTAAACACCAGATCCTTGGTAGCATATACACAGAGTTCTGTAACAAGTCAAGGGGTATTCCCCAAGTACTATTTTTTGGTTGTAACGCTTTCCTTATTTAATGATATTTCATTTCTTTTTCCAAAAAGAAATGCTGTGGGTTTAGTCCCATTTTGTAAATATTTGTTCGCCTAATAATACTAAATTTGGGCTTGGGAAGTATTATCTGTCTTCATAGATCAAAAGGAATGGACTTCAGGTAGATTCGAGGTAGAAACTAATGAGTAGAAGTCGTTTTTGGAGCACACGCTTGTGTATGAGTTGCACATGCCCATATCAATGGTGGACACGACTGTGTGGATGAACGTATAAGCTTCTGTTACGAGTTGAAGGACGACGCTTGAGGATAGATACGCCCGTCTCAAAGTTTGACAAGGCTGTGTAAGTGGAGGACACAGTCATGTTCGTAGCTCGTGTAAGTCACTAAAACTATGTATTAGAGTGATGTCGAGTTTGAGTGACATGATCACCCCACACAGTGTTGTATGAGACCATGTGCATTTTAAAAATCTTGTCTTTTCAGATTTTGAAACTTTATCGAGATAAAAGTTGCATATATAATAGAAACATATGATGAATGAGCTTCAAAGTTCAAAAGTTACTAAAAATATTTGATTTAATAATTTAGACTTTTATCTAATTGCTTGACAAAATAATATTTGCAAGATATTATTAGTTGATGTTATGATCATTTAATATTTTGTTGAGTATATAGACTTATAAATTGGGTCACTTATGTATAAATATTAAATTTTAATAATAAAATATCCTTTTAAAGTTTACATATTTATATATTGCCAATTTATTGAGACTTTTTTTTACTTCACCCAAGGCCTATAAAATGTTAGGAACGGTCCTGGGTACTGGCCGGTACTGATAATACCGAAACATACTGGCCAGTACACTTCACTGTCGCCGTCTCACTCTCGCCTATCGCTCTCGCTTCTCACCGCCACTGTCGTCACCGACTCTACCCCTCCCTAGCGTCTATCTCTCCTCCTTCCCTCATCCTCCTCGGCTCCTCCCTTGATGTGGGTTAGAGACGCTTTTTCCATCGAAAACGTCGCTGCTACACTCCCTGATGCCACCGCATCGCTATACCGCACCGAAAGTCACAGCTCGGGCTCATCTTGACAAGAAGCCATCGGAGACGCCTCTGACCTGTGAGAAAATCCAACGACCTGCCGAAGATCCGAAGCAACCCGAAGCAAGTGATTAGTTTTGTGATTTTTTTTCCTGATTTTGAAATTTTCATACTTAATTGCAAATTTTATTGTGGTGGATTGGAATGTTGGAATGGATGATGGATTACGGTATTAGACCTTGGTTGGATGATGGACAATATTAGTTTTGTGATGAATGTTTGGTGTGATCTGAATTGGTTGGGTGTACGACAATGAGTGTATCTGAATTGGTTGGAATGCTAGAATTGAATTGTTGTATTTTGTGACTTTTGTTATTTGTGTTGGTTGTTCACGGTTGGACCGAGAAGAAGTTGCAATTTATAAATGAATGAGATTGATTGTTTTTAAGCGATTTAAGGACATAAGTTAGATCATAATGAAATATGTTTATGTTGGAAGTTGAATGGATTTATCGAGTAAAAGTTGCAATTTAAGGCACAAAATTAGAATATAATGAAAACCCTTTTTACATGGGAATCAACAATTTTAGAAATTGAACTTGTATTTAAGAGATCGTCAAGTTCTGTTTGGACATTGGTTGTGCCACGTATGCGTTGTAAAACTACTTTGACCTTTTGGTATATATATATATTGATGTTATAATAAAATGAAACTTTTTATAATAAAATGGAATGAAATATGATAGGAAACTGAGGTTTTATAATAAAATGAAATTGAAGAAGGCTTTATAATAAATTAACAAAAGGTAACTCTTTATTTAGAAATGGAATTATAATTGTTTTACGATTATTGGAATTAGAAATTGTTGTAAATGGAAATGAAATTATGATTGTTTTGTGATTGTTGGAATTGAAAATTGTTGTAAATGAAAATGAAATTATGATTGTTTTGTGATTGTTAGAAATGAAATTATGATTGTTTTATGATTGCTAGAATTAGAAATTGTTGTAAATAGAAATGAAATTATGACTGTTTTGTGATTGTTGGAATTGAAAATTGTTATAAATGGAAGGAAACAGAAATGGAATTATGATTGTTTTGTGATTGTTGGAATTGGAAATTATTGTAAGTAGAAATAGAATTATGATTGTTTTGTAATTATTGCAATTGAAAATTGTTGTAAATGGAAGGAAATGGAAGTAGAAATGGAATTATGATTATTTTGTGATTGTTGAAATTAGAAATTGTTGTAAATGGAAATGAAATTATGAATGATTTGTAATTATTGGAATTGGAAATTATTGTAAATGGAAGGAAATGGAAATAAAATTATGATTATTTTGTGATTGTTGGAATTGAAAATTGTTGGAATTGTTAGAAATGAAAGTAAAATTATGCATGTTTTGTGATTGTTGGAATTGGAAATTGTTGAAATTGGAAATGAGTTATTTTATATAAGATGGATATGTATATTGTTTACTGAAATTATATGTTATTTTTTTACATGTACATATAAATGAAAGAAAGAATGATTCAGCATGGACTCATACTGATATGGTTCTCGGTATGAAGATGTAACACCCCACTCCCGCGTGACCCGAACCCGACATCGATGGTGATATCCGAATCCGTGCCCCGCGAGGATAGCGTGCTATATCACTCAGTAAACTCAGTATCAAAATTTTTTGTAAACCTTCATACGCGCAAAAAACAGTAGACAATCGAGCCCGCGTTAATTTGTATACCAATCCATAACCAAATTGGGCCCGCTATAAATACAAAGTATTAATTTACAGAGCTTGCGGAATACAATTTTATGAATAACAGAAGGATGACACTAATGCAGACGTGGACTGAT
>JAOTIZ010000202.1:39226927-39237121 GCA_027123425.1 Erythroxylum panamense
AAGGTTTTCTGTGCAAGGGTTTTGGATCGAGCAGCCATTGACCTAGAACATGCCGTTACAGATGATCTGCAAAATGACGCCATTTGAGCGTTGGAGTACAGAGAAGGATATTGAACAATTAGATCAGACGCGCTGGAGACGAAGAATGCCTTAAACCCTACAAGATTTTGGGTGTTAATATCGACGCCGTTTAGGCCCGTCCCTCCAACGCATCACCTAGCCCAATAGGTTAATTCTAAAAAATTATAGGCTTGAGTTTTAAGAATTAACTTACCGTTAGTCTTTCAATTATTATTATTATTTTTATGTAAGTCATTTGAAAATAATTTCTATTAATTAGGAATACGACTTTGTAATACTTGACTTCTCTAGATTAAATTAAATTTTAAATATATATATATTGAATTTAGGTTGTAAAAAACTTTATCCTAAATCTAAATTTATAAATATTTTCAAGAATAAAGGATATAACAATTTAAGAAAAAATTTTAAAATTTATCCTAAATCTATATTTATAAATATTTTCAAGAGTGAAGGTATTAACTGGTACCGCCACCGTACATTATTATATCAGAATCTAATCTAATACTAAGTTCGATACAATATTCATAATATTAGTATCAACTAAAATCTAAAATGCTTGTCAAAGGATGTTTGTAATTAAGAACTTTAGACCTTTATTTTTTTAATGGGTAGATTCAAATTTTGAGATTTGTTTGATATTTTCAATAACTTAATTACTAATAATAAGGTGATTTATTTAATCATATTTTATAATTATTAACAAAATTATAAGATATGAATATATAATTAAGTTTTAATTTGAAATTTTTTTGAATTGGAATTTAGTTAAATATGATTTAGCTCAACCCATGTAGGTTAATCAAGATTTACTGCTTCTAGATGTGACGTCGTTTCTTTATTTGTTAAAACGCAGCGTTTTAACAACCAAGATCTTAAGCAGAGTGTGCCGGCCATACTTCTCACCGATTCCATCTCTCAATTTTCAGGCCGTCGCGGAAAAGACTTAAGAAAGAGGAGAGAATCGAAACGCAGTTTCTTCTCACGACTCTCTCGAAATGGCGGCGATCTTAGCTCGCAAGTCTCTCTCCGCTCTTCTCGCTCGTCAGCTTGTGCGTGCTTCTTTCCCCTATTTGCTCTCTTTGTTTGGATGCCGAGGAAATGCAGGAAATTAGTCGATTGTAACAATAGTTCGATTGAATGCTTCGAAATCTTCAAAATTTTCAGTTGCGAATGATTTCCTGTTAATTTTAGGGTAGATGGCTTGAATCTTGATTTCTTCAATTTTGTAGGCTGTATCGGGGCAAGGTTCTCAGAATTATGCGTTGCGATCTGCGGCACGCTTGTATTCCTCCAATAAAGGTTTACTTTGATATCTTCACCCTTGATTAGATTTTTCACTGAGGTGTATAACCTCTTAATCTCTATTTTGTTCCCTGTAAGTATTTGTGTTGCACGACACCTATAAGAAAAATGGATAATGGAGTGTTTGTGTTCGTGGTACTTTTAGTGTTGGAAATGTGCTCGGTTAGATGAATAAATGTAAGATAATAAGATTCTAAAGAATATGTAAAAAGAACATGAACAGTAATATGGTAAATCGCCTCTGTTTAATGATCTTCATTGTTACTTGTTTAGAGTCGACTTTCATAAAGAAGATTGAAGAATTCTATCAACCATATCTGATAACGAAGCATACTAATTCAGTTTTTATTTCAAGACTATACAGTATTACCCTGCCAATATTGATTTTTGTTTACATGATTCACCTGTTTGCCAATGGCAGATGATGAAGAAAGGGAGCAACTTGCTAAGGAGGTTTCAAAGGACTGGAGTTCTGGTATCATGCTGTTTTGTGGAATTCTTTTTAACGCTTATCACCAGTTGAATTTTTGTAATTTGCGTCGACTCTTTACTGATATTCCAAGTAATCTGCAGTATTTGAACGGAGTATAAACACCCTATTCCTCACTGAAATGGTTCGTGGTTTGTCATTGACCCTGAAGTACTTCTTTGAAAAAAAAGTTACTGTAAGTTGTTTACAGATATTGCTTTTGACTATTTCAATGTGAAAGTTGGGGATCACGATATCATGGGTAACATTTTGTTTTACAGATTAATTATCCTTTTGAGAAAGGTCCTTTGAGCCCTCGATTTCGTGGTGAGCATGCCCTCCGTCGATATCCAACTGGAGAGGAACGCTGCATTGCCTGCAAACTCTGTGAAGCTGTAAGAGTTAAAATTTCATTTTATTTTTGGTCCAGTGATCTCTGGAAACTAGGCTTTGCTTTTTGTCTTAGGCCGTCTTTTAATATTTCGGACTGAAGTTTCTGAAACCAGAACTTCAGCATGCTCTAGAGTTCTTTCAAAGTTGTGAGCTGCAATAAGTTTCATGACATACCATCTGTTGTATTTTCATTTATTTCTGGTTTTCTTGGATTTTGTTTCTGTCTCAGTTATACATGAGCTGCGATAATTTTCTTTTCCTTTTTTCTTTTAACTCTATTTTCTTGCTTTTATTCTTCAAACCCATTAAAACTCTCATCTCATTATCATGTAGTATTCTTTTCTTCTTTAGTGGTTTTTCTCATTCGGGGTCCTTGTTTGGCAGATCTGTCCTGCACAAGCAATCACAATCGAGGCTGAAGAGCGAGAAGATGGAAGTCGAAGAACGACTAGGTGATGGCAGACACAGTCTCTCTTCTTCCCCAAGCTCTCTCATCTCTCTCATCCTGTCTCTAAAAAATATTTGACTTAACAGGTATGACATTGACATGACAAAATGCATCTACTGTGGATTCTGCCAAGAGGCATGCCCTGTTGATGCCATTGTTGAAGGACCCAACTTTGAATTTGCAACAGAGACTCACGAGGTTAATGACCTCCCTTTTGCAGTCTGATTATGACTCTTATTTGAGACTCTTGTTAATACTCTGGTTTGTCGCAGGAGCTTCTTTATGACAAGGAGAAGTTACTTGAAAATGGGGACAGATGGGAAACTGAGATAGCGGAGAACCTAAGATCGGAGAGTCTCTATCGTTGATATGCCTCGTTGTTGAATAATGGATTTTCGCACGAAAATAAAAGGATCGGAATATTGGTCTCTTTTTGATATTTGTATGCCTAAAGCTTAGTGATTTTATCATCATTGTTAAATAGTTCTACCTGTAGGACCATGGGAGTGATGGTGAAAGAATTCTGAGTTCCAGGATTCTTCTAACAAACGTTTTCTTTTGTGAGGATGGAGGTGTATCTACTCTTTATAAAACTTGATTGTTCTCACTGCTTCAGGAACTTTGTGCTTGTGACATTTACTTGTTCGAATATGTCCATTCCTGGGAACCTTTTCGTCTTTTTGTGAAGTAATGGAACCTATGATGTCCGGTCGAGAAATTGGAATTAGGGATGACATTTTGGCTCAGGTCCTTTTTGGTTTAAGTTGACTAGGTGAGTCCTAACGTGGTTCGAAACTCGGAAATTGCAAGTGAAAGCTCCGTTTTGGGTGAAACGATCTTGCTTTTGAATTTTAAATTGAAAAAAAATCAGGTTTGGTTTGATTAGGTCTTCAAAGCTCGAACCAGGCTGGGGTTTAGGTTGCGAGCCTTGAATCTGACCAAGTTTCGGGCCAGGTCTTATTGAATTCCTCATGTTTTGTTGAATGGCATAGAAGTTATTATTACGAAAATTAATAATTTCAATTTTTAATTTCAATTTTTACTTTTTTTAACTTATTTTAATATGTTTTGATGTTAAAAATTAATCAAATTATTAATTAGTTAATTTTAGTGAATTAATATAATTTTATAAAATAAAATAATTTAATTAATTTTTATTTAATAACCTCTTTTTTTAACTAAATTTTAAATTATTTAATGAATAAAAGTAATCCTTTTAATTATATTTTAAAAATTTTAATTATATTTAATATTTAATCAATTTTATAAAGATTATACAATTAGTAATCTTTTTAATTATATTTTAAAAATTTTAATTATATTTAATATTTAATCAATTTTATAAAGATTTAATAACAATCAAATATTTTAAGTTTTAAATTTTCAATTCAATTTTTAAAACATTGATACAAATTATGATCTTCAATATTTTACCCATTATGGTAATTTAAACTCTTTTTTTAAATTTAAATAAGAATTGATTCAAATTAAAATGTGTGAATATTAATATCTTGAAATATATGAATTCTAATAAAAATTAATAATCATTTTATAAAGATGTAAGAAAACATTTTATTTGTATTATCTCTTCTTAAAATTAATTATATAGATTTTGAATATTAAAATTGTATTTTATTTATTTTTTAAATTAAAATTTTGCTTATTTTTTTAAATTTGTCCAAAAAAAAAAGGTTTTAACTAAACATAATGTTGGATTTTGTAACTTCTTCTATACATTTATATACTTCTATAAATACAATTTCTTTTGCAATTTAATAAAAAAAGTGAACTTTCAAAAAATAAAATTTATAATGTTTTTTGCATTTTAAGTTTTAATAAAAAACTGTAGTTTTAAAAAATAAATCTTATTTTTCATTTTAATAAAAAAAACTGAACTTTTGAAAAAATAAATGTCTCTCACTGACTTCACCCTAATTCCAAGCCTCCACAGAGATTAGAGCAAACGAGTGCAATTCAGCTAATGGCGGAGGAGGCTGTCCTACGCTACCTCCAAAACCACAACGAAATCTCCGATTCCGGGCACTTCGCCGCCGAGCATGGAATCGATCATAACGAGATTGTTAACGTCGTCAAAAGCCTCCATGGTTTCCGTTACGTCGAGGCCCAGGTAACGTATCACTGTCTGGTTAGTTTAGTTATGCTGTATTCAACTCTATAGGAAATTAAGGAAGTAAAGAGTTGTGCTTCTTTGAAGAAATGATTAGAAATGAAGTGTTGAACATTAGTACGTCTTTGGGTTCGATTTAGTTTGGTGAATATCGCAGGACATAAAGAAAGAGACTTGGGTGCTCACTGACGAGGGCAAGCGATATGCTGCCGAAGGATCACCTGAAGTTCAGCTGTTCTTGGCCGTGCCGCCGGAGGGTGGCATCTCAAAAGATGAATTACAGGTTCTGTTTCTTTAAATTTACTATCTAATTAGAAGTTTATACATGACTATTGGATTGGATACTTTAGTTTTACTCTTTAAAATTTTAATGTTGCTCTGCTTTTTTATATACGGTGTCAAATGCTGATTTCTGGATGAACCTGTTTTGTCTTGCAGAAAAAACTTGATCCGGCAGTTTTCAAAATAGGGTGCTCGCAGGCTGGAAAGAATAAATGGGTGGAAATGGGAAAGCAACTATCCAGGAAGGTAATGTATCCGAGTTTAGTTTTGGTGGAACTCTCAGAATTATAAAGGCGAAACCTTTTCCTGTGATTAATAATGTTTCATAATGACTTGACTTTGGCTTCCCAATCTACATGTTGATGGAGTTTTTATCTTTAGAACATTGCGGTCATATATTTTTTCATTGGTCTGTTTTATCTAGGCAAACACTTTGAAATTACAAAGTGTAACTGCTATAGTTAGGTAACTTTCATCTGTAATTGCAATATTTTGTAGGTAGATTCTTTTATAGGCTAGTATTGATTGATGCTATTCTGAATTTCATAGTCCATACTTCTCATATTCATTGCACTTCCTTTTTTGACTTTGTTAGGTTCAACATGTTGAAGACAAAGTGAAGGATTTGCTTTTACAGATACAAAATGGCCAGGTACACCATTTTCTAACAAAATATATAGTTTTGAAACCTTTCCTTTTTAGTTCTTCCAATTATTGACTTTCCAATTTGTTTACTGTTGACTTTTAATGAAGCATAAGGGAAATAAATGGATTTGGCGTTTATTTGTTGTCTATTAACAGTATTATATTAATCAGCAGGTTTCAGCTTTGAGATCATAAAAACAGTTCACAGTTTATTCCTTTACTATTCTTTCAGTCTTCCTTGTTTGGAGTCTATAGGGCTTATCAGTTTATCCAGTTGTTGCCCAAATCTATTTTTGTGACTTTTTTTTTTCGTATCTTGTAATATATTGTTTGTTGTATGTGATTGTAGGGAGTTGAAAAGGATGATATCAATCCTCTTAAAGCAAGAAAGCTTATTGCTTTACAGTAATGTTCCTAGAAAACATAATTCTAATATTCCTTTTCTTTTCTCTTATTATATGACGGGGTGAATCCAGATTTCAGAACTTATACTGCTGATGTTTTACTGAATAATGATTCTGCTCTAGGACATGGAAGGGCTACTCTGTGAAAAAAGGTCCAAATTATGCTCCTGAAAGGAAGAAAGCAGCAACTGATTTAACTCGAGAAAATCTCCAAAGGTGTAATTCTTGGATTTAATGAGTTTTTGGATTTGAATTTTGCGGCATCTCCTTTTTGTTGTTGACTTGATGATTAATCATCTGATACTTTAGGGGTGATTGGAAGGATTTGGAGTTCAAAGAATATAACTTTAGTGCCAAGGGTCCACCAGCTGAATGTGGCCATCTTCACCCACTCAACAAGGCAACAATCTCTCATTTTCTTTAATTCTTTTGTAGTAATTTTACAATTAGCTGATCAATGGCCAATTTTTCATTTTCATCGGAAAAGAAATTACCTTTATATAGATGATAATTGGGGGTAAACATGTTTGGCAAATCCTTTTTTATCTTTTATGTCATGAGGAAAGTAGTAGGTTGAACTTCAACCTCTGATAACGTGTTCAGGTATACCATTCAGACATCTATGACATTATGAATTTTATATATCTTTCTTATCAAACTTGTATGTGTGTCTAGGTGAAAGAACGATTGAAGAACATATTTCGTATGATGAAGTGAGACCTGCTTTTTGTGTTCTTATTCTTACTTTCACTGATCTATTAAATTTTAAATGTCTAATAAATTTGGATTTGGATCTTTTACTGACTGCAGATTTGAAGAAATGCCTACAAATAGATTTGTTGAGAGCAGGTAAATGATCTTCTTTTCCTTTTCACATACTTGTTTAACATAAGCCATTGTTTTCCACATCAAATTGTCTTCTGTTCTCCTATTTATGCTTTGAATCTTCACTTCTTTTCTGCTTTAATAAACCACATTAGAAAAAAGATGATTGTTTGTCTTTCTGCTATATGTTACTCAGTGAAAAAGATTAGAAGAGAAGTTATAGTTTGAAGAAGTGTGAGTGATTTTTCTTCTACAGTTGTTGACGGCTTGCATACTTGCTAGTAACTAACTTCCACAGTACGTAGGAAGTTTCTTGAAAGGAAAGTCTTGTTGCTGAAATTCCCTAAATTTGCAGTCAATAAATTAGCGTACAACATCTCAGGAGCATAAGTTATTGTTTTCTGGCAGTTCCATAAATTTTCCTCTTGAAATCTTGTGAAGTGGTGCTGTTTGCTTTTGAACGTTAAGTTTCTGTTTGATTGCAGCTTCTGGAACTTTGACGCACTATTTCAGCCACAGCAACATCCTGCCCGTGATTCACATGATACTTTCTTCCTCCAAGGTCTGTTTAACTTAGGGGCTTATTGGTATATCAACTACCTGTCATTTCATTTTTTGACAGCAGTTTATTGTGTTTGGTAGTTCCTTCAACAACAAAGCAATTGCCTGAAGATTATGTTGAGAGGGTGAAGCGTGTTCATGAGTCTGGTGGTTATGGCTCGAGGGGGTATGGCAGTTAGTTTTATCACTTCTCAATGTCATTGTGTGCCATTACTTTCAGATTACTAGAGCCATTTTTTAAACAGATATTGTTATGAATGGAAACGGGATGAAGCAAACAAAAATCTTTTGCGAACTCACACAACTGCAATTTCTTCTCGGATGCTTTATGCATTAGCACAGGTAATGCTCAATTTCAGCCCGACTATTCATTTCAATTGGCTTGTAAAGCCTGTTAGTTTTGGTATTATTATCTTTGATTAACTACTACTTTCTTCTGTATTTCTTTCTAGTTTATCCCTTTGCATCACCGCATCAGAGCCCTTAAAACCTTCTGAGTTCTGTGGGGATGCCAAACTCATGCCAATCTTGACTTGCACTATATGCAAAGAAAGATTATGAATTTAGAGTTTTAAAATGCTTGAACTTTTGTGTTTGATGTTTCACCCCAACTATTCCCTCAATATAAAAGCCTAAAATCCAATATGCCCTTATGTTTGAATATCAGTAAATCTTGAACACTGTTTTCATTTAGTTTTCATCGATGATCCGCATTTTTTGTTCTAAAGGGTGATTATTTAATAATTTTCCCTGCTTCCACTGCCCCATTTCCTTCATCTGTTATTTTAACATGGGGAATTTATTTTTAGTTTACATTTTGCTTGACAGCATGCCAAAGAGCAAACTTTTACCCCAAAACGGTACTTCTCAATTGATCGAGTTTTCCGCAATGAAGCAGTAGATCGTACTCATCTTGCAGAGTTCCACCAGATTGAAGGTATCCCTAGATCATACATTTAAAGTGAAGTCATAGACTGAAATAAGCAACTTTTTTGTCTACCTCAAAGCATATAGGTGTAGTTAAACGATTTTTCTGTTTTGGTCATTTCCTTAGGCCTCGGGGACGTCTGGTCTCTGTCTAATGACTTTCATGTTTATTTCAGTACTCTTATTAGATTTATTATATTTTATGTCACTAAATGATCAACTACCTAGTCGCTTTTCTGTGTCAGGTCTTGTATGTGACCGAGGGCTTACTCTAAGTCACTTGATTGGAGTTCTGGATGACTTCTTCTCACGTTTGGGTATTGAATTGATATTCTACTGAAGCATTGGTTTGTTTTAAAAACTTTTAACCCTCAGAGAAGTCCTCTCTGCGTATCATGAAAGCTTTGCTTCTAGGAGACTGCTTCCTACCATGACATGAGCCTGACTTCAAAATTTGCTGTATTTTGCTTTTAGGCATGTCCAAACTACGTTTCAAGCCTGCTTATAATCCATATACTGAGCCTAGCATGGAGATTTTCAGGTGATAATCTTAGGATCCTGTTAATGTCTATTTGGATTTGCACGATTAGATCACTCGATTGTATCCTGTGTGCACCAGTTACCATGAAGGCTTTGGGAAATGGGTGGAAATTGGGAATTCAGGCATGTTCAGACCAGAAATGTTGCGTCCGATGGGATTCCCTGAAGACGTGAATGTTATCGCATGGGGCCTTTCACTTGAAAGGTAAGAAAATCATACTTTGTAATATTTGGAATTGTGCTTATAATTCGTTATGAGATCTCAAATCAAATCAAATCGAATTGAACCAGACCAACAATGATACTGTACGGAATTGACAATATCAGAGATCTGTTTGGACACAAGGTATTACTACTAACTAGTTTACATTATGTTTGTTTTCAAGTTCCATTATCAATCATCTCCCCTTACAATTCTCTCTTTCTAATGAATGAAAGAGCCCTTCAAATTTGGATTTCGAAATGAAAGAACTCCGTTCTGTCAAAATATCAGATCTTCTGAAAATAAAAGAAAATTGGCCTCTTGTGAGAAATTTACATGCCCTCTTTCTGTTTTCTCAGGTGGATCTTGGTCTCATCAAGAAAAACCCTTTGTGTCTGATTGGAATTCAAGATGCTGACAGCTAAATCAGATTCTAATTTATCCATTGATGATGGCTTTATAATATTTTTGAGGGAGTTTACACCTGAGAAGTTCATTCAACAAAATCTTCAGGAAAACTACATCTTTTGTAGCCTTCATTGGCTACTACGCCATTGTACTTCATTACCTGTGTTTAATGAGTTTGTTTCTATGACAAATTAGTCTTCCTTTGTAGGTTTGTTTTGTTTATTTTGATCAAAGGAAAGGTTGATTTTTAGGATGATGCTTATTTTTATGGAGAAATTCTCTAAATTAGCGATGGCAACTGAATTGGGTTAACTCTAATTTTTTTGTTTTAGTTTAATTAAATGTATTTTGACCTATTAATTTTTCATTAATTTAATCTAATTTCTTATAATTGATCGAGTCTAAAATTGAATATAATATAAGTTTTAGTTTTTAAGAATTTTTTAAAGTTAATATTCAATTTTAAAAATTTTTAATTTATTTATTAATATTTTAAAATTTTTATAATTCAATTCAAAATCACTATTAGATTAAAAAACTTAATTGATTCGGTCTATTTAATAGTAAAAGTCTTCT
>JAOTIZ010000202.1:39259206-39279405 GCA_027123425.1 Erythroxylum panamense
AATTAAATAAAATTAAAAATTGAAATATAAATTTTAAAAATTTAAAGTTTAATTAAAAATAATTAATTAATTTGTTTATAAAAAATTATTAATTAAAAAATTGATTGATTGATTAATAAATTGAACGATTTTTAACAATAAGAATTATTAAAGTAAAACAAACCAGAAAGTTAAAAATCAAACCTAAAACTTGACCGGGTTAAAATTTTTATAAATGAATCAATTGAATCGGTTGAATTTTTTAAACACTATAAATTATAAGAAATAATTGCTACATATTTTTAGTTCTAATATATTTTGATTATTTTATAACAATTAATATATAAATTAAAAACTATCTTTATAAATGGGAATATTCTCACCAACAAAAGATTGAAAGAGGGTAAATTTTTAAAATTATAAAGATTAATTTAATAATTTTCAAAAAATGATAATTATCTAAATTATAAGGAAATTATGTAATTAATCTTAAATGTAATTATAATAGGGCCATGTAAATATTTATTTTAAAAATATAGTCATTTTCATGATAATCTTTAAACAATTATAAAGACTAATTTGGTAATTTTAAAAATTAAAAAACCTAAAATGATAATTATCCAAATTATGGATACTTCATGTAATTAATCCTAAAAGTAATTATAATAAGATTTGTAGAGAAATGCCAATGGAAAGGAGGAAAAAAGCTTCATTAGAATAGAGTCATTAGCCCGACCGAAGCATTGAGAGGAGAGAAAACCGAGACGAGAGAGACTCAAAAAAACCCAACCGAAACCTCCTGTCTTCAGGGAGAACAGCCACGCTTCCTCAAGACCCTTGTCTCTCACTCTCACTCTCAATTTCACTCTCTCTTCGTTTTTTATTTTTATCTTAAAAATCATTTGACGTGTTTGATTTTGCAGTTCATGTTCTTAGAAATCATATCCATTTACGTGTTCCATAATCTCAAACACTCTTGGTCGTTGTTGTAGTTATATCAAACCTTTCTAATCTCAACCAACCCCTTATATTCTAATCCGTACCATTATATTTATATAATACATCTCCATTTTTGTTTCCTCGTACCGTGTATAAGGTTTTTACAACAACCCAGTTCGGATTTTCCCGTGTTTTGTTGATTCTGTTCGTAGACCAATATGAGTTCTGAGTCATCGGCGAGTAATGGTCTGACGACAGCATCAACCCCGACTGGGGATGTTCAGATCCAACAATCCAGGAGGCTGCCAGATTTCTTACAAAGTGTGAATCTTAAGTACGTGAAGCTGGGGTATCATTATCTGGTGAGTCATTTGTTGACTCTGTGTTTGATCCCTTTAATGGCAGTTATTATCGTTGAAGCCTCTCAATTGAACCCAGATGACATTCACCAACTCTGGCTTCACCTTAAGTATAATCTGGTCAGTGTCATTATCTGTTCTGCTATTCTCGTATTTGGATGCACAGTTTACATCATGACCCGACCCAGATCCGTTTTTCTCGTGGACTACGCTTGTTACAAACCTCCAGCTAAACTTCAGGTCAAGTACGAGCAATTCATGGATCATTCCAAGTTAACAGGTGATTTTGATGATTCTTCCTTGGAATTTCAGCGAAAGATTCTTGAAAGGTCGGGTCTTGGTGAAAAAACTTATGTTCCTGAAGCTATGTTTTATATTCCTCCAAGACCCTCTATGCAGGCTGCAAGAGAAGAGGCAGAGCAGGTGATGTTTGGTGCATTAGATGTTCTTTTCGAGAATACTAATATCAAGCCTAAGGATATTGGTGTTCTTGTTGTGAATTGTAGTTTGTTTAATCCCACACCCTCGTTATCTGCTATGATTGTTAATAAGTATAAGCTGAGAGGCAATATTAGGAGCTTTAATCTAGGAGGTATGGGATGTAGTGCTGGGGTTATTGCAGTTGATCTAGCTAAAGACATGTTGCAAGTTCATAGGAATACTTGTGCAGTTGTTGTGAGTACTGAGAACATTACACAGAATTGGTATTTTGGGAACAAGAAGTCAATGCTGATACCAAATTGCCTCTTCAGAGTTGGTGGCTCTGCAGTTTTATTGTCCAATAAGTCTAAAGATAGAAGAAGAGCTAAGTATAAGGTTGTTCATGTGGTTAGGACTCATAAAGGAGCTGATGATAAGGCATTTAAGTGTGTTTATCAGGAGCAAGATGCTAAGGGTAAAACTGGGGTTTCTTTGTCTAAAGACCTTATGGCCATTGCTGGTAGAGCACTTAAGACCAATATCACAACACTTGGTCCCTTGGTTCTTCCAATCAGTGAACAGCTTTTGTTCTTCATAACTTTGGTTGCTAATAAGCTGTTCAATGCCAGGTTGAAGCCTTATATCCCTGATTTCAAGCTCGCATTCGACCATTTCTGTATTCATGCCGGCGGGAGAGCCGTGATTGACGAGCTCGAGAAGAACTTACAGCTTCTTCCTCTACATGTTGAGGCCTCAAGAATGACCCTTCATCGCTTTGGTAACACTTCTTCAAGCTCTATCTGGTATGAGTTGGCTTATACTGAAGCAAAAGGCAGGATGAAGAAAGGAAACCGTGTGTGGCAAATTGCTTTTGGAAGTGGTTTCAAGTGTAATAGTGCAGTTTGGGAAGCTTTAAGGAATGTGAAGCCTTCTACTAGTAATCCTTGGGAAGATTGCATTCACAGGTACCCGGTTCAGACAGTTCCTTAGTCCAATCTCAGTTTTTTACCAACTCTTTATTTGGATAAGAGAAGGGTATTTCTTAGATTGCTTAGTTAATTATTTCTGCTACTTAATAGTGTCCTCTTTGTTTACCCTTTTGTAATCAGTCTAGTGTAATTTGATCTTGAAGGTTATCTTGTCAATGGAATGCCTCCAGAGAGCATCTTCTTGTACTTTAACCTTTCATAATTTTGTACTGAATGCAATCTGTATCTTTAGTTCCTAGAAATTGCCTAAATAGATATAATATATCTGCTCTCTTGATAATAATGTCAAAATATTTCTTTGGATTTAAGTTTTTGAAGACATAATTCTCTGACAGATCACATCTGTTGACAATTCAGGTCTATCCTAACTCAGCTTGAAATTAACGAGTCAAATTTGAATTGACAATATCGTCTTGTTTAATGAATGAAGAATTAATCGACCAAAACAACATTATTTCATCTTAAATTTCGGGTTGGAAAAAAAAAATCCTTTGCCATCTCTAAAGATGACACTCACATGTTACCTGGCCTTGTCAATGTAAGCAACCGTCACTTGTATTGTTTCCTTTACTACCTGTGTTTCTGCCTATCTCACTGTTATGTGACAGTTCAAGGCAGCTAGATTAGAGTTGGCAAAAAAGACTTCCAACCCAAAACTCAGTCCAAACCGACTTGAAAAACCCGAGTTCAAATCTCCGTTTTAAAAACATCAAGCCATGGTCGACTCAACTTACTGCTAAACCTAACCTTACACATGGATTTATACCAGTACATGTCACAGCCTTTTTTGTTTCATTCACTTTACACATGATTTAAGGAAGTTCCGGCATCTAGGTTTGGTGTCGTCAAGCATGAGTTCCTTTACTACTAGATTGCGTAAAAGTTCCAATGGCGAATGTTCCTTGCCTTTTTCTAGCATAGGAACTCCATGTGATGTAAGCATCCATTGAAGGCTAAGTTTTGCTTTCGTAATCTACACAAGATTAAGCATGACTTCCTTTACTACTACTTGCGTAAAAGTTCCAATGGCGAAGGTTCCTTGCCTTTTCCTAGCATAGGAGCTCCATGTGATGTGAGCATCCATTGAAGGCTAAGTTTTGCTTTCGTAATGTACACAAGAGTCGTGCAATAAGTCGATGGACTTGTACATGGGCTGGATCGGATGGAAATGAATTTAACTTAAATTAAATTTAAAACTTCTTAAAATATTTAACTTTATAAAATAAGTCTCGTATTTAAAATAATAACAACAACAGCATCATCCGGTATGAATTCAACCCAAAGAAAATCTCATATTCAGACTCACATTTAAAAGTTTTATATTTAATATCAAATTGTAAGCTTATATATTTTTAGAACTTTTTAATGGTTATAAAATTTAAAGACTTAATTTCATTTTGTATTTAAATAAAAATAAATACATAAAAAAATTCAATCCCATAATATTTTCATGTTAACCCATGGACCCAAATAAGCTGGGATATTTATGGAAGCTTCCAAAAACCTAGTATCATGAATTCACCATTCCGCACGGAGATCAATTCTTCTGTTCTTATTTTTGCGTGTCATCGTATGCGCGAGACCATCTATTTAATTACAGGAAATGGATAGATGGTCTCGGGCACAAGATGATACACGAAAACGAGAACAATCACCCTGTGCCCTTCAACACGTGGTTTAATGTGGATCATAACTCACAAGTCATTTTCATTTCTTCTTCAAATTAATTTTGAACTGATTTTATTTAATAATTATTTTGTATTATCATATTTTTTTTACATAAAATGCACGTAGAAGAAAAGGTTGTTTTAGAAAAAATATTTTTCTTAAACTTCACTTTAAAAAAACGATGAAATGCATTCAACATAAACAACTAAATATTATACATATACTAATCAAATATTGCTTACATGACTATTTAACTTAACTCTTAAATTTGAACCGAATTAATTAAATTATACTCAAATTAATAATTTATTATAATTATTTTAAATAATTAATTTAAATCGAGTTTAATTGTTTTAGTTTGAGTTTAAAAGGTAATTTGAGTTACTATATTAGTCACATTTGATTAATCAGTATTTAATATTCATACGATTATTTTTTAATCAAAGTATAAAAGATTTTTTTAAAAAATTGAAAATTAGAATAAGTTTTTTGAGAATTTTAAAAATTAGGGTACTTTTCTAAAATTTCTTAAACTAAAGGAGAAATTTATACTTTTTACCTCTATATAAATTATTATATTTTTAAGAATTTATCCAAATTGCACAAAAACAAAAAGTAATGATTAAATTATGAGATAAAAGTATAAAACTTGCCTTTATCTTTCTTTTGTTACACCAAAATTGATATGTAGACATGACATGTGTATGTCACTTTCAATTCTTGTCCCATAAAGGCAATTAGGGCCATGTACTATTCGACCCTACGCCGACTGAGTTTAAGAGAAGCGTAGAGAAGGAGTCCAGATCTCATGTCTAATATTATGGTATTTTATTGTGTCCAATAAATCTCAGCCATTTATTTATGTGAATTCTATGTAGATCCCGCGTGGACCCCACGTGGATCCCACAAAATAAATGGTTGAGATTTCATGGACAGAATAAGACAGGGTAATATTAGACAGAGGATCTGTTCCCGTAGAGAAGGAACATCACCATGAGTTACTAAAGCGTGTCTCGAATATCAGGAGTAAATAACCTGAAGTGGAACATAAAAGAGTTCTTGAAAGATAGTGTGTGACCTTTTGTTACACAAGCAAGAATTACACAAGAAGTTGATGTTATCCATGTTTCATTAGAGGTGGTGCAATTATAAAATGTAAGATTGATTGTATTATGAACATTGATTTGCATGACCAAGAGCACTAACCCATTTTGACGAAGTTAAGTAAGATGTACTATAAATCAAGTATAATTTTTTTTTCTTGGACTCGATCTCAAAGCTTGATAAGATTGCCTGAAGCTTGATCAAGCTTTGGTAAATATGATAATGGTCGGATCGAGTTAAATTCGTAGTCGGTTCAATGACTTGATTGGACTGAGTTTTAGATTAACTGTCATCCCTAAGCTTCGGGCTAAAATGATATCATTTTGATATTTTTTTCAAAACGACATTGTTTACGAACCAATTTGGATGGTTTGAATTAGGTCAAACCTAGATTAATTTGCCAACCTTACTATGTACAAATATGGCTATAATACCATAAGGGATTCTGTATAATTGTATTTTATATTACAAGAGTTTACAGTATGTATGGTATGTCTATGATTGTTGAGATATTATTTTCCAAGATAACATGATATACAGCTTGATTGTCCTAAATTGAGGCTGATATTAATGCTACTTCGGGTCCCCAGTTAACGTTCTTTCAACATTACTACTCAATAGTCCATTTGGGCTATTATGATCCAGCTAATGGATACGACAGAGTTTCTTGATAAAGTCTTGATAACTGGTTGTAGTGTTGTACCAGACTGCCAGAATCGAACCGTCCCAAGGAAAAATCATCTCTAAAATGATCAGAATCCTGAAAAAAGTTATATATGTTCTTATGAAACTTGCAGGTCTAACACCTCAAATCGTGGAGGTTGAACCAGGAACAAAGTTG
Organism: Erythroxylum panamense; assembly: GCA_027123425.1. Classification (NCBI taxonomy): domain Eukaryota; kingdom Viridiplantae; phylum Streptophyta; class Magnoliopsida; order Malpighiales; family Erythroxylaceae; genus Erythroxylum; species Erythroxylum panamense. Next base: position 39,265,506 of record JAOTIZ010000202.1, read on the forward strand.
CACTTCTGGGTCCCCACAGAAACCATAAACAAAACCAATGGCGGCCAAAATGAGCCTATCCCACCAAGAAAACCAGTGGTGGTACTCATTCATGGATTTGCAGAAGATGGTGCAATCACATGGATTCCTCAGGTATTAGCTCTCTCTGGAAAATACGCCGTTTATGTGCCTGACTTGCTCTTTTTCGGTGGCTCCATCAGTGACAAAGCCAACTGGACAATCGAGTTTCAAGCTCAGTGTGTGGCCAGGAGTTTGGAGAAGCTAGGAGTTGAGAAGTGCACCTTGGTAGGGTTTAGCTATGGAGGTTTTGTGTCTGTGAAGATCGCTGAGTCTCAGCCTGAGTTGGTTCAGGGTTTGGTGCTTTCAAACTCCATCCCACCCATGGATGAGACCACCAGTCGTGGACTCCTTAAGAGGTTAGGGTTCGAGTCATGGTCTGATGTGGTACTGCCGAAAAGTGTGAAAGAGACAAAACTTTCTTTCGTTGTTGTCTGCCACAGGAGGCCTCCCATACCACATCTGATCTACCGACAGTATCTAAAGGTTTAGTATCATGATCTGCATGTTACAATTCCTTCTAGCTACAATTTGTTCTTTTGATAAAAATTTTCTTGGAAATTTGAATTTATTTTGTAACGGAAAAAGATATGAAAATGAAGTGAATAGATGCAAAGATAAGATCATAATCCATTAATTTAAAATTTTAAGTGAAGATATGATATCTTTATTTTATATTATCTTACTTGAAAATTTACAAATAAATTTATTTTACATCGGGAAGAGATACAAGGTAAGTCTAACAGAAGACTTCCACCACAAGACCGATTCTTATAGAATTCCGTTAGATCTGTGTTGTATTTTAAATTTCTTTAACCATATATTTTGATTTTATGTATTCCTAGTTTACGTCTTCAAGAATCATATGTATATATTCCTATAGAATTCCGATAGATCTATTTTGTATTTTAAGTTTTTTTAACCATGTATTTTGATTTGATGTATTCCTTAGCTTCAGAGAGATATATATATATATATCAAAACAGTGTAAGTCAGAATTCTATTCTTCTATCAAAGTCATGTATAAAAATAAGGAAGATTACCAATTATCTTTTTTTTAAAATTTGAGATACAATGTCTTAATTTTATATAACTTCATTTGAATTTAATTCAATTTCTTCCCAAACTCTTTCAAAACTCTTTGTATCTTCACACTAACTATTGAGATGTAATATATATAATAAATTAGTAGTATCATTCCTAACGTTTTATACATCCTAGATAGAATAAAAAAGATCATATTTTGTCTCTTTTTGTTATTTACGAGCGTCTTGAGTGGATTTCCTACTCTTACTTAATGTCAAGCCTGTAAATTAGTATTCATAACCTCATCTTCTTTTGATTTAATGTATTCCTAGTTCACATCTTCAAGAATTATACGTATATGTATGTATGTATGTATGTATATATTCTTATAGAATTCCGTTAAATCGATTTTGTATTTTAACTTTCTTTAACCATGTATTTTGATTTGATATATTCCGTGTATATATAGGAGTTAGCTTCAGATTCTAATTTACCTCTTCAAAAATCATGTGTATAAGTCAGAATTCCATTCTTCTATCAAAGTCATGTATAAAAATAAAGAAGATAACCCATTATCTCATATAAACACTTATATTTTTTTATTTGAGATACAATGTCTTAATTTGATATAACTTCATTTGAATTTAATCCAATTTCTTCTCAAACTCTTTCAAAACTACTTGTACCTTCACATTAACTATTGAGATGTAATATATATTATAAATTAGTAGTGTCATTCTTAACATTTTATACGTCCCGGATAAAATAAAAAGTATCATATTTTACCTTTTTGTTCTTTACGAATGCCTTGAGTGGATTTTCTGCTCTTGCTTAAGGCCAGGCCGGTAAGTTAGTATTCATAACCTCATCTTTTTTTTTAAATTATATTTATATAGATAGATAATTTCTTATACTTTATGACAGGTAATTTCTTTTGGTCGATCAATATTTTTATGTAGTTCTTAGACCCTATTTATCTCATTTTTAAATATATATCTAAATATCATATTGCTGAATTGAGATGTGTTCATGAACTTCATTACTAACTCCTGTGCTTTACGATAGACCATGTTCAACAACAGGGAACAAAAAGCTGAGCTCTTGCATGCGATGGCTATCAAAGATTCTGAACATAAAAGACCGAAAATTACACAGGTGAGCAGTAAGATCTTTAACTCTAACATGCAATTGTCATCTACTGGTAGGGATAGGTAGTGGACGGGTCAGGGATAGGTAGTGGACGGGTCTGATTAACATGCAATTGCCATGTATTGGTACGGATAGGAATCAGGCACTTAGACCATTAATTCGGATGGAAACACCTTATATTTTTGTTCTTTATTGATGGATGCTCTGTGCTAGTGTAGAAGGTACACTTCCTCGCAGGAGAAGAGGACAAAATTTTCAGCCCTGAAGACATTTATAACGCCATTAAAAGGTATTCCAATTTCCAAGCCCTTCACTTCAACTATATAGCTAGATAATAGACGAATGGAAGAAGCACAATTTTCAATTTTTTGGTGTTTTAAAAATAAAATATGTATTTAATCAGAGCTCAATCAAATTTTAAATCACTCAAGTTCGATCAGGCTCAGACTCAAGTTACGAGTTTGTACCTGAGCCTAACCCGACTCATTATCATTTTTAAAAATTAATGGTTATCGTTACTATTAATAATAAAATAACAAAAAATATTCTTTATTTGATAACGATAGCCACTAATAACCACAAAAAATTGACCATCTAGTTGAGTCTCTTTCAGATAAGCTTATTAGTCTATCTGTTTTTGCATGCGTTCTCCAGGGAGTTAGAGGAGGCCAAAACTGAAGTTCATTATGTGAAAAAGGCAGGTCACTGCAACTTGAGAGACCGTTTGCCTATAATAAGATCCTCAAGCACATACTTGCCTCTCTGCAACAAGATGGCCCAGGCAGGAGACATGACTAATACAAGCGAGTGCAGATTGTGTTTTAAAATGGGTTTTCTATAGCCAAACCTTTCAGTTCTTAATTATAACTTTATTTTATGTAGGTGTGACCAATTTATTATCCTAATGTTTGCACAAGTTGGAGAGAAAAATCATATTGTTAAAGGTGGATGTTAGATATAAATTTGTGTGTGGTATTATTAATATTTTCAAAATTATGCCGAAAGTTAAACTAAGAAGACAAGAAATTTAAGATTTAAAAAGTTTAATCGGCATTAGACTGTTATAAAACCGGTTACAAATAATTAAAAAGATTGTCCTTATTTATAAAAAAATTAAGTTTAATTAAAAAACTGTTAAATAAAAATAATTTATTTATTTTGGTTTATAAAAACTAGTCGATTAATTACTAAACTAATCAATTTTCAACAACAAAACTTATTAAACTAAATCAAATCAAAAAATTAAAAATCTAACTAAAAAGTTGACTAATTCAAAATTTTTATTATTAAATTGATTAAACTAGATCGGTTTAAAAAAATAGTGTTTACAATATATTATACTTTGGGCAATCATCACCTTCTTTACTTCCTATATTTGCATCAATCAAGATTTCAATCCCTCTTTCCTTACTTCTCAAACTAATCCTAAATATTAACCATGACATGTTCAGATGTAATTAGGATGATGTTATTGTAAATATTTGCTTAATTATCTGTAGTATATGAGTTCTTAAATTAGTGAATATACATATAAATAGTATGAATTTGCGTCAATAAAGAAATTTGTTTATATATACAGTGGATCTTAAGAAAATTAAGTTAAATCATAGATTATCTATTTCAAAATTAACAATACCACCTAATAAAAATCTTGTTAATAAGTAAAATTTTGAGAGATCTAATAATACGCAATCTTATTTCTTTTTTTTGCAAACAACAATATTATTACTAAAAACTAGCACAAAACATATAAAGTGAAAGAGGATGAATCTAACCCTGAGCCAATTGGCTCCCCCGTACACCTAAACTAACATCCTTCAATCTCAAAGCTAGTAGAAATACAAGAATCAACAGATAAAACTTCATCTAGCTAACTAGGAGGACTAGACTAAGAAACATAGTGAGCTTGTAATAAAGTCGGCCTAGCAATGCAATAAGCTGCTTTATTAGCATCCTTGTACGTCCATTTAAAGGACAAATACATTAAATGATTTTTAAATCAATACAATCTGCACAATAAGCCCCAATTTGGTGTCTGAAAATGTAGTTCCCGAAACTAGACAAAAAAATTCATAACAAGCCATTTCAACCTCAATGTTATTCATGCCCTTATCTTTTAGCCAAGATAAAGCTTCCTTCAAGGCCAAAGCTTTTGCAACAACAGGATGCACCTCTATAGTAATCAAATTAGAAAAAGTTTCAATAAAGTTATCATTTTTCATCCTGTAAAATAGCAGTCAAACTTGTGCTTGAGGCTTCCGAGAAAATTGTAGCGTCAACATTACAATTCAACCAAGATGGGGCTAGTTTCTTCCATTTTCGTTGAGGTGGGACAGCAAGAGCACTAGATGAAACTTTCCCCAGGGCAACATGAGATTGGTTTCAAGAGGTAATATAGTTATCTGCCAAAGAAATCACATTAGTGCAAGAAACATATATTTGTTGCCAAATAAAAACATTTCTATAGTACCATAAGCTCCATAAGATTGCCCCCATTTTCTGCATATTTAACTTATTTGTATCTTTAAGAATGCCCCAAATGATATACACTGCATGAGTATTAGCAAAGTTCACACCTTTAATATACAAAGTGTTTGCAGCAAAAACACAATTGAATAACACATGGTTTTCATCTTCCCCAAGTCCACATCTCGGGCACTGTGTATCAATAGAAACACTCCTTGTAGCAAGCTGTATTTTACATGGCAAAAAATTGCTCAAAACTCACCAGAAAAAATCTTTAATTTTAAGAAGGAGCGAACTATTCCAAAGAAATTTCCAATCCCCTTCAACAAAAAAATCACGAATATTTGAGAATTTTTCAATGGCAATTTAATACCCCGTTTTTACCGAGTAAACTCCATTTTTTGTGAAATGTGAAATAAGCTTATCGAAAGATCTTCTACTACTCACCGGGATACTCAATATCCGAGCAACATCCAATGGAGCAAAATTTCCATTAATTAAATTCATATCCTAAGTTTGTCCATTATCCGAAAGAAGGTCACTAACCCGCATGTTCTCCATACCATCAAGAGGGGCCGAATTGATAAAGAAATTGTCATTATCATTCAGCCATGGGTCTTCAAAAATTCTTATCCTTTCACCGTTTCCCATTCTCCACTGAATACCTTCAGTAAGCAACTTTTTTGCACGACAAATACTTTTCCATTCAAAGCTTGGGTGAGACCCTTCGGAAGCTTTAAAAAAATCCTCATCAGGAAAATATTTAGATTTGAAAATACGGCTTGGAAGAGATTCTAGGTAATTAATAAAACACCAGCCTTGCTTGCAAAGAAGTGCTAAATTGAAGCAGTGAAAATTTCGAAAGTCCAAACCACACACAACCTATTCCAATTAGCCCAATGAATAGACCTATTACCATCCTTTGATCCCCACCAGAAAGAATTCATTATCCGCTATAATGCATCACAAAAAGACTGCATAATCATGAAAACACTCATGCATTATAAGGGAATAGCTTGAAAAACTGTTTTAATAATAACTACTTTGCCCGCTATTGAAAGAAATTTATTATTCCAACTAAGTAACCGTCTGTGAATGCGGTCTTTAATAAATGAGAAAACATGATTTTTATTTCTCCCAATTAAAGAGGAAAAGCCCAAATATTTTCCATGATCAATAGGAGTTCCACTCCAAGCTCCCTTTTAATATTGGTCTGAACATCAGCCTTTGTATTTGAGTTCAAAAAAATCCCCGATTTTTGAAGATTAATGACTTGACCAGAAGTATTCTCATAGATAGTCAAAATATTTTTCACCACTTAACTCTCCCCTAAGCATGCTCTAAAAAAGAAAAAACTCTCATAAGCAAACAATAAGGGCGACACACTTGGGCACCCATTTCTAATAATACAACCATGAAGAGATCCCCTAGCTTCTACTTGTCTAAAGAGAGCCGAAAGACCCTCAGCAAATAAAATAAAAAGATAAGGCCCTCTACATAGCGGAATAGTATTCAACAAATGACCATATAAGCAAACCGAATAAGCTACAATCTTAACACATAGCATAATCCAGAGCACCCATTTTGCATGAAAGCCCAATTTAATCAAAATGAATTGGAAGTAATTCCAATATACCCGAACATAAGCTTTGCTTATATCAACTTTAAGGGAAACATCACCAAATTTACCCCTACCCTTGCCCTTCATATAGTGGATAATCTCAAAAGCCACAAGGATATTATCTAAAATAAGTCTACTAGGAACAAAAGTAGACTGCATCGGTGAAATTAATTTAGGTAAAATTAATTTCAAATGGTTAGTCAAAACTTTTGATATTATTTTATACAGCACATTACGTAAAGCAATAGGGCATAAATCTTTCATTGAATCAGGTTTATCTTTCTTAGGAATTAAAACAAGAATCGAATCATTAAGATTAGAAGGAAACTCAGCCCAATTAAGCCAACTAGTGCATTGATTAAAAACTTAATCTCCAATAATATGCCAACATTTTAAAAAAAACCCGGATTGAGGCCATCTAGTCCAGGTTTTTCAGGGTGCATTTGAAAGACAACTTTCTTAAATTCTTCCAGTTGAAAAGGGGTCGTTAAACTAGCATTGTCTTCTTCGCTTACCAGTAACTGAATCATATAAAAATTCTCAAAACCAAAAGCTCCAGAATTCGAGTAAAGATTTTGAAAATAGTCTTGCACTATCGAATTCATTGCTTTATGGCTTGTTTGAGGAGTACCTGAATTATCTAAAAGCACAGGAATATGATTTTTGCGTTTTCTATCCATAGTTTGCTTATGAAAATAATGGGTATTAACATCACCAAAATTGAGCAAAAATAATTTGGCCCTTTGCTTTCAGTGAACCGACTCCTGAACAAGGGTATTGGTTAAGTCCCTTTTCAACATAGAAACTCGATCATCATCTGTACCCTCACTCCTTGCCGTTAACAAATCAACTTTAATTTTTTTATTTTTTCCTGAAAATTATTATCCAATTCCCTATTCCAAGTTTCAAGTCTATTACAACAACCTTTCAATCTTTCCATAATATTTAAATCCCCTCCAACACGCCAGGATAATTCAAACATCTAAAAAAAATATTTTCCATGAACCAGTTATTTTCAAATTTAAACCTGACATCTATTTTACAAGGCCAATCATGTAAAGCAATAAATTTAGTAGGAGAGTGATTAGAGTAAGCATTAACAATATTGTAGAGCTTGTGATAGGGGAAAATATTAGTCCATACGCTCCATGATGAAATCCTCAGTACTTCGACCCCTTTCCCATGTATAGCCAAAGCCCAAGAGAGGAATATCTTTCATATTGCAGTCATCAATACAAGTTCTAAATCCTTCATAGAGATGAGAAGGATAATCAGCCCCACCTGCTTTATCTTCTATTGAAAGCAAATTATTAAAATCCCCAAAAACTGCCCATGGTAAAAAACACCTTCTATTAAAGGCTCGCAATGATTCCCATATGTTTCGTTTGTTATTCGAGCTAGGAAAACCATAAATAACTTTCATCCTCCACTTTAGCTTATGAAGCTCCTCAATCTCCATGTCAATATGGTTATTAAAAAAACCAGTAACTGAAATACTACAAGAATTATTCCATAACACAGCTAACCCACCACTTCTACCAATCTTATCAACTGTAAAAGAAAAATCAAACTGCAATTGAATCCAAATTTCCTCAATCTTATTTGAACGGACAAGTGTCTCCATTAAGAAAAGAACATCCAGTTTACTAGTATAAACAAGCTCTTTAAAAGTTAACACTGCACAGTAATTCCCTAATCCCCGGCAGTTCCAATTTAGGCCAATCATTACTCTCGGCAGGCTTGCCTAGCAAGTCTCACCACTGAAAGCTCAGTGGAAGATGTGAGTTCAAACAAAGAAGAAGCTTTACCACCATTCTGCTTCCCATCTTTTTTTAGTGGAAATTCATTACGTGGGCGTTTTTTATTGTCATCAATTTCCATAACTGAATTTTCTTTTTCTTTTGACAGGTTTTGGCTCAGATTTTTAGTCGGGCCCAACACTTCAGTTTTGTCCAGTTTTTTCTATACAAATCTTGATGGAATATCGTGGACTTGAACCTAGAAATCACCATAATGAAAATTGACATGAGCTGGATCTTTCTCTCGCTGTAAATGATGAATAAGTAGAAGGCAATTATTAAAGGGTCACCTCCTACCATCCTTTTCAAATCTACAATATGAAAAAATTGAATGAGATAAAGATTCTCATCAATCGGGTTGATATGCACCTTTGGATCGACCTATATAAATTCAACAATGTTCTCTTCATAGCCTCAAAGTTAATTGTCCTTTCTCCCAAAAACTTCCACACCTGGCATAGCTCATGATTGATCTCCTCCTTTGCTATGTCATCTTCTTGTAAAACCAATTCTTCATTTTCCTTTTCATGGATTGATAAATTCTGAATATCGATCTCCATAATCAAAATACAAAACAAAACAAAGTTGACTACGGAATACAAACCGTGCACATGGAAGGCACGACCAAAACTTGGACTATTTTGAAGAGAAAAGGGCAGGACCCTTTCTGGTGAATAATTACTTCAACAACCACGATAAATTTTCACTATCCACAATCTTATTTCTAATATTTTGTATTGAGCGTATGATAAAAAAGAAACCGAGACTATTCAACGTTACGAATAATTCATAAAGAGGTGGATGTAACAGCATCGAATTGAATCGAATCATATCTCATGAAACTTTGAAGAATCAAGACCTCAATTTTCCAGGAAATGTCCAATGCATATCGAGTAATGCTACCGAGAATCTCCATACATGAATTATTAACTTGGCTGCTCATTGATCGATCCATTTGATGAAGCGAAGTGATAATATGCAATAAAGCATACCTACACCTCGTCAAACAAAACCTGATAGTACATTTTTTTCAATATATAATATTGCAACTTGCAGATGCCAGGATTCGATAAATCACGAACATATGTAATATTTTATAAATTACGTATTTTTAATTAATTCGGTGTGTCTCCAATCTTGGCCAATCACATTTAGAAGTTTCATATATCTAATCCTGATCGATCACGTTTCTTGTCATTCAATAAATCTTAGAAAAATTTATTATAATTTTCTGTTTTTTGAAAAACTAATTCAACTTGAATTTAAAAATTGAGTTAACTATTATATAAGTAGTATTTAATTTTGTATAATTATAATATCTTTACTACGTATATTTTTCCATTATTTTTAACTAAAATTTAAGATAATGAATTAAAATATAATTTAAATATTTAATGGTTAGGAATTTAAAAAAAAATACATAACTTTTATATTTTTATACTAATTAAAAATAAAATAATTTTGTTTTGGTACTTAGCAGGAAGTGTATAAAAGTGTATAAAATTTTTTTTGTCAGGATGTTGACAATACCTTCTTTTTTTTTTACTCGTATGTTATTGATGGTTGCTTTTCAAGAACAAAAACGCAAAAGAATAGAAAAAAAAAAGAAAAAGAAAGAAAACGTGGAAAAGTCAAGTCAACTCCTTGCAAGATCAATTCTGATTCGATTTTGCCTGCTTAATAAGATGGTCCACACTCCACAGCCTACCTTTGGATCTTTTTCTCAATTATTCTATTTTGTTTTTTTTAAATAACATTATTTTGTGTTTGTTTATATATAAGATGATGTAGTTTTGAGACAAAATAGAATTAGAACAGATTAATCGATACAGAAGATTTGATGTACTGAAATGAGAGAGCAAGAGGTCCACATCAATAAGATAAGAAAAAAAACAAAAATCAGTAAAAATTATTTATATATATAGACATATATATATTGAAAAATATTAATGTAATTTCACAAATTACTTAATTAAAATTATAAAAAGTTGTTTATAAACTATTTAAATTTAATCATTAAAACTAACGTTATTATTTATAATCAATATCTAATATTTAAATTTTTCATAAACATCAAATTAAAAATTTTTGACACTTCAAATTTAAATTATATCAAGTTTGAAAATATTTTTATTTTTCAGACCAACTCTTAATTTAATTTAATTTAACTATAGTATATTTTTTATAATTAAAATATATGCATCACATTCTTAATTATTAAATAATATATATTTAGTTAATATTAAACTAAAGAAAAAAAAACTTTACCTGACGGGTGAATTCAATAATTAAATTATGACGGAAAATCAATTTTTATGATTTTTACAAGTTATTAAAAACGAGAGAAATAAAACATAATCTCATTCAGTCAATTTTTTTAATTGAATCTGAAAGTAAAAACAAATAAATTGAACTAAACTAAACAAACCCTTAGTATGTTTGGTTGAGTGAAATAACTATTCTATAATATATTCACAATAAATAGTTATTTCTTTATTTAGTTAAAAAATAACATACAGAATATTTATTCTCAAGCTTAATTATTTCAACGCTTTTAAAAATAGCTAAAGATTCGGAATAATTCAGATTCTCCCTCTCATATGGCTGTTTTTCTTACCCTTTTGGATAATCTCAGTACTTGACACCTTCCACGGTTGTTCTCCGCCTGAATCTTGCCCCTTCCTCCGTGCTTCTTCTGAAGGTAGCTGTTGTACCATTTTCAGAGCTTCTTTCTTAGGTAATTAAACAACTTAAAACATACTTAGTATATCATCTGGCTTAATATTTTGCTTAATTCTATCTCATGCTGCTTCACTGCTTTTTCTTACCATGTACTAACCTCAACAACCACGATAAATTTTCACTGTCCGCAATCTTATTTCTAATATTCTGTATTGAGCTTATGATAAAAAAAGAGAATGAGACTATTCAACGTTATGAATAATTCATAAAGAGGTGGATGAAACAGAATCGAATCATATCTCATGAAACTTTGTAGAATGAAGAAGACCTCAATTTTCCAGGAAATGTCCAATACATGTTAGTTCCCCTCGAGTAATGCGACCGAGAATCTCCAAACTTGAATTATTAACTTGGCTACTCATTGATCGATCCATTTGATGAAGCGATGTGATAATATACAATAAAGCATACATCGTCAAACAAAACCTGATAGTACATTTTTTCAATATATAATATTGCAACTTGCAGATGCCAGGATTCGATAAATCACGAACATATGTAATATTTTATAAATTACGTATTTTTAATTAATTCGGTGTGTCTCCAATCTTGGCCAATCACATTTAGAAGTTTCATATATCTAATCCTGATCGATCACGTTTCTTGTCATTCAATAAATCTTAGAAAAATTTATTATAATTTTCTGTTTTTTGAAAAACTAATTCAACTTGAATTTAAAAATTGAGTTAACTATTATATAAGTAGTATTTAATTTTGTATAATTATAATATCTTTACTACGTATATTTTTCCATTATTTTTAACTAAAATTTAAGATAATGAATTAAAATATAATTTAAATATTTAATGGTTAGGAATTTAAAAAAAAATACATAACTTTTATATTTTTATACTAATTAAAAATAAAATAATTTTGTTTTGGTACTTAGCAGGAAGTGTATAAAAGTGTATAAAATTTTTTTTGTCAGGATGTTGACAATACCTTCTTTTTTTTTTACTCGTATGTTATTGATGGTTGCTTTTCAAGAACAAAAACGCAAAAGAATAGAAAAAAAAAAGAAAAAGAAAGAAAACGTGGAAAAGTCAAGTCAACTCCTTGCAAGATCAATTCTGATTCGATTTTGCCTGCTTAATAAGATGGTCCACACTCCACAGCCTACCTTTGGATCTTTTTCTCAATTATTCTATTTTGTTTTTTTTAAATAACATTATTTTGTGTTTGTTTATATATAAGATGATGTAGTTTTGAGACAAAATAGAATTAGAACAGATTAATCGATACAGAAGATTTGATGTCCTGAAATAAGAGAGTAAGAGGTCCACGGCAATAAGATAAGAAAAAAAATAACAAAAATCAGTAAAAATTATATATATTTATTGAAAAATATTATCACAAATTAATTAATTAAAATTATAAAAAGCTGTTTATAAGCTATTTAAATTTAATCATTAAAAATAATGTTATTATTTATAATCAATATCTAATATTTAAATTTTTCATAAACATCAATTTAAAAATTTTTAACACTTCAAATTTAAATTATATCAAGTTTGAAAATATTTTTATTTCTCAAACCAATTCTTAATTTAATTTAATTTAACTATAGTATATTCTTATAATTAAAATATATTCATCACATTCTTAATTATTAAATAATATATATTTAGTTAATATTTAACAAAAGAAAAAAGAAATAACTTTACCAGATGGGTGAATTTAATAATAAAATTATGACAAAAAATAATTTTATGATTTTTACAAGTAATTAAAAACGAGATAAATAAAACATATACTCGTTCAGTCAATTTTTTTAATTGAATCTGAAAATAAAAGTAGATAAATTGAATTAAAATAAAACAAACCCTTGGCATGTTTGGTTGAGTGGAATAGCTATTCTATGATGTATTCATAATGAATAATTATTCCTTTGTTTGATTAAAAAATAATATAAAAAATAATTAATCTAAGGTTTAATTATTCTTACGTTTTCAAAAATAGCTAACGGTACATAATAATTAAGATTCTCCCTCTCACTTGGCTGTTTTTCTTACCCTTCAGGATAATCTCGGTACTTGACACCTTCCACGGTTGTTCTCCGCCTGAATCTTGCCCCTTCCTCCGTGCTTCTTCTGAAAGTAGCTGTTGTACCATTTTCAGAGCGTCTTTCCTAGGTAATTAAATAACTTAAATCATACTTAGTACATCCTCTGGCTTAATATTTTGCTTAATTCTATCTCATGCTGCTTCACTGCTTTTTCTTACCATGTACTAACCTCAACATATAAGGACTTAAAATAAGAAACTAAATCAATAAAAAAAGATATTAAAGATTTAAAAAATTATTTAAAAGTTATAAAATCGATAGAATAAAATTAAAATTTTAAATATTATTAAAGAGATTGTTTAATTTAAAGTTTAATAAAAAAGAATATTAAATAAAATTAATTATTTTTATTTATAAAATCGATTATTTTATAAAAAATGATTAGTTAATTAATCAAATTTTAATAACAAAAATTATTAATATAAATTCAATTAAAAAGTTAAATTCAAAATTTTAGGATCGATTAGATTTCTTAGCCATTAGAATAAGTATATTAGCTCTCGAGATCCTACCAATAGTCATCATTGTTACCAATACCAATATAAAGAATTGAGTTCAGTATTGAACAGCAAGTACCGTATTAGGCGAAAAATGGTATGAAATAAGAATATTAATGTCTTAGGTATAAATATTGGTCTATATCAGTCTGTGTCATCTGATATCGACCAGTATCTATAATACTGATAATATACCAGTTAGTATTAAAATTTTTGAAAAACATAGAGATTTTTTAGCAAAATTTTCAAATTTTTTTCAAAAATTACTCTCATGCCTCTCTCTCTCTCCCTCCCCTTATTTTTTTTAAACTTTTATAGTTAATTATTTAGTTAAAATTTTATTGTGATTTTTAATTTTAATTTTTAAAATTAATTAAATATTTTTATTACTAATAATAATTTTCATTAAATTAAACTTAGAAATCAATTATTCTATTTAAATTTATTTTAATATTTTATATAATATTTATTAATAAAG